>VXBA01003763.1:2098601-2259216 GCA_013399895.1 Serilophus lunatus | reverse complement strand
GTGACTAATGTTGCTGTCCTTGAACAGGCAGGGGTCACCAGTATTGAGGCCATGCTGCTGAGGATGCAGCTGCGCTGGGCAGGGCAAGTCTCCAGGATGGAGGATCACCACCTCCCTAAGATTGTGCTCTATGGTGAACTCACCACTGGCTGCCACAACAGAGGAGCCCCAAAGAGGAGATACAAGGACTCACTGAAACAACATCTCAGTGTTTCTCATACTGACTGCCATCAGTGGTCCACTCTGGCCTCCAATCGAGAAGACATGGAGACACACCATCCATAATGCTGCTGCCTCCTTTGAGAATGCACATAGAATCGGTCTTGAGGAGAAAAGACAACACAGAAAGAACCATGTCTCGTCACTACCACCTAAGGAGACTTTCCACTGTGCTTTTTGTAGCTGGACTTGCCTGTCCCACATCGGCCTTTTTAGCCATCAGTGCCCTTGCAGCAAGCGTGGGTAGAGCCCTTCCCATATCTTCATTCGCAAAGCCTAGCCCTGATGATGATGTGGTTCTGTAAAAGCATGTGTTGTGCTGTGTTTGAAGAGTAGGTGTTGTAGGTGGTATCTGTATGGAAGTGCTGTGCAGCAAAAGTACTTCTTACCTCAAGGTGTAATGTTAAATAAAGCCTTTTTATATTTAAGTCTAGATGTTTTCATAAGGTTTTATTAAAACAGCCCTGCTTTGATTTAGTGATGTTCTGGAGTAAGGTAAAGAAGCCTCTTTAAACTTGAAGTTTGTGGTCATTTAACGGGGTATTTGAACTGCTTTAAGCTTGTATGTGGGGTGGTGAGGTTTTCAGGAGCATTTTTATTTCTAATAGTTTCAAGGTTGCCTTGTAGCTATAAGACTTGTATGTCATGCATGGCTTAAGTTTGAATCAAAAATAAAAACCTTTGAGATTGCTTGGTGGTCAGGTACACTTTGGAGAGGAGCTCAGAGACAGATCAAAGCTTATTCTCAGCATGTGAGTCACATGCTTTTCTGGGCCATGCAGTTACTGGGGAACAGCTGAGTTGCTATCCTGGCCTGTAAATGCAGTCCACAGAGAGCAGATGTTGGATTTTTTTTGTGTTTGCTTTTAAAAATCTTGTCAAAATTACTTTTTAGCTGCTGGTTTCTTGTGAAATTCTTGGAATACTTGGATACCATGAAAATTTTAAGTAGTGAAGTGAGGTAACAGGCATATATGTGTACATATATATATTCTTCCTGTTGAATAGTTTCAAGTAACTGTATCTGGTTTCGCCAAACACTGTTAAATATAAGCTTTTAAATATAAATTCTTTTTGTTATTAGTTGTCAGAAGCCCAAGTAATCAATATTGTAAAACACGCGTCCTAGTAGATCAGAAACAGTATATTTATTAACTTGGTGATTTTAAATTTATGTTGCATTTCCTGGTGGTTTGAATTTCTTCCACATCACACCCAATACAAAGAAGGGCAGAATATGTCTCAGACTGTTACCAGCACTCCATGCTTGAGATAGAACTTGATGGCTTTTTAATATTTCATTATGAAAATAAACCAATATCCCTAAGTTATTTTACAGCAATCAACTGCATCCATTTTCTGTGCAAAAACTGAATGTGGTATCAAGAAACCACAAAAACGCTCACGTCAGAAATTGCTTACAACATTAGAAATACTAGAACTATTTCTTTGCTGTTACAGTATTAAGAGAAATGGTTACAGTTCAGATTGTACCTCCAAATTACTGCAGAACTATATCCCCAAATGTGGATTCTTTCTCTTCCAAAGCCCAGGGCCCACCCTGGGGAGTAGTGAAGGGCAGCAAACCTCAGCACTGTCAGGAAACCCCTATTAGAGCCCATGGAGGTGTGCTGGAACTTCAAAACATACCCAGCTATCCCTGCTGTTCCAGGGGCAACCACGGAAGGGATGAAAGCAACTCTAGCTAATATTTGCATGCTCACCGGTCTGGAAATTTCCTTGATAACATGCATGAACAATTTCAGATTACTTCAATTGGTTTTGATTTTTTAAAAATTATTTTAAGTATCTCACTGTCCACACGGCCCTATTTAATTGCTGCAGAAAACCAGATCAAAACTGTGCTTCCATATGCTGTCTGTAGGCTTTTCTGGCTAGGTGGGAAACTGAGACTGCCCTGATAAAACTACACACATGGAAGATTGAAGAGGGAAGATCTGTCAGCACATCCTCAGAAGAACAGTTTCTGTCCATAAGATAATACGGGTACAACTAATATCAGTTGTCAGCTGACTACTCAGCTGAATTTTGCCTATGAATTATTTGCTAAAAGCAAGCTGTTTCCTGGGAACTACTAACTTGCTAAATCAAATTGCTGCTAATGTAACTAAGGATACCTTACTGGCATTGAGGTACTGCTTGTCATAATGTGTAGTGCTCTAATGACAGTAAAGTGCCTGGAAAGTAATTTTGTTGTTTACTCTGTGCCTGTGTAAAGAGCTAATTTATCCTAATGATTGGATGGGACATAATTGGAAGTGAGTTTTCAAGGATGTAATATTCAGATTAATTATGAGTGTGAACTGGCCATCAGGAAGACTCTTATCTGCTTGATCCTCTTAATGCTGGTAAACATCATTATCTTTTCTAATGAGCTATGATGACTGAGTGTAATACTGTTCAACTGTGAGTCTGTTACGGCTGTCTGGTTACCCAAACAATTTCCCTAGAGAGTTTTCAACACATTAAAAATGCTTACAGGACCTCCAGAGCTCCTGCACTTGCAAGATTTAATTTTTTTTTTAAACCTTATATCCCTGAGAAAAAGGGTAGCACTGGGGCAGTGTGTTAGAAAAGCTGGATTCTCCTCAAAACTCTGTGCTCATCTAGTCTCTGTGTGACCTTGGAGAAATGGCTTTGCTTCTGTAAAGCAGGGCATGAAAAAGGGTAGTGGTTGCAACCAAAGGTCCTGGGGTGTTGAAACGCCAACGGAACCTTGGCACAGGAAACTCTGCAGCCAGCAAACGTTTCTGTGCTTTACCGTTAAAGGATAAATATGTGGGAGGAAAAAAAATGAAATTCAGCTCTTAGGGCACAAAATGTTTTTACACAGTGGCATTATTAATCACTTTCATTGAGAGAAAGAAAATGTTCTGTAGCAGAGACACTGTATCAAATCCATAAAATACTATCAATAGAACATTAGGAGTGGCAGCATATTGTTGGCTTGGTGTTACTCTTGCCTTTGTTGGAAGATATTTAAATATACCATAGCTTCGTAAGTCAGAAAGTATCCAGTTTATTGTGATTATATGGCTTTCTACAGTTCATTCACCTCACTGATCTGCTGGGATGTGGTTTGATGATAAGTTTGTAAGTGAAAAATAACTGTGGAAAATTAATCCTGGTTGAAGCAAGGGGTTTTTTTATTAATGCAAGCACATCCAGTCAAACACAGAATATCCTGCTTTATGGTACAGCTTTATATTTAGCATTTCAGCTCAGAATAGCAAAACACGGTATCTAAGGAATGTATCAAACTGAGAAGGAAAAATAAAAAGGAACCAATGTAGATACTGCATGGTTTTCAAGTATATACTTGGACTGATTGACCGGTGAAGTGCACATTCATGTGAAAGCTCTTTTATACATTTACAGAAAGTGTTCTAAAATTGCATTTCAAATATATATTTTTTTCTTAAATTTTAAGCATCCTTTTTAAACTTCAATTACATAAACAAAGCTGATATACAATCCCTTGTATAGTGTCCGACAATGTTACTAGCTAGAACATCTCTGAAAGTGCAAAACACTGTAATAATACAGTATAAATATTCTTACTGTAATCCGGGGCTGAAGGTCAGTACTTCAGCACAGGAAAAATAGCAGCAGGTCATAAGAATTATTCCTTCCCCTTTTCTGGGCTGTTCTTGTTAACAGTTAGTATTCTACTTCTTCCTTCCTCATGATGTAACTTGCTTTTGTTTCTCTTTGATGTCAATGCTATGGGAATAGCAAAATGTTGATTTGTCTTCCTTATCTCAACTTACTCTTCTAATTTTAAGTACTTCTCAAGGAGGAAGTGAAAGAGGGAAAGCACTCTCTAATTTTTCACTGTACTACAGGGCCAATACAGCACATTTCTAGTAAGTGATTGCAGATGCTACATGAAACAGTGGCACTGCTCTTGGTTGTAGGCACTCAAACAAGAATTTACTGAACTGGAATAAACCAAACCATCAGTCCAGCAAGTCTTGCCCTTTCTTAAGAGAAGGCAGAGTAAGATAAACACCATGTACTTAGAGCTGGTCATTTTTAAAGAAGTCCTTGCAGAGGTCTTCTGCAGTGCTCTGTGAGGGAGGCTGTAACCACTGTCAACTCTAGAGGGACTTTTTGTTTGTTTTGGTTTTTTTTTAAAAAAAACACAACCCTCAAACAAATTAACCAACCCAATGAAAACCCCCAATCTATCTGGCTGAAGTAATTATCTTACATCCTGCCCTCAAGCCTTAACAGAGTCATTACTATAAAGGACAAGTAGGTATTTGTGGGTAATAATTTGTTCATTAGACAAAATAATTTTTAATCTGAGCCTATTTTTTTTCTTTCTTACTTCAGAGACCAGATGAGAAAGTAAGTTCTGAAATATATATTTTTTTCCTGGAGATTAATACCTTGATTCTTAACATGTGCTCTTCAGGTACTCATTTGGATAGCTGAATTAAGTGTAAACTGAAGACTAAAACCAGAAATTAGAAACGGGTTTGCAGATCATCTCTAATCTTGCTGCTGACCTGGGTTCAAAGGTTTGATTAATCTCTTAAAGTGTTTGCCCTTAAATTTCAATGGGTTCTGGCCCAGACAGTTAATCATGGCTTGCAAAAGACTAGAAAAAACTAATGTCCCAAGTTGGTCTCTGTTAATTGTCTGTAAGTGCAGGAAGGAATCCAGGGAATTAAACGACCAACTCCGTGGTGATGAACTCTTCTTAAGCTTCTTTGGAAACATTAACCTTAACTTCAAATTGGACATCTGAATTTACTTTCCTTTCCCTAGCCCACGATAATTTTTTATTTTCCTAAACTGCTTTTTAAAAAAACATATTAGGCCCGTTTTGCAGAGATAATCTAGGTTAGACATCTGTCTCTTAAACAAACGAATCCCTGATTTTTCTAAGGAAAACACAAACTACTCTGACAGCCAGAACTTAAAGGGTAGTTCCCAGAAGTATTAAAACTTAAGACATGTGTGCATTGTCACATGTGCACGCACACATACTCACACACAAACGCACATACCCCAGCAGTTACCCCGTCTTAGCTCTTTAAATCATGTAACAAAAATAGGTTTGCTGCACCATCAGTGTTACAGGCAGGTATACTCTACTTCATGTGCCATAATTCTCCATTTTATTTAAAAAGTACATTGTAGCTGGTTTCAAGACATCCATATTTTTATTTCCTTTACTTCCAGTGCAGCGTAATAAGGTACACTAAACAAGATCAGTACCTTGTAAGGCACTATTTTCTGATGTAGGAGAGGAACAGCTCACTGCAGATGTCAAAGGCCTTGACTCTACAAACACTTACTAAAGTCTGTGGACAGTTTTGTTGATTTGAAGGAGACCCTTCATTTCAAAGCTAGAGAGACACGCTGAGTGTTCTGTAGGATACTGGTCCAATGGAGTATTTAACCTGAACACTGGCTTCAGTTGGGATGTGTGTTTTAATTATTTATTTTGGTGGAAGTAATAAAAAATAAAAATTTGGATGCTGATAGAATAAGATCTCCCTAGGGATACCATCTCCCATGATACATTTCATCTCTGAGAACAGGGCCCTGCCCTTATATTTAAAATAAAAAACCAAAACCCTTCAGTAAGTGCCTTAAGGTTGACATGTGAAATATTTACCACATTTTTATTTCATAAAAGTTACTGTATATACAAAACAGACCCCATCCAGTGAGGTCTTTCTTAGCTCAGTCCAAGTCTTTCATTCAGTTTGTAAAAACATGTTCATTAGATGTGCTTCAAAGTCTGCAAATCAGATCCAAAAATCTCAGGCTCTATTAAGCAGAGTTGTCCTGTAAGATGAAGTAATAAAAAAATACAATTACATTTCAGATTTGACAATATCTTTGCACCATTAGCTGAAAACCTTTCTTCAAGGTATAGATTTTCACCTGCTAGAAACTGGAAAATATCTATGAATTTCAGTAAAGATGGAAGGTACACTTGCACGGGTGTAGCAAGTGAAAAGCTTATGTGGACTTCCTAAGAAATACTGGGATCAATGGGAAACAGTCTCATCTAGGACAAGAGAGTCATAATGCAGCTCAACTGCAGTTCAGGACATACCGGCATCTTTGTTCATTCTTTGTCTGGTAGAGGTATGTTAAATCTCTAAGGTGATTTACAAAGATCTAAATCTTTCTGCCTTGGCCTCAGTATTGGAAGAAATCTAATTAATTGATCTGATCACGCACAGGGAAGTGGTCCTTCCCATTCTCAGAAGGATATAGAATTATTGTGACTTTATCCCTTAGAGTAGGCTGACAATTATAGTATTCCTAGAAATTTTCATCCTCATAAGATTTGAAGTGCATAGGTAGGATGAGAGCACCTTCTTAGTATCTCTATACATTTGTTTCCCTGAGAAAAGCGTATTCGAACACTGCTAAAAATGTAAATTATTTTAGTGCATTTGGTAGCCTAAACACAGGATGTTATCATTCATAGTCCCAGAAGTGGTCCTGTGGTTTCAACAGATCTGGCTGGAAAAGCTGTATCAAAATCTAAACCCCAGTGAATTTATTCAGATTTGTGTTTTGAAGAAAAAATAATTACATTATGGCTTTAAGCTGGGTATGCAAATAGGACAGAAGCAGCTGATGATCACATGCCTGTGTGTGTCTGCAAAAAACCTCATGTTCACAGAAAGGTTCATACCTGAGTGTTTTCCAGCTGTCTTTTTCCATGTGGTTTTCTGGACCTTCACTTTCAAAGGATGCAATGAACAGAGCTGGTTGATAAAATAAGAACAGTAAGATACATGGGTTAACTGAAAAAAAATGAAATCTAAAAGTTACAACATAGCAGCTGTAACTTGGCAGACTTCAAAATGAAATTTGATCCCTTCAGAAGCTGATAGGAAAGCGATAATACATATTTATCAAATATTGTTTTGCATGTTATTATTTTTCCACTTTGCACTCTGTCTGCATTTCAACAAGCAGAAAGACTCACTACAACGTTCAATAAAGGATTTTACCTTCTTCACTATAAATGGGTGCTGTGAGTAGATAGCTCTGGATCTTCTTGTCCTTTTCAAAAGGACACTCAACCTGCTTCCATGTCAGGAAATCATGAATCTGTCTTGAAATTTCCCAGAATTTCTGCATGAAGTCATTAAAAGAGGATTATTATTTGCTTTCTTTGAAATATTAGTTCTTTTCTTTCAATTTCAGAGCCTCTCAGCCTTGCCCTTGTTCATGCTACATTTCATTATCCCTTACTGAGACTTCATTGGTGTCCTTTCTTACTGCTCCTCCCATCTCCCCCTCTTGCTCCTAATTCCTCATCTGTTGTTAGGCTCTCAGGTTTAGAACTGTATCTCTGCTGTCAGGTGTTTTGCCTTTAATTCCTTTTGTCATCAGCCTTTTCTTCATCTATAATAGTGTCTTGGCCTATTTTCTGTGTCACATGTCTAAATTAGCCTGTGACTGGAACTGGACAGTCAATAGCTTTTATTTACTTTACTTTTTAGATTCCCAAACTTAAATTTAAATGAAACCTTTTTCTTAAAGCGCTCTTTCAATTTAGGAAATAATCAAAATAACATAGAAACTTTGCATATCCATTCCTTCCTAGGATTATATGAAAAGTACAATTACTTAGGGTTTATCCTGTATATCCTGTGTGCCCCCCCCTCCCCATACCCCCATACCTAGCCTTAATAATGACAAAAACCACTTTTGACAGGCTGTGGTCTTTTGGACATGCATGTTTATTAAATGGAGAGAGAATCCAGCATCTGTAGAACCTCCCCTGAAGTCCTGGTAAATACCATTTGTTGGTTGTGGGACCATTTATAGCGAGCTGAATGCATGAGGTTAAATCAGCTCTGATTATCTGGGGTGAAGGTACCCATTAGAATTTGATGAGATGTGATGGCTTGCTGCCACAGAAAAGCAACCACTGGCTTTCACAGAAATTTGATCCAAATCATTTCCCCTGGATAATGATACTCCTCTGTCCAGATCACAGCAACACTGAAGGAACTAAGCCAGAAGTTTGAAACTGGCAAATGTTTGCAATGTCCAGTGTTTAACAAGTGTTACAGTTTCTAAATAGCCAAGTCTTACCTTGAAGTTTATCTGCCCATTGGGCAAGCGGTTCGTGTGTATTTTGTGCAGAAAGTAGATATCTTTAATAAACAGGTTGAAAACTGGGATGACTATTTTCTCTCGGTTGCTGTTGGCAGTCTGGGATCGCTGTGCTGCTCCTTGCAGGGCTGTGCGGTAGTTGCAGAAGTTGCTGGATGGATCCATGTGATGCTGTTTTTACGGGGACGAAAAAGGCAGTCAAGTAATGTCTCCTATAAATACAAAGCTTTGATCTAACCATCAGAGTTCATTCTTTATAAATTTGCTTGGCCTCTTTTTGAACTTTCACGAGAGAGTATCTTAATACTAATCAGGTCTGAACAAAGGTTTTTCTAACCTCTGTCTTGTTTGAAAGAGGGTTCTGTACTGGCTTACATCTATTCCCTTAACCATTAAAACAAAGCAGACTGAAAGAAAATCATAAATGACTATCTGGGGAAAAAAAACCCCTCATTTGCTGTCACCTCTCTTTTTGATGACCGTTTCAGTTCGGTTTTTGTTTCCAGGCAGATCTCCACTAGGTGGAGTACTCTAATTAGTTTTAAAGCAGCATTTAATTGAGTGGAAATTACCTTGAAGTTAAACGGGAAAAAATATGCTACAAAGAAATAACCTAAAGAAAACTTGCATCCGCTTTTTTTTGCAGACAAGGATAGAGTTTGAAATTCAGGAAATATAGTCCCTAATGTTTATGGGCTGATGAACAACTGACAGAGGTGCTTCTGTGATCTTTAATGTAGTAATTAACAGAGGTCTGGATGAAACTATTTGGTAGATTTTTATATAAAGTCAAAATTTTATACATACCTCTAAAACATCAAATTTGGCTGTTTTGACCTTGGACCAAGTTTTCTTTAACCGTGCCACAGGACTCAAGTTCATGCCAGCTGAATGCATAGAGAAAGGAGACAAACCCACTAATGAGTAGACAAAAATATAGGGCCAATATAACTGTGTTTATGTATCAGCATCATGTATTCTGGAGGGCATTTCAGTTTGACAATCAGGAGTTGTAGCTAAAACTCACCCACCCACATGTTAATCTGTCACTAGCAGATACTGCCCCTGCAGAAGTGTGAATGCTAATGTGGTCAAGCCAATTTATGGCAGGTATGAGCCCACTCTTGCCAGCTGGCTTGTAAAATGGAGTGTCCTTTGTCATCTCTGTTAAGGACACTCACAGATAATAGCCATCATCGAGTTGAAGTTTCCAATGTTGAAGCATTCTCTTGCCACATCAATGAAAAACTCCACCATTCTTGTGCGCTGCTTTTTCTTGACAACCTGGAAAAAAACCCAAGATCTGTTAAGAGGGAAGGGATGGTCTGAATTTTGGACAAAATGTCCAGCCAAAGGCACTGTAACAAGTTGACTGAATAGATATTTCAAGATTTTGTCTAGCTAAATTTTATAATATAGGCCCAAGGGTATCTTATTAAGATGAATTTCCAATAAAATGGCAAAAATATTTCAGCCTAGCACCAATTAATTGGGCAGTTGTTGAGGAGTGCAAATTTTTGTTTGTAAATAGAGGTCAGTGTCTTAGGAAATCTTGCATAAACTAGCTGGACGCATTCAGCAACTTCCTGTTACTAGAAAAGGAAGATAACATGATGCTGCTGTCAGAACGAATATATGCAAAACATTTAAATCTCTCAAGAAGGGGGGAAAGCATTGGACAGACTTAAGATCAGAGACACATAACCTAAACATGAGAGAAAGCAATTGCCACATCCTACTTTCCTTGTTTTGCTGTGTGCACTCCCTAAATGATCTTTTGAGAGCAAGCAGCGATGATGATCAAACATACAAATTCCCACTCAGGCAAAGAGGCGTAGAATCAAGCAAGTGATGCTGAGTTATGTTTTGCAAATTCTTCTATAAATGGCAGTGCAAAATTAATTGCCTAGAAAAAAAAATTCCCATTTGCTAGAATTGGTGCACATTAATAGGAATCTAAGAAGAGAACAGACAGGCAAAAAAAAAAAAAAAGGGATTTCTGGGGCAGTACACTTTCCACCTCTTTGCTTATTATACGATAGAAGTTACTTTAACATCTAATAAGGTTGTTCTCCCTCTTTTTTTACCTTTCCAGTAGTCCACTTTCTTTCCAGACTTTTTTAAAAGCTTATTCTTGATTCTTCTATAACGCATATTGTATGAATATAAATTAAAAAGCAAATACATGACAGTGCTAATGATATCTAAATGTAGTGCAAGGAAAGCTGTTAATTGGTAAATCTGCATTTAAAGACGAATATTTTAAAGAATCTTTGGATGTATTTAAATAAAAAAATCCAAAATAGCTTCTAACTCAAAGTCCATACAAGTTCCATTTCACTGCATGACTAATGCTACTTTGGAAGCTGCACAAAATTAGAGAATATATGCAAAGCCAAACATAGCCTTGAACTCTTAATCATATGAGCATGCAAATAAATTAATTTAATGCTTGAATAATGCTATTATCTTTAATTGCATTGCTAATGTTTAAATCTTCATTGGACCACTGCCTGCCTTTTGTCCTTAAGGCCAGGATCTCTTTGCTATCTTGATTTCTGTGAATACCTACCCGACAAATCTCTGTAGCCACCAGCATGCTGAGACAATTGAACCAATTGTCATAGGCCTCCAAATTATAGGTTTTGGTCACATCACCTCGGCACTGTAAGGGAACAGGCCACGTATTAAATTCATCCTTTTAAACTTCCTTTTCATGTCTTGATAAAATCTTGCTGGGTATTTTTTAATGCATAATCTTAAGGCAGCTTAGCAAATGTTCTCTTTCTTGCACAGGGTGTACTCAAATTATAGAGGTTCTTTACTCTGGTTAGTTTTTGTTTCTCTTTCCTTCTGTAGCCCTTTTTGTACCTTGTGATTATCCAGGGAGTCCATGTGGCTGACAATCTGCATCAGATCCTCTGGGTAAATGTTGCTTACCCTTTCCTGTGTTTGGAGAAACGAGAGATTGTTACTGTACAGAAAAACAGAGAGTTCAGTGAAAAAAAGAATCAATAAAGTCAAAGTTAGGAGAACATTTTGGTAACTTATCTTCCTAGAGTGTAGATATATAAGGTGTTTTTATAATTGTACCTAATTGGTCTTGTTCATTATTTGACTTGGTACTTTTTGATTAAAACACTGGAGGCTTTCAGTGATGCCATAGCAAAATTCATATTGATGAGTGTATTAATATTTAGTAAATGAAAAACAAAGTAATTTACACAAATCAGTGTCTCACCAGTTCAATGTAGGTCAACTGCTGTGCCAGGATCAGAGGGTCACAGCACACACTAAGGATGTCCTTTTGAGTTGACTGTGGCTTGGTTTTGAGGATGGTGCCTTTGTCAGTAACAGGTTGCCGGAATTTCTCTCTGATTTCCTGGTACTGGCTCCGTGTGGAGAGGGCCATCAGGAGGTTCTGTGTCATCTGGCTAATGATCTTTTTCACCGTTCCGTTTTCCTAAGCAAAAGTCAGAAACAACAACTGCTAAAAACCTTCAGCTATTGCAGACACAGATCACTAAAGAATTTCTGACTGGGAAAAATGTCTATTATCCCTTTACTTCTTATCTGAGCTGAACGTTCTGTGACAAATTAACTTGTCCTAAATGCCCACACAACTCCATAACTACATTGTTAGTCCTGCCTGCCTTCCCAGCTCTGTTTCACTCGGATGGCTGGTCTGCTCCCTTGGCTAAGGACCCCATTTCAAAGGCATCCTATGAACAGCTGAGCAGTGGGTATAGTGAAAGGTGGTTGAGTTGCTTGCAAAGTCTTCTTGGAACGTCTGTTTATCACGTGCCAAAATACTCCTTCTCATTCTGATCAGACCCACTGATGAATCCAGCCTATCTATCCCATGCAGAATCCAGGGAAGTCACACTATGTTCAGGAATATACCCCTAAAATATCCTAGCTTGGCTTTGAACAACCACAGCATTAATAGATTTAGGTAAGAGCACAATATAATCACGTATAATGGACAACACGGACAACTAAAGTGCCTTTCTGTTCATGAGGTACGGATTTTAAACACAAGATCTGTAAGGATACGTACCGGTAAAGCCACAGACACATAGTCCATCTGCTCAGTGCTTTGACAGCTAAGGCAAAGTGATTTTGATTGCATCCTATAGACATTTTTCTATGAGATCAACTGCAAAGAGCTGACTTGATCACTTTCCTATTCCTTTATCCCTCCTGTTTCTGCTTTAAATGACCCAGGTTCTCCAAACATGATCTTTCTGCTGCTAGGAAGATTAATTCAACCAAAGATAGTCCCTCCCCTTTTTCTTACATAATAATTCTTTTGTTTTCACGCAAATCATTTCTCTTGAAGTAACCCACAAGGCTGTTAGTTTACAACCTGCTGTATTGGTTTCTGCAGTCAACTGGATACACTACAAAGAACTGCATTGAATCTGTGACCGTTTGAAGAAGCCACTGATGTGCAGCGATGACTGAAATTGTGGCAGATGTGAGAGATGAGGACGACCAAATACTTGTAGATTGCATGTTATAATTAAGTAATAATGGTGTCAGAATGTTGCTTTACAAGGCAATAATCTGACTCCCAAGTGAAATCAAATGAAAAACTGAAAGCAATGTAGCTCATCTTGAGGCAACTCGATTACTGCTGAACAGCAGCTGGCTGGAGCCATTCCTAATACTGTGCTACAAGTGTTCAGAAATGCCAAGGGAGTGTGTGGTGGTGGGGACTAAAATAAAGCACTAATTCTGATCTCTGGTATGCTGAGCTTTCTATTGTAAATCATTTGACTTCAGCTGCTATGCCTGATTTACCCATGTGTCTGGGAGGAAGCAGACTTTCAGGATATGGATTATAGAAAATTAAACTTGAAGACACACAAGAGTATGCAGATATTATTTAAAATTGAACAAAAACTCAGTGACAAGAAAAACTATAGCTTATTTAAGCTATTGTGAATTTATTAGCATCTTAATACTTAAAAATGTCCTTAGATTTTTAACAGTTTCCTCCCCTTGTTAGTTTTACCCTAAATTTTCCTACAACTTTGAAAAATTAAGTCAATGACTGTAAAATAATTTGTCCTTGTTTTGAGTACTTCTTTTGAAGTGCAACCCTGGCTGCGGCTGTACTTATTTGGTATGTTGTCTGATATCACTTGGACAACACCTGACTGCTTCGTGCAAGTTCTCAGTCGATTTCCTACCCTATATATGAAGAATAGTGTCCTAAGGGGATTTGGAAAGGTTTAAAATATAAAATAATCCCCAAGTGTTTACCATAATTCCTTGATGAACTGTAGTGTGGATAATTTGATGTGGTAAAAAAACTTAAGAGCAAGACCTGCTTTTTGTCAGTGTCAAATTATGTTTCCTAGGGGTCAGATGTGCCATAGCTCTTCACTGACAAAACCTGACTGGTAGCTTTGTTAAGGGGATAAATATGGTGATGCTGTAGTTAATGGATGTCATCAGATGCCTTGGACACCACAGCACTGAGCCATTCCATGAAGAGGTGTTTTTCTCAAATGGCAATTATTCATGCATGAGTGGGAGGGAAGGGCAAGAGAAAGAAAGGACACAACTTCTTTCTAGTTCAAGGTTAATGGACGAATCAAATACTAAGATACAGGCACTAAGTAAAACCTCTGCCAAGTCCCCCTTAACAGTACTATCTTTTGCAATGCACACCTTTTTGCCTTTGTCTGCAAAGGGAATAGAAGGCACATTATAATCCTATTTCCTTCTCTCCTCCTACTAAGGCACTGACATTTTCGTAGTAGCATCCACGTAAACAGCTTTGCTGATGCAACAAAACTGACATACTTCCTTCTGACAACTTGGTGACACCTAATTGCATTGTTGTATCCCTGATTCATGCAGTGCTGTCAAACCTGCTGTTCTTCATTTTCTCTGTACTTGAATCAACAAAACCACACAATAGAATGTCTTCCCATTTCCTGCTAATTGTTCTCAAAAATATTTTGAAATTGTGGGTTTAAAAACAATGAGAAGCCTTTAGTTCTATATAAGTAAGCCTTCACATTCATACAAATGTTTTAGACTTAATTCTCTTGCAGTTTTTTTGATTGTATTTTTCCTTCTGTTTATTGGTTGTTATGGTGACTTTCTCAACGAGCAAATAGTGTAGGATTTGTGAGTGTTGGGAAAAAAAAAATCAAACTATAACCTCCAAGAAACAGCCCTCACTCCTTTCTGATAACTAACAGTGCTTGTTTTATTCAAATTCACTTTAGCTGTTTAAATAGTCTTTTGTCAGGCCTAGTTTTCTTCATAGGCTAGAAACACAAGAGCTGTTAAGACTGGTGAATGAGTAGCTAGCAGAGCTCAGATATAACTTCCTTTGTGGAAATATTGTGCATGTCACCTGAAACGGATCAATAAAACAAATTATTGTTACAAGCTGGGAATGAGCTAAATAAGCATCTTCACCCTGGCCAAGAGTGTATTTGATACAACTAGTTCGTACGTCTTGCAGAACTTAGACATACATAGTAGTGACAATGTACAAAGGAAGGTGCACAATTAATTATTAAAGTTACCTATATTGAGCCATTAAAGTTACTCTTTTTTTTCCTTCTGCATTTTTCATATTCTCATGGTTTTTTTGTCTCTTCTTCTTATACTTGGTGATTAGATGTAGAGAGTTTCTGCTAACGGACCATTACGTCCATCAGTCAGCCCAAGTCCTGACACTGACAGCTTAGCAACTGCTGCCGAAGTCCATTTACAAGATATTGCCTGCAGTATTGTATATAATATGACAAATGACATGTAACAGTTGACAAATATTGCTATAACACTTAATTTTTTTTTTTCTCACTCACCCCTACCTCATCACATTGTGTGATCCTGTGAGCAATCTCCTTCAATTCTTTCATGGATTTTTCATCTTGGAAATCATAGGGGAAAGTTTCAGTCCATTCCTTCAGGAGCTGAATTATTTTGGCAGCAAAGGATTTTAGTTTTGCCTAGAAAGAAAAAGAGTTGATTACTGACCACAGACTTTTTCTGAGTGCAGATGAAATTAGCTGATAAAGGTTCACAGAAATCTAGAGACACCCTTGGAAACACTTTGCATTAATAGTAGATGAAGAGTATAAAAAGAGAACATATTTAACTGTGAACTAGATTGCTAAATGGTGTAATTTAGCCTCCTTTCATGTTAGCTTGGTAATGTCTTTTACCAAACATTTTGAAGATATTTTCAAGGTTAGTTGTATAAAGGCAGGAAGATGACAGAATATATCAACTGACTTCTTAAACTGAAGCTGATTTAAGCCATCTGAGGCAACAGAACCTTTGTGTTTGAATTCAAATTCTTATGAACTGCAGCACTCTACCAAGCATCTTCCATGAGAAAGGTTCTCAAAGACATTTTTGTTCTGGAGAATTTATCAGACTGTCCACATTGAGCTGTATATTAAATAAATGAATGGCAGGAAAGATGTGTGTATTCTCTCCATGACATCGAAATCAAAACAGACTTTGAAAATAAAAAGTACTGGCTTTTTCTCCAAAAGCTATCAACCACAGAAAGGACAGGGAGAGCTATTTTCCAAAGTTTTTTTGTTACCTGGGAATTTTCTAAAGCTTCAGGTCAATTAGACCTGAACTGCTGTAACAATGGAAAGCAGCATCAGTAATGAAGGGAAAAGTCTTGTAAACTTGGAAGTAAGTTAAGAATGCTTTTAACAGACAAGAAGAATCAAAACTTAATTCAGGTTATATTTATCCTTCCACCCATCTTGTGATGCACTAAGGAAAACAAGGAAGCTTTCATTTGTGTTTATCTCCCTACTTGTGAAAGTTACACAAGCCCCACTAGACAGCAGCTCCACACACAGCACACACACACTTCCCCCCACACACAGCACTTTCCTGGTTGTGCTGCCCAGCAGCCTCTTGGGGGTGGCAGAAGGTGACTGAGCATGTGAGTGTCACTACAGGAAATGGGTGTGTTTTCATTCAAGACCAACAGAGAATGTCTTCCAAATACTGGTAGAAGCTCCTGCCAAAACACCATCTGATCATAGTATGTTCCAGTTTATTTAATCAAAACCAAAAGTCAACTAAACTAAGCTTTTTTTGCCCTTTTTTTTTTTTTTTTACATTGCACCATTATATAGTCAGTGAGAATATTAATAATGGTTGGTAATAACTTTAACTATGCACCCTTGAATCCTCAATCTGACAATAACCCAGTTCTCCTTGTAAGTTTAAGACTTGCAAACTGCATTCTGCTAGCATGCTTTTCCTAGCTGTTTTTACTGACAGCATTTAATTGATGCTGCTAGTGAGAGAAGCACAGAATAGCTGGATAGGGAGGGCAAAAACAAAACATCACTATTCTCTTTGCCAGCAGTGGGTATTCCTGCAAAGCGTCCCTCCTGTGGAGCTCAGCTTCAAGGTAATTCTCAGCAGCATGGGACAGAGTTCTAGATTACAGCTGTCTGTCCTCCAAGCTCCTGTTGTCATCTGCCCTGGGGAAAAGACAATCTATACTTATTTGCTACGAAATGCATGGAGCCTGACATTAATAAAAGAATAATCTGTAGGTGGTGATAGACAATTAATTAGCCAGCCAATGCATTTCCATTCAATTAACAAGTTGTGCCTACTCCACTTTTGTTTACTAAAAGCTGCTACAGAACTGGTTTTTAGTATTAATCATCCTGACTTTACTCTTTCTTTTAATAACTGTAAAAGGAGGGATGAGGGCAGAAAGGTTCCAAAATCCCACCTTAGGCCATGGCAAGCATCTCCATATTAACACTTGGTTCATAAAGATTTTATGGGTTGCATGGTCTGACCACAGCAGTTGAAGAGATCATATCAGTCATAGCTGGTGCTTTTTTAATGCTGGTGTATTTAAGGTTGCTCCTTAAAGACTGGAAGCCCCCTGAAGAGTAGTGTTAGCTATCATGATTTGAAGTAGGTGCAGTGTAACACCAGGTTATGTTTTGTCAATTTTTTTTAAATACTGATATAGAGGGGGAAGGTTTGAAGGAGAGAAATGTGCCTCGCTTGTGGTACTTGGCCAAATTACCCCAACTTATACTCCACACGCAGCTTAGAACACAGTGACTTATGAACACTGACTTCCCATCTCTTGTATCTACTCGTGAGTTGTTACAATTTTCCTCCTTCACGATGGAAAGCTGTTGCAAGGCAAACTGCAAACCGTATCAGCTCTTGGGGTCTAAAAAAGGTTAATGTTTTATCAGATGCTCTTAATGCTCATAAAAATGAGAGAGAGTTTCTGAGAGCAGCACTAAAAGACACAGGTATAGTAGAACACGGGGTTTCTGTTTCATGTGTGCTCAGATGAAACCCAAAGCAACGTGACAAGCTTGATGCATGTGAAAACCCAGATGGAATCACACTGATCTGTGGGTACCAGCAGTTTCCTTTCTGTCATACTTGCACTAAACCTACCAACCTACTTTTTCTGTAGTCCTACTCGAGAGACGAATCTTCTCTTGTGAGACCTGACAGAGTTCTCAGGAGTCCATGGGAATACTTCTCCCACAAATATTTATTTGAAAAGAAAAAATGCTTCTATTAATTTAAGTACTGTGGATTGACCCTGATATGCATGAGACAGGACAGGAAGAAACAACTCCTAATTAGAAAGGAGGGCAATAACAGTACTGTGCTTGTAGGAAAGGCTTAATGACAATGACCTGGTTATGAGTATTTTTTTTCTTTTTGTTTTTAAAAAGAAGCATTTACTGGTAACAAAACCCAGGGGAAATAATATTTTTTGAAGAGACATCTTCCAAGACAGGAAAGAGAAACTTAATAGAAACCAATTTCTACTTTTTGCTTTTTATTTCTTACTTAACTTTAGAGATAGAAAATACCCTCAAGCTGCAGAAGTAATGCACCACAGTTTTAACAATAGGTTTTTTTCCTTTCTATACAAGTGCTTTTTTTTCTGTGGCAATCTTGTTGAGTCTTTTCAATCCCTAATGCACTTACAGAGAGTTCAATTTTTTTCCTTCATGGTCAAGCTTAACTACTGATTTGTATTTTGTAATTGATGTCTTGAACTGTGAAATTCTTCCTTCTTATGAATAGTCAAAAGGATGCTAAGCAGGATCCAAGACATCCAGAGTGATTTTCTTTTTAATCCACTTTTCTCTAGACTGTATTTTTATAGCACTCTTTGGCTAGCCACTAATGTCAAAAACAACAGGAAGATGAGTATTGTGCTGTGCCACCTCAAAACCTGTTTTTTTTTTTCTGCTTTTTCAGCTTACATGCTATCCAAGCACCAAGGTGGCTAGTTTCTTGTCTTAAGAGATTTTCTTAAGCAAACTCTATCAGAAATGATCGGAGATGCTTTAACTGCTTTTGTCAGCTATTTCCTGCTATGCAGCCACTTAATTAGAAGGTGCTAGTAGCTGATGATGCCTTAATGGATTATGACTGTGAATATTTAACAGTGTCTTGAGTCAAGAGTTTCTATGTTGCATGTAAAACGAGCTTTTATTTGTTGCCACACAGAAAAACAAATGTTTGCAAATGCCTGTGGCTAAACTGCTCCTAAAACATACAGGTGCTTGCAGTAGAGGGCAGTAAAGTAGTAATTTGAGAAGGATGTTAGAAGTTAATGTAGTGTTTTCCAAGAAGTTGGTGTTTAGAAGGCAGGAAAAAATTACAGCTTATATTAAGGGGGCAGGAAGGGATCCAGGACATAGTACAAAGAACAACTAGAAAAGCATGTAAATTAAACCTGCCTCTCAAAAATGTTTTATTATCACCCTGCTGTTTCTTGGTTTTCCTGTAGGCCCATTTCCAAATTGCCAGCAGAAGGTGTGTAACAGTAGTGTGGGTGTTTAGAATATGAGCTGCCCTGTTTTACATCCTGTTGTGAGGATGTAATGCTATTTTATTTCTGTTAGCAAGCCATGATTTTTTTTTAACACATCTGCAAAGAAGCCAGACTAACACTACTTTAGAATTAGTACTGTATCTTTAAACAGCCAACTATTTCACAAATGCATTTGGACACTTGCTATGCATAGCAGTCTTTCTCTACAGATGTCTACAGCTCTGATTTATTAACTTTGTATTTCAGGTGGTTTGGGCTTCTTTTAGATGCTCCTACCACGGGTGTTTAGTTAGTTACATACTGCTCAGGAACCATTACAGTGCACAGAGCAGAGTTGGAGGTTGCTCAGTCACAAATTGAATTTGGCAGTGGTGATGGGAACAGTTATCAGCTCCATGTGCAAAACTGGATGCGGTGGTTCTTGCACCTTCTTCCCCTCCCCACTTCATATCCCCAGCACTCACATGACAAGTTAAATAGCTATTTGGAAAGTGGGTAAGGGGACTGACCTGGATGGAAGTAATTTTGCACCATGGTCACTGTCCTGTGGAGTAATTTTGTGACACAGTAAGAGGCTGCACACCAGGAATAGTACAGGAGAAAGAAGCCCTTAGGTCAGTATTGCTGTCAAAAACTCTTTATTGACAAATCACAGAGTTTACTTTTGTGCTCCTCAGTGAGTGTGTTGATAACCAAAGAGAAAACAAAATGGAACTATTAGCATGCTGAAGATTAAGAGTGTGAGCATCTAACTTCTCATAAGAAAAGAATGGAGCAAAAATGTGCCCGGGATTTGAACAACTTAGGTATTTAAATAGTTGCTCATCCCATCCTGGTTTTGTTAAGTCTCCTTTGCTTCCCAGCTTGGACTTTTTTTGGAACTTCAACTTCAGTCAAAGGCTCTCCAATACACACTTTGTAAATGGTGATGCTTAGATGGATTTAAGTGCCAGTTTGGTTTAATCGATTGTAGTGTCAGTGCAGGTTTTTCTTTCAAACAGTGTATCTCTTAATTTTTGTGAAGTTAACTTTCTGATTTACTGTTACACCGACATTAAACACCCCAACAATAATCTACAGCTGAGCACTTTAAATTCAATGGTGAGGGTGACTGGAGAAAGGTTTTTCTTGAATCCAATTTCCCTAACTTGGTGAAAGCTCAAAAGTGCAAACCAACTTGCTGGGCAGGTTGCATGGCAGACACACAACGCTCGAGTGCACAGCGCTGACCTGCAGCTCATGAGCAAAGTCGTACTTGCTGTCACTGTATCCAACTGGTAAGGTAGTACATAACCTATCCTTGTGCCTAACAAATGAAGTAGGAGGAAAAAGACCCAAATAAAAGTGCATCCAGCAACAAATGCCAATTACAATTTCATTTTATTCTTTATCCGTCTATTTAGCTTTACAATAGGAAGGAGAGAGGGGAATATAAACAACAGTAGCACAACTAACTGAAAGACATAATGATCCATTTACCTTTTCCGCCTCAGTCCCCGTTTCCAACTGCTGCTTCTGTTTAATGCAGATCTGCCCCACTTTAGCCAGGAGCTCGTGTGGGTGAATGAAGACTCGTGAGCTCAATAGGAAAGTGAAGATGTAAGTTCTCTGCAGAAGGAGAGAGAAAAAACAGAACAAGTTAAAACTTCAGCAAAACCAGTCTGTCGTCCTTGGAAAAACTGTTTTATAAACTACAAATGCAACCCTTCACTTAAAACCTCCAGGGACATGGTGGTCTTTTCTAGCTCTAAGGAAAAATAAAAAGAAATACTGTAGGCTTCAAGGCTGTTAGCCGTGGGGTTTTCCAATTACCAAAATACTTCCCTTTAAAATACCAAACTTAATATGACTAATTAGTCATTGCCAACCAAAACCACAAATGAAATATGACTAATGTAGGATGTTATGCCTCTTTAACACCACTATTTATGATGCTTTGTTTCTTTAAGAGCTATTGTTTTTCACTGAGCTGCAGAAAACTGCTTCATGTGTATTCCAAACCACAGCTGTACTTTTTTCATGTACGGGGATTTTTGCTCCTTTTTCCCACAATCACTGATAGAAGTTTTAGCTTAGATTGTGGCCATATGACAATGATTTAGTTTTAAGCTTGACTTTACTTATTTGGGGCTTCAGAGTCTTTTCAGTATGGAGACTGCTTACAAATAGCAACAATGATTATTTTTCATTAGAAAAAACAGCCTCACCATTTATATTTAAAAAATGTAATACATTGTATTATCATTGTATCATACTCTGGACATACATCCATCGCATCATATTCTGAACACTTTAATTGAAGTGGGGATGCTTTTGTCCTAGTCTTGCTCTAGTGTTTGAAATGTATTGGAATGTAACTGCCTGACTAATGATGGTAGTAGCATCTCATAAGTACTTCCATTTTTCCCTTAGGCTTTTTTGCAAAATTTGGAGTTGCGAAATCATAGGAGATATCCTTGACAAGGTATTTCAATTAACCTTTGTTATGTTTGGAACATGTACTGTAACTGTGTTTTCAGAAACGTAATTCGGCCACAGGCAAGTGTATTTAAATACCAAGGTGGTTGGTGTATGTCCAAGTAAATCAAGACAGCTAAAAACTTGGGACTAGTTGTCTAAAATACGGTATCTCTACGATCAGGTAACAAATTTGTCTGCTTGCGGTCTTTAAAATATGCTTTTAGTTAAACAAGAATGGTATCTTTATGACTCCAAAGAGGTTATGGGGTTTGTCTCTCTAATCACAATAAAATGTGCTATTAATGAAAAATGTTTTCACTTCATTAGTACGCAGTGTATCCTATAATATAAATTTAGCACTAAAATCCTCTATCAGAAGGGGGAAAAGGATTATTTTTTAAACAAAATAAATAAATTAACTAACAGTCACAGTGTTCTGGGACTGAGTGAAAAGCACAATAGATTAAGCATATATCTAAACATACAACTCTATCCTTAGCTTCTGGAGGAAGCTAATGAAAGAACAGTACAGAGTGTGATACAGCAGAGGTATTTAAAGTGTTCATTCTGATTTGAAGATCTTATTAGTGCTGGGGCTCATGTATTACATGCACAGTCTGCACAATCAAAACCAGAGTTAATCCACAGTCTTCGCCTTGTCTGTTTTCTATGCATAGAGGAAGAGAAGAAAGGCTAACTGGATGGGCACTTTAGGTCAGGTTGAGTGTTTCCACTGATGCCTACAGAAGATGGACTGCTGGGGCCATCTAACAATCAGGCTCTTGGGGACTCTGAGCAGGTGGCCAGGGCAGTGACAGGGCACTGATAGCACAGCCTCTCTTTCTTGATGATATGTTTGCATACATCCCCCACAATTGTACATTAGTAAGTCTAAGAAACTGTATGGTATTTCATGTACCTCCAGAATTTCAGAGATTATTTTTACATTTACAGTGGCAAAACCTTGAAGCTCATCAATTCTATCAGCTCTTATGCCTGCATCTGGAAACAGTTAATGACATTGTGCTGGCTTTAAAGAACTTTATAAAAATTTATGGTAGTGTATGTGGTGTGTTATGGGGACTAAAATGAGGCTGAAAAGCTAACCTGATTCACAAAAGGAGATTTGGTTGTGTTACAGGACAACGTATCAGGACTTCCATTCTTACGTGTGTGAGAATGATTCCTAAATTGATATGTTCCCTATAAAGAATGAAAGTGAGAGAAAGAATAGTGTTGACTTTTGAGATTTGGGGTGGAGTGTGTGAGTGTTTGTGTTAGACTATGCCTTGTTATCCTCTGTGACTTTTTGTAGCTGATTTATATGTCCACTGATATCATGGTTGACCCTGAACTTAAAACTGTGAGTCTTGACTATCTGGAACAGGAATTTAGTTGGCTGGGTGTGTCAGCTGTCACTGGGTTGTGTGAAAATTTTAGTACTGAAAACTTGAAGCAGTCCTCACTTTTATTGTATTTTGCATTTGAGAGATGAGGAAGGAAAAGGAGAAAAAAAAAAAAAAGACTTGGACACTTTCATTATTTGCCCACATTCTTGTTTTGGCAGTTTAGAGGCCTGTCTTAAAGATGTATGTGTAAGTAGCAGGGAACCACAACTTAAGTCATATTGCTCTGGCAGTGACCTTTGCTCTGATAAGCTGGAATACATTCTCTTAAGGAAAGATGTAATTTTGCTTCTCATAGTAATTCTAGTGTTGGTTTCCTTGGTGGAAGTTTGCGTGATGTGGGACACTGTTTATCCAGAGTGACTCTGAGGAAGGCCCACTCACAGTATCATTTCCCTGTTGTTATACTGGAAGAAAAGTGTCACACAGATGACCTGTGCTTTTATTTGGTTTCTTTCATAATGCTTCACATGATGTTCATAAAAGTGTTGAACTGGCAAGACACGGGACGACACAGGCCACGAAAGTGTGCACTTTCCCTTTTAGACATACTGATGTCTCTCTGTAATCAGTAATGGCTGTAGTGGACCTATGTGATGCTTTTTCAGACAGCACTGGACTTTTAGGTTTTGGAAACAAATTATTATTCCTTCTGGAATCCATCTGCTGTATTTTTATTCAATTTTTTAAGTCACTTCACTGGAACTAGCTTCAGTACTTTGGAAAACAAAATTGTTCTGTTACGGTCAATCAAGATATGCTGGTTTACACTGTACTGGTATCTAACTGAAGGGGTTTTTTGATACTTCCATTACTTATGCTGGCACAGACAAGGACTGGCTGCAGTTAAGAACCAAATTAAAAATGATGGGTCTGTCAGCAGTACTGACCCCCATCTACTTGCCTCTTGCTAATAGACACTCCTTATCCAATAAAGAAATTTCAGACTGAACTAAGCCATGCATTTCAGCTTAGTGGTAGGTCTCAGGGGTTAGGAACACAGTTGTTTTGGGTAGTAAATGTTTCATACTAATGTCATATGCCTTATCTAGATCAAGGATTTATGTGATTTGTTGCAGCTGCAGTACTATACACTTATAGGCTAAATGCTGTAACAGTCTAAGAAGCTACGTTTTCTGATAGGCAGTTCTCTAATTCTGAAGATGACAGTTTGGAGAAGGAAACGTAACTGTGAAGCTAGCTAGTTGATAAAAAATATTAAAAAATGTTTCCATAAGGCTGAAAGTTAAGCTTCATGTATCCTACAAAAATGACAGGTATTTGTGAGCAGAAGCAAAAAAAAAAAAAATCCTTTCTGTGCTTGGAACAACGTATGTTGACACAAAAGGGACTTGTGCTTTACAAGAGAATAAGAAGCCAGATTCCTTTAGTGTCTAAAGTTGTTGCTAAGAGATGAGCTGAATTATATTAAAAAAAAAAAAAGACAGACCACGAGCGCACAAGACTAAAGAAGGAATTGTTACTCCCTGACCCAAGAATGTACTGATGACTTTTTGAGGAGGGGAAAAAAAAGGAAATTTGTGCACTCTCTGCTCATTCTGGAACTTCTTGTTTGTGAAATATTTTCATGAAACATTTTCTTGCTTGGGCACACGGGTTGCAGACTGGTACATTCCATTCCTAACCTCCCGAACTCATCTGTCTCATGAGTATACATTTTTCTATGTGCTGAACAAGTCCCTGTACACAAACAAGACCCAAAGAGCAGTACACAAATGTAGGCGCTTATCTTTCCTGTCCTCCCTTGCCTGTCTCGTGTTCTGCCAACATGGCAAATACGTTTTTGTTTTGCCTCTGTAACCAGCACAGAAAGATACTCTGTGTTTGCTTTCTCCCCCACTGCCCTTTTTTTCTGTCCAGAAGGTTACTGTGATCATTAGCTTAATGCGCACATAAGCAGGAATGTCTTCTGAGCATTGTGCTCAAGATGTACTACTCAAAAATTTGGATGAGAACTACAATTCACAGACATGTCACTCTGAAACTAAGGTAACCTCTGGTAATGTTACCAATAGCTTCTCTTGGTGCATGTTAATTGGTGATGCCTTGCTGCCTTTGCATGAGTAGCCTTACTCTCTCTTAACATGAGGCTGAGAGTTGTTTATAATTTTCTGTTGAACATACAGGACTGGGTACCCTTCTGACAGCCTATCAGGCCTAAATGACCATCACTAACTCTCTATGGCAACTTCCTTAAAAATACAAATGACCATGAAATTAAGTATAAACATGTAAATGAAATGAAATAGAAAACTTGAGTTTGAAGATGACTCAAACACAGCTCCTTCTTCACATTGTTCATACGCTATTCATCTACTCATTTTATAAATAATCCTTTCAGCTAAACTGAGTGATCTGTCTGAACTAAAGTTATGTGTTATGCTGTAGAGGAGATGAATTTGGTTTAGCTTTTTTTTTTTTCCATCTCTCCTTCCCTGGAGCTCTCTTTGACTGCTTCCGTTGGATTTTCAGCTGTCAGCTTTCTGTCTATTTAAACTGCAGTTTGGAGGGTGGGGTCCGTGACTGCTTGGTAATGGTAATGCTCCCTTATGTGGGATATGAAGGGATAGCACCATGGAAACTAGCAGCATTCCAAAATAACTTGTAGACCCCTTAAGTCATGCTCACTTTATGGAACCATTTTCAGAGTAGTTGTGTTATAAATAGATCCTATGTTACAAGTTACAATAAGGGATGTGCATTAGCAGCTACTTAAAAAACTTAGCTACAGCTCAGAAATCAAGTAGCAAGTGTATATTCCAGTATGGCACAAAAGACAAGGAACTGTCTCCTCGGAAGGCTTAAGTACAAGTATCCTAAAGTTATTCTGTTTTCATACTACACCAGGTCTTCTTCTGCAAGTCTGTTTTACAAATGTATTTGGGGGTGGGAAATGGAGAATTAATGTCCAACAATGGTTATCCCTCTGGGTCTTATAAAGAATTTAGTACTAGTAGCACAATTGTATGTTAGCCATATTTAAATAAAAGGTTCAGGATTACTTTTGATCCAGAATAGTAAAACATCCTGGTTTTCGCTTTTTTTAATCCTCTTCTGATGATTGATGGCAATTCTGCTCCTTATACCCACTGAACTCTCATTCTGAGAGTCCCTTTTTTGTGGAGAGTGACTGTGAAGATGTGTGGTGTGTATGTGGGAGCTCAGAGGGACTTCACTGTGATTGATAGGAGACCACAATAAAAAGTTCTACACAAATTAGACCAAGAAACACACATTCTCTACTATAAACATTAAGTTCAACATACAAGTGAACAGTGACTGCAGTTTCCTGCACCCTTGCTAGTTTTTACAAAGTGCTGGGATACTTCTGTCATAGCTCCTGCTCCTTCAGAGCTCAAACAGAATATATGTTATATAGCCTCTCTGATCTTTGGCTACTCACTTAAATACTATCTTTGGTTAATGGTATAATGGGTAATTTTAAGTGACAAAGTAATATCTTAAGAACCTGACCCTAAGATATTATTATTGCATGCTCTAGAGTTGTAAGTAGTATTAATTTGGGAGGACAGCACTGAGGATGTTTAACCAGTTGCAAAACCATTTTCAGGCTAGAACATATGTTATTACAGTTCTGGCCCATTAAAGTGTCTGGAGAAAGAGAGTATTTTAATTAACATCTATTTTGGGTATTTTTTTCCTATGGCCTAACTAGGTTATGCACAGCAAATTAAGGGAAAAAATATTAAAGCTGTTTTCAGGTTTGATTTCCTAGGTAGGAGCTGGTTAGTAGTTAATCTTGGCTGCCTTAGAACTAAAGCAGCTTAGAAGGATGAAAATTCAGGGGCTAATGCTGCTTTTAATTGGTTCTTAAGGCACCCATTTGAGTTCAACAGGGGTTTATCTCTCTAGCAAGTGTTCTCATTTAAAAACAGAGAGTATCCCCACTGAGCAACAACTTTAGTGAATGAATATTGCAAGAAAAATAAATGCATCTTTAGCTTACATCTTAATCTTGAATCACATGAAGATTTCATGAAAAAGCAGCAATTCACATACTAATGCAAGAAAACCATGTTAAGAAAATACAACTTTCAGCAGCTACTTACATCTGGATAATAGTCCATGGTGGGCACCAGGCGCTCTATCAAGGCCTCCAGTGATCCAGAAACAAGGTTCCCATCCTGGTAAACAGGGTCCACACATCTCTCTCCCATGTCTGGCTGCACTTGCCCACTACAACTGGAACCAAGCATGCTGGAAAATATTGGTGTCTGGGGCATAGTTTCCTGCAGAAGCAGCAAAGAAGGGAGAGAGGGTTAAGCTTTCTTTCAGGATGTCTGATGTGTGGGTTTTACAGAGGCATACATTAAACACAATTACATATTTGACTGAAGGCAGCCTCAGCATTCAAGCCAAGTTCTGAATCCTAGCAATCACACATCTGTAAGATGGCTTTGGTGTTTGAAATGTGCTTTAAACTACATTTCTAACGCTGTAGATGCATAAGCTGTAAGAATTTTCCTCGCCGTGCTTGATTTCTTCTTTCTCCCCAGTTTCCCCCCCCAGTTCTTTATGCATAAAACTATTCAGAGATGAAAATACAAAATGCTTTCTGAATTTCAAAGATACTCAAGTGGTGCCTTACTGAACAAATAAACAAATACTATGCCTTAATATTCCTCTTTTTGAAGTCAGATCTTAGGCCAAAACACTTCACTTGTGATGATAAATCCTTCACTACTTCTGTAGCTAGATGTAATCCAAGTCTCAACAGAAGTGCATCATCTGCACACAGATATATACCTGGAAACAGTGGGGGGAAACCCTGCTTTTCTTTTTTTTTTTTTTTTTAGCATGTACATGAAACCATCAACTGGGTGGACCTGAATGCTCTGACATAAACTGTAATATACAACTCTAATTTAAACAGTCTCTTTGGAGATTTTTGCTTAGGAAACAAACCTGCTGTCGCAACACAAAAACCACACAACAGTCTGGGGTTTCCACATCCCTTCCCCCTTGGCCACAACCTGTATCACTATACCACAGTCTTCGAGTAAACTGGGGGGGGGGGTGTGTGTGTTTGTTTATTTGTTTTGAACTGGCTACAGCTTAAATCTATGCAGAAGGCTAAACAAAACATCCTGTTATTGCACATAAAGGTTGAAAATACTATTAAGCATCAAAACAGTTCCCCCTGGCTGCTGAAATAGCTAAGACTGTTTGTAAAATCAAGTGAAAAGGCAGCGTTAACTCTTGAGCTGCTGTCTCACAGTCTGTGAAACAAACATGATCCTGACATATTCCGAGAAGCACTTATGTAGATGAAAAGGATTAGACCATTACCAGTACCCTTAAACTGACAACTGCTTCTAACTGCACTCCAGTCTGACAAGTAAGTATTCTCCTGACCAATTTTTTAATGCAAGGCACATTTTTCCTCTCAAACCCTTCAAATCATCCATGTTTACAACTGTTCTTAAGCACAGATGAACGCTAGGTGCTTTGTAAGGAAAAAATACCAATATTAACGGTACTTGTTCATCAAAGTGACAGATTTACTTGTATATCAAGCTGGTAAGTAGAGCTGTTTTATGGCTTTCAATAGAAGACGTTTACATATTCGTATGAGATATAAATGTAACAGAAGTGTAATTCCCTGTAAGTTAAAATATAGCAGCTCTTTAATAGCAACCAGGGAGGACTACCCTGAGGAGTGGAGTTCCAGTTTCACAAGTTCAGGACACAGAGTCCAATAAAACAGAAAATGCAGGTTCTAATGTACCAGAAGAAATGAAAACTCAAGGTTCTGTACAAACAGACATTAAGGTTACTCAGTATTACACAGATTTTTATCTGTTAGGCCTGAGCTTTGCAGCACACAACAATCTGAGAAACCACGGGAGCACAGGCTGAGGCTGCCAGCTTTGCTATCTGTGCAATGTAACTCGCCAGCTATTTGCTTTTTTCCCTTTTAAGGTCCATAGCAATACAGTCCAAAGCTGCTTGTCAGGATGGTCTGGCTGTGATGAGCACTCCTGGCGCGGAAAATGAAGTTGTAGGGGATTTTAAGGGAAGCTAACCACCACCTAAACCCACCGAAAAGGTGCTTTAGCAGGTTTTTAGTACCCTACTTTTGCCATCGAGCCTTTCAAACTCCTTTGAAGGTGTTCATTGTTGCATCATTTTGCTTTCCAAGACCCGTCTCGGGCGCAGCCTGTACCGATCCCGCCCGGTTCTCCCCGCTGTCGCCTCCAGCGCCCGCATCCCGCGGTGCCAGCCCCGGGGGCCCGATCGGCGGCTGCCCCGGGGGGAGGGCAGCGAGCACGGCCGGCCACAGCAATCCACGCGTTCCCTGGAGCTCGCAGCTCCCCGCGCACACCGGCCCCGGCTCCTCCGCTGCGGCGGCGCTCCCGGCAGCACCTGCCGCCCGCTGCGCCCGCAGCCCTCCCCGGCCCCCTGGACTCCTCTGCCGCCGCTCCCCGGCGGGACCCGGCGGCGTGCGGAGCGCCGGCCCCGCCGCAGGGGCGGCTCCGAGCCAAACCCGCCCGTCCCTTCGACCCTTACGGGGGTTCCCCGTCGCTACCAGCCCGGGGCTCTGCCCGCACGTGGCGGGTGTCCCGCCGGCAGCGCCCGCCGCAGCGCCGCGCTTACCCTCATCTTCCCGGGCGCCGCGCACACACACCCGGGAGGGAGCGCGGCGGCCCCGCGGCTCTGACAGCTCTGCCCGCCCCGCCGGGGCCGCTCCCGCCGCCCGTGACGTCAGCGCCGCCGCGGCGCCCCGTTGGCCGAGCGGGAGCGTGGCCCGTTCAAACGGGGCCGGGGGCGGCCCACGAGGGGATCCCGCCCCGCGCGGGTCTGTGCGCCGAGGGCTCCGGCCTTAGGAGGCTGCTAAACGTTTGAGCCTTGGGTTTGGTTTGGGGTTTTTCACCTTTTTTTTCTCCGTTTGGGTGTTTGTTTTGTTGTTCGGAGTTTTTTTCCCCCTCCCAGCAAAGCACTCAGAGCCGCCGTTCTTCGGCACCTCGCGGGTGTCCGAGCGCTCCCCAGCGGCGGCGCGGGGCCCTGTCCCGGCCGGGGTGTGGGAGCCCCGCCGGAATTGGAGGCGCCCCGCCCTCCCCGCTAATAACTGTTTTTATCCTTCTTTCGGCCAGAGCTGTTTGTCTGCTCGAGTTGGCTGAGCCGGTCGGTCCGTAGTTCTGGGCTGGTCCTAAGCTGCTGGGCTGACGCGGGACCAGCCCGCGCTGTGTCACACACAGGCTCGGGTGCGCGTCTGCCTTCTGATTTCCCATGGAAAGGCTCGGCGGGTGCATCCAGCGGCCCAACAGACTCTCACCTGCACCCAAGACTGAGGGCTGCTGTGTTTGGAGCCTTCCCCCACGCGAACAAATCTTTCCCACCCTGTTTCTCATTTTACTTGAATCGGGGTGGTTTAGTATTTGCCCCATAGTCTCCAGGCATCCATTAATGTTATTTTTATTATTTACGTTATTTATTTAATTACTCTGTTTGAATATGTAGTAGGAGCCTTCACTGGTTTCCATGGTGATTAATGTGCGGAAAGCGTTTTTGGAAGTAGGCACGCCAGTCTAGGTAGGTGGGCGCGGCAGAGGAATTTGGGAACACACACGTACGCGATCGTGTAAGGAATAGATTCACGTTTGCTCGCTATTTGAGGACAAGCACTGTCACCCGTTCTAAACACACAATAATTTCACATAGCTGTGTAGCTACTCATCTTTACTGCTTGCCTACTAAATTCCTTCTTGGTTTCCAAATCCTTACATCTTCAATAGAGTTTATTTTCCTTATTTAAAATGAGATTTTCTTAAACGACAACGTGAAAAGTCAGATTTTTTCCTCCCTGCCACATCTCCTTTGCTCTTTGTGTCAATCACATCTCTTAGCTGTATTCCACAACACTTAAGAGTGTGCAAGTGCTGTAGCAGATCTAGTACCTCTTTATGCTGAGGCTTTCCTTAGTTACAGCACACTGACTGCCTTGGACACTAAGGAAGTCCGAGATGACATGAGCTTTGAATCCAGTGGTCCGACCTGCTGCGCTACAATGTCAGGACTTTAGCGTGTAATGGCAGAGGAGGGTGAGGGAGAAGTTTTGTTAAGCCTTGTCCAAACATCTTGGAGTTCTTTGTAAAAAGTTATCGAAAGCCGGAGGTAGGAATTTGTAGGCTATCGCTGTATAACACGGTAATATTTCTTTTTGAAGGCTATGAACATCTTTTAATATCTCATTTAGTATTTACGGCTGAGAACAACACCAGCAAGCCTGCAAATAAGTATGCATGAAAAGCAGGTATCAGATCTCACTGTTTCTGTTCTAATCTGTCTTCCCACCTTACTCAAACATTTGCTGAGACTTGTAGAAGAATATGTCCATTAATCTTAGCAAAACATACATAGTTAATTGAGCTCTAGTCACAGATTCAATCTATTGTAAAAACAATCCCTGATCTTTTTGTTTGGTTGGGTTTTTTGGGGGGTTTTTTTGTTTGTTTTTTTTTTAACATCAGAAACTGGATCTATCCTCTAACTGGAAGTAAAAAATGTAGGCATTTAGAGACATTCTGATAGAATTAAGGAAAAATATACTAGTGATGCGTGCTCTCTCTTCTCTGATTCATGTGTTTTTCCATCCTCCTCTGTTTCGTAGTCCAACAGGGTCTGTTTAGACCTTTTGTATGTATACGGAAAGGAGCTTGTATGCGTATGTTTCTTGTTTTATATACATACTTAGGTATGTGTATACAAATGTTGGAATGCTAGAATATAAGTTCAGTGAAATGTCTGATATATGGTGCTTAGTTTTGGGTTATGCAGTATTGTGCAGTCTTGTTGGAAAGGTAGTTTTTACAAATCAGAGGAGCTGCAGGCCTAAATTCTGCTCATATAGCATGTAACAGATGAATGATGTTATCATTTAGTTCATTTCTCTTTCTGTAAAGTGTGGATGATGACCTTTAGCTATCTCCAAGTGTTGAAATCTGTTGACACAGAAACCCTCTAAGGTCTAATTGTTTTTGTAGTTATGTAAGTTCTGTTCCTCAGCAAATTGCTTGCATTTTGAAGATGTTTTCCTCAGGCATTGCCTCATGTTAGTGGTGGGTGGACCCTAGAGCAGGTTCAATCAGAAGAGCCTGTACTTGTTCTGTAGCTTGCTTTTGAGGCAACACTGCTGTGGTTCAATTCAGCTGGTCAGAGGAGTATCTTGCTGCAGAGTGAGTCAGCAACATTCAAGCCATGACTGTCTCAGCCTTAAGCTTGCTTCAGCCTCTCTCATACTGGCTAACGTCACCATAACATGTTCCATTATCTTATGATCAGTGAACTGGATTGTAATTTACAGTATTTGAGTTCTATTCCTGCTTGGGCTATGGAAATGACCGACAAATTTTTTAATCCCACTGTGCCCTTAATATTCATCTGTGAGATCGTGATAAGTCTGTTTTCATACTGTTGTGTTTACTTTGTATGTTTTTATATCTGAGCATTAAGTTTTTGCTTTATTGTGTTTGAATACAGTTACATCTCCTCTTAAGTAGAAAATTGCTTGTTAACAGCTTAGTAAAAATAAGGAATATTAGCAAAGAAAAATGGGTGAAAGTGAAAGAGAAATCAGTTTGACAGGGAAGATTATCAAATTGGATGTGACTATCAGGGAAGAAGAAACTTGAGTTTTTTCCACTGATCTTAAACCCGAGCATTTTGGAAATAACTTACTCAAATGTGCTTGTGTGTATATTTAAAATCTAATTGTACTTAAGAAAAGTCAGTCTTTAGAACGTCATTAATGTTGATCTTAGGTTATAAGCTCAAGTATAAAGGGGCTGTTCTAGAAATGCTGTCCTTGGAGCTTTCATTGTCAAACTTACTTGAGTCACTCACTGGTTACCTTCCACACAGGTCTGTTTATTATTAATATTTCGCTACATTTAACAGAGTATGTCAATATATTTTAAAGCCCTAGCATCTGCTTTGAGGGAAGTGAAGAGGGACAAACCCAGAGGTATTGGCATGGAAAATGAACCTAGTGTATGGCATTCTTCATAGTGTTCATTAAATAACAACATGGAATCAAGTCTTTATCTGTCCATTTACACTCTTTTATGTATACAGTAGGATGCATATAGCTCATTGCTTAGGTCTTTGAAGCACTATTGCTTTTAGTGCATAGCTTTGTCTCTTGCTTGGAGATTGAGCCCGGGCTGTTATACAGAGATCTACAGGCCTTGAAAGTGGCCAGGGCATAGAAGGTCATCGTATTTGCCTGTTCAATTCTCTTCCAGTAGTATATTACACCCACAGAACAGTACAGCTCCAGAAGGTGTGTTGTATGCCTATCATTTTTGCAGGTATAGTCGCAGCAGTGTATTCTGGCTTTGGCCATTCTGGAAGGCTTTAAGGCATACAGCCTGAAACTGTCATTTGGAATATGAAAAAAAAAGATGAATTTAAAGTTTACATTATATTCATGGGCTTTATTGACTGATGGTCTTGTTTATAGACTGAACCATTTTATCTGTACCTGACATAAGGAATTTGTCTAGGAAATGCCACTAAACTCCACAAACAGCAACAACAGAGGCCTTAGATGGGGCTTTTCCATGGGCATGTGTTAGTATGGACAGTTTGAAAGCATTTATAATTGAAGGAGTAGAATGCAGGTAGAGCTTCAAAGCCTCAGGTGATTGTCTTCAGGGAACATTTGGGTCTTGGTCTCATTTGTAAGGCTGCACAGATGTTTAAGATTTACTTGATGCATACAAATGTTAAGATTTGAAAGCTGTTCTCAAACCACTTTTAGATGAATTTGAAGATTTCTAAATTTCAGAGATTCATGCTGTGGAATAACTTGATGGCACATTAATAACTTGGTAGCAGATGGGAGTGGGAGAAAAGAGTTTCAAATCGTGGTTCTGAACTGAGCAAAGCAAAGTGAGGTTGAATATACTATATAGCCATCAGTCTCCATGGTTGTTATTGACTGTCTCTCCCTCTGACGTAGGATACGATGAATCTTTCCACATAATAGTTTTGTCAGAGCCAATGGATGTTGTAGTTTGAAAATGGTATTTTCCAACTCTACCTCTTAGGCATACAGAAATCGAAGGGCAAATGAAGCTGAAAATATAGGAGCACTTTAAGATGTAGATTATCATTATGTCTGTTTTTAGCCCTACCTGAAGGGGAAAACTAGTTGTGAAAATTCTGTTCTGTATCTGTAGAGCAAACTGTGTTTTCACTGGCATAGGGTCAACCTTGTGACACCACTGAGAATAACTCTTTGCTGAGCAGTGTGAAACAGATTTTTCACTGATGCTCAGAACTGTAGCTCCCCACTTGGACTGAAAGGAAAGGTCTTCCCCAGGATTTAGAGAGGACATGGTGCTAATCCTCAGTCTTTTGTGCCTCTGCCAAAATAACAGATTTAACATAATCTGACACAAGTTGCTTATGATACTGGTGTGTGGCTGTTAATTAGTGACTGAGATTTTAATGGTTGTTTTGGAACAGCTGCCAAAAGAATTTCACTAGTAGCCTGTTTGATTCCTGGATTTCGTAGATACTCTCCTTATAGAAATCTTTAGTTTTTGGAAATTACCCTGTCTGCTGATTGAGATTTAAGGTATGTTCAGTATACTGGGGAAATCCCACTGTACTATATCATGAATGACTTTATTATATTCTTGATTGGTGCGGCTGAATCGGCTTTGGTTAAAAAATGCAAATAAAAAGGGGAGATGCTTCTACTTTGCATCAATGATGTAACAAGAGAATCCTTACAGGGGTCTGAGGGCCTCAGATCATTTAAATGCATAGGAGAGCTGGTCAGAGTGCGAACTAAAGGAAAAGATCTCAGAAAAAATGTTGACTGGGCCTGCTCTGCTTAAAAGAGCTGCTAAAACTTGTCATTCATAAATTAAAATTTATGTGTTTTTCAGGAGATTGCAGAGCCTTCTCATTGTTTCTCATGTCGTGTTTTTCAAGAAAGGGCAGAACAAGAATAAAATAGCTGGTTTTAATGTTTGTAATTCATTCTGATTTTGACTATAACATAGAATAGCAGAGGTATGTTAATGTAATATGGACTCATTTATTTTTTGTGGTGTTTTGGTTATTTTCATTGCTGTTTGTTTTTTTAATTTTAAATTGAGTTCAATATGGAGTTCTGTACTTATCCCAGTTAATGTGTCCTTTACTTGCATATTCATGCTTGCTGTGACACCAGCAAATTCCAAGAATGTGCCACTGAGCAGAAAGTGAAAATCAATTATGCCAAGAAAGGAGCATGTACATACATCAGCAATTTGTTGCCCAGGGGAAGAAAAATCTGCATGTCTGCTGATGTCAATCTTCTTGATAGGGTATTTTTGTAAATGCACGTGGCTTGCTATTTCTTTTAACCAGCTCAACAAAAATAAGTTTATTTTTAGTGTTATAAGCTTCAGGGCATCACAATTAGCAGATCAAAATTGCCAGTTTGATTAGTCAACCTTCCGTTTGCTTTAGCAGAAACTATGACAGCAGCATTGTTAGCATTCCCACAGGTATTTTGGAAGATTCATTAGGGTCAGTGATAGGATCCATTATTTTTTTCCCCCATCACAGTTGATGAAGGAATGAGTTATCATTTTCTTTAGTTTTACAGATTTTATTTTACAGCTGATGGAGAGAAATGCTGTGCTGATGAGCTCATTTGCAGTAACTCATCTGCAGCTGTACTATTATAAAAACAAATTTCTATTAAGCATGTGATATTTCTGTCTTATTTGAGTTATTACCTGGATAATAATTCAGTCCCTGTAAATATCTATCACATGTATTCTTTTTTGCTGACACTGCCAAGAAGTTTAACAGCAATCATTAGGAGAATTTTAGAATGGTCTAAAGTCTATTCATTTTGCAGGGCCCTTAACAGCTGTTAGTTTAATTGTAATGGCTTTATTTAGAATACAATCAAGATATGATAGTCTTGACAACATCTTGAGCAAAAGATATGGAGAAGTATTGAGAAAATAGTTAAATATAGTGTAATTTTAGCAAGAAGTTGTCTCCAAATTAAATATTCATAGTTAATTTTTAGGAAAGCATTTTCATGAATATCGAGAGCTACTGAACAAATGGACAAGCTCCCAAGCCTACTCAGCCTCATCTATATTTACATTTCTATCAGCTATAGTGTTTTCAGCATAATTTGAACTACGTAGGAAGGACTTGCATTATCATTTCACAAACTATGAATAAACAACTGTATATTGAATTGATGCTGAGTAGTACAGAACATAGGTTATTGTCTCATGTATTTATGTATATTTGTCCTTTCTTGTATATCCTAGTATATAGTTTCGGTGTATTCAAGCATAAACTATTGAACATGAAACACTAAAATATTATGACCCTTTGTGGTCAGATTTGCACTGGGTTAAGCTGAGAACAAATCTGCAGGTGAACCAACTCCCTGCTATAGATGTACAAATGCTGAAAATAAAAAAATAAAAGAATTCAGTGAGCTACCTGTGTGCTTCTGAAGTTAACTGAACAATTTTTTTAGTCTTCTCTTTTGCTAAAGCATTTTGACACAAATCTATCACAGAATGCACATGACTGAGCTATTTTGGCTCAACTCTTTATGGCAATATCTTTATAAGGACATAAATGTAACTGTATTAAAAATAAAGGTTTAATGTCTTGCTGAAGTTTTTATTTTCCCCGTGGTCTATATCGATCAAGCCACAATTCAAATAGCTGATGATGAGAAAACGATATACTCCTTGAACCTGTTTGGCTTTGTCGTTTAGGACTGGCACTCATCTGAAAGCTAGCTATAGGACATCAAGTTTCAGTAATTTCTAGTTGAATTTTTTTGGGGGAGAGGGAGAGGCAGTGAGGTGGGGAAGAACACTTACTTTTTTTGTCAGTAGGACATTATTGAATTTTTAACCTTTTTCTCTGCCTTTTTTCAAGTTCATTGCTGCAGTATTAAAAATCTTTTAGGGAGGTTGTTTTATTATCCTAGTTAAATTTTACAACTTATATTATTCCTTCCTTCTTACCAGAGGAAGAATCAAACAGCATCAAATAAATAGAGTGATTTTGAGAGCCATGTATGTTTTCATCAGTCTGGTTTTTGACCCTACAGCTGCTGTTTGCCTCCTCCAGTGGCATGAAACAGATGTCATGTAGGCTACCAACTTCAAAGGGGATTCCCTAGGCATGAACATGTGGGAAACTTAAAGTTGATACTGTTTCCCCAGGGGAAGTTTGTTCCTTCTGTTGTTCCCCATTAGACTATGTGCTTGGATCTGCAATAGCTGTGCATACAATGGGAAAAGGCTCTTTCAGCTCAGGTTTGGAGACTTCCCCTGATATTATCGGTGTTTTGTTGCTTTGGGTAGTTTCTTGTAGGTTTTTGTATGATTGTTTATTTTTTAATTTTTATTTTCATCTGTGCAGGTATGCCAAAGCTCCCTAGAAATCGATGGTCTTGTTGGCGAAACGTTTTTTGGAACAAGAGCTCAGAAGTTTGTTATCTCTATAGAAATCAGAAAGTGCTCTTGTGGTTGATATTTTTTTTCTCTGTATTTCCTGCTTTCTTAACTACCATTTTTATCCAGAGCTAGATGAGATAGAAATGGCTCTAGATTGTAGAGATACTTGAAGAGAGAGGCTCTAGAGAGATTTATGCTGGATTTGTGAAATGAATAGCTGCCTGTAAGAAATGGCTGCAGTAAATGTAAGGAAGAACATGTAGTATTCAGAAAAGTGGTCTCCACTTGTTTAGGAAAATATAGTCAACTCTGTTATTTAATTTTATCTCTGTAAAGATTCAAAACAAACTGACAGCACTATACCTGCAAACTGTATAATGCTATGCAAAGCTCATGCTTATTTTGGATAGCAGGAGTAAAAACAAGTTTTAAATTATTATTTAATTTTTCCACCATCCTGTTTTCTGTTACCACTCTGGTGTTTTTAGGTGTCTTGAACAGACAGTTACCTACTGTTTCAGTGAGATTTGAGCTGCTGGTTTAAAAATTAAAAGTTTTCATGGCAGATTTCCTGGGAGTTTTTTCAAAATGCCCTTAAGTTTCCTAATTCTTTGAGAGTTTGGAGCAGGTAGCACTCCTGCACTTCTTTAAGATCTGCATACAGGAAAACAGATTCAAAGTGCCTTGCCTTCAAATGCAGCCACTTAAGAGTGATAACTTTTGTGTTGCAGAACTGATTGATAATTTGAGAATGTTCACAGAAAATCAATTTGTTTTTCTTGTGCAGGAGACTAATTCCCTATGAACATTTTATAATTTCCTCTTTTCTCATTAGGGACTCCCACAGAATGTGTGCATGGCAAAGATGAGCTAGAACTCCTAAACTTACAAGACATCCCACAAAGAGTTCCTTCAGACTTTGTACTGAAATAAAAAATACAGCTTGCTTCATGTGAGATGGAATATGTAACTGGAGATACTATAGTCTATCCTTTTATGTTATTCTAAGACAAAATTCTCCCATGATTACCCACCAGCCAGCAACATATCACCCTGATAAGTAGGCTGAGGAATTTCTCGTCATATTCTACTTTGGGGAAAACCAGTCCAGAAAAGGGGATAAATCACATTGTCACTAGTTCCATGTTCCCTTTTTTGATCTGCTATTTCATTGGTACAAAAATTGGGTGATCCAGGAGAAATTTAAGGCTATAGAGGCACTGAAGTGTTGGCATTTTGAATGTCTGTGTTCTAAGTTGAGCACAATCTTGCTGTATGCTGTATGTAGATGAAGTCAAACACCTACCTCCGCTCACACCTATATTTATTGAAGTAAAAAAGAGTTTGTTCAACTGGAGCAGTTGGTTTTAGGAAATGGAATTGTAATTTTAAAGCAAAATATGGAAAGAATTAAATGTGCTAATACTTTTGGTAGTTATTTTCTTAAGTAAATGAAAGGTTTAAATTGCCATCGCGTTGCATGATATATAAGATAATAATTTCAATTAGCTGGTACATTAATTAACTTTTGTGATGGATGTTCTGTGAATTTGTTGAAACATGTGCTTCATTGTTTTGCAGTTCCTAGTGAGTCTATTGAGTGATACGATTTTTTTCTTGTTGCTAAAGCCTGTTTACCGTTGCTAAAGATTTAGAGAACATCTGATTGTTTTATGTAATTGCTTCATTTTTACAGTTTGCAAAAATAAAACTGAAGTTGATAAGGAAGGCAATGCAAGATTTCAGCGAGGGCATCTGTAAATAACCATACAAAATCCCAGGCACAAACCATGAAAAATCATCTCTGCCCTCTTGTCTATTACCTTTGTCAAAGGGGTCAGTAATAAAGCACCAAGCCTAAATGCCAGTCACTGCCTGGCCAGCAAGCTTTGCTTCTCACTACTCACAATAACACAGAACTATGGAGATGACAAACTAGGTAATGGAAAACAGAAGTAGCCATATGTATCTTCTCTTTCCTACAATCTGCGCTATCATAATCATCTTCTGAGCTCCAATCTTCTTCAAAAATCCACAAAGTAAATTAGAATTGCAGAAATATAATGCAGTAGTGGAATGCCCACTGCATATCTTTTTCTAGAATGTAGCATAGACATCCAAGCAAGAACAACTTATCCAGCTAGAAGCATTACTGCCTGGAAATTTTTTATTCCTTAATTAAAATGCTAGATTGTCAGGTAAATGATTCAAAATGGATAGGAGTAGAATGCTTAAGCCCACTTTGAGGACCTGGGCTAGTGTGTTGACCTCTACATTGGCAAATGAACCTTCCAAGATGTGAATCCTAGGCTACTGTGGTAAATAACAAAATTATGAGTTTTGGCATGGTTATTTCTCAAAAAAACCAAACCAAAATCAGAGAAACAACCAAAGCATCTTAAAGAAGTAGAAGTTTCACAAGCAACCTTGACTTCTAATTTTATCCTGAAAACATTAGAATTACATCTGAAAGCAATTTATAATCTGTCACAAGGCTCTGTTTTGACATATGTTTTGTTAATTGAGCTTCTGAGTATGTGCAATTCCAACGTGTCTGTTTAAGGAAGCAGTGTGGCTTACCTGTTTCACATTTTCACAGCTAAGTTAAACTTTCATCTTTATTCTGCTCAGCATTGCTGTTTCTACTAACACCTAATCCATTATTCATAACTGCTTCTAATTTTGGCCTAACTTTGAACTGGAGATAATTGGAATGTCTCCAATTGTCTCACATGTTCACACATCAAAGAGCGAGTCAGAAGTTAGCGTTGTTCTTGTGGTATATGTATGTGCATGTTTTAAAGAATGAGGAAATATTGATTTGCTAGTGATATTGGGACATTCCCCTTTCTTCTTTCAAAAATAAATGATAAATTCATGGTCTTATAGAAGGGATGCCATAGGTTATTGTGTCCAATGTTGCAGGTTTGAGTTTTAGTAAAAAAAATTATTAGAGGCAGCAGAACTCGTCTAAGTGACTTCAGTGGGTTTTAGATAAAGCTCTAAGTAACGTATCACTCAATCCCTCCTTTCCCTTTGGTACTACAAGACTGTAATGCAGAAATTTTCAATTCTTTTGGGTATTCTAGGTACCCCTTATTTGCTTTTCTTATACCTGTTTCATCCTTTCCCCCTCCAAACTCACTCAAATTCACGTGAAACTGGGAAAGGAAAGGAAGAGAAAATCTGAAGACACTTGCTGTTCCAGTAGTGGGATTTGCTGGGTAATTTTATTGAGTAGTGTACTCCTTTAGGGGGATGCAGTGTGCATGGTCCTACTGTGCTCTTTGATGCACAGCAACTTTATGACTTGAAATGACACCTGTTTCCTTGGATACTGAGAATGTAGTCAGACACGGGTTCTGCAGGAATAAGAGATAGGCTGAGTATCTGAGACTCTGATGAGGTTGAAGAGAACAAGATTTTCCTTTAGATCTGGACTTAAGATTCCTGCTTGAACTGCTTTGCATTGCAGCTGGTTTGAATCTGATCACGTCAAATGTAGGAAACTTTCTGAGTCTTGAGTACATGTGCTTAATTTCTGTTTGAAATTTTGCAAATATCCCATAGTAACTACAGTTGTTTAAACCTTCATGCAACCTCACAAATGTGACAGTGCCTTTTTCTCCTGGCAAGTAAGTTGCAGTTACAGCCTCTCCCTGACATATGCTTACAGACATTTACAGTGTATGAAATGCTGAAAACTTTTTCGAGGAGCTTCACTATGTAATCTGCAATGTCATATTGTCTTTTTCTACAATCACAAGTTGCTATTTTCATTACTGAGCAAAATGGTCCCATCTTTTTATTATTGCTATTTTTCCTTATTTTTCCTCCCTTTATATGTATTGATAAACTTGGTTTAAAGTCAGATTCTGTATTTTTTGTTTTAAATGCAGATAAAAATTGTGTCATCAAGAGCAAAAATTTAAAAATATTTCAAGAGATTTTTTTTTTTAAATCCTGGATGTACTATTTCCATGAAAGTAGCTATTAATATTCTACACACCTAGGAGCTCCACTGAATCAAGAGAACAGCATTCCAAATGTTACACCACTAAAGTTATATCTCACATCAATACATATGGGTAGTACTTAGATTAATCCTGCCCATTCAGTTTCCTACAAAGGTCTCTGCTCAGTTTAGAAGATAACCAAAGTTACTATAGACCAGAAATGGTTGATATACTGTCCTTGATAACTGAAAAAAGCTGGCAAATACAGTTGGGATTGGATTCAGGCATCTGCAGACAACAGCAAGATTAGTACCTATAACTGAAAATCTAGTCCCTTGTTTTATAAATAGGTCATAGTTCTTTTCTGCACCTTTCAGTTTTTCTTTTCATACTCTTGACTACTAAATAGTGGAAGATGATGATTTAAAAAAAATAAAATTTTCTCCCTCCCAAAGAATGATTTATACCATGCTTGTTGGGCAGTCAGTTAGTTTACTTGAAAATCACCTACTTGTTTTTAGAATGTTGTTAAGTGTCTTGCTTTGTTCCTTTTTTTTTTTAGTACTTTGGTTTCATGTTTTGTCCAAAGTTATCACATTTGCAGTTGATACTTGAAATATTGGAGTAGTTAAAAAGGAAACGGAAAGATATTTAACAAGCCTATTAAGCTCAAATGCTCCTGAGTATAGTTTTGAAGGTGATAGTTCTAATTTTTCTGTGATATCGTTTACTGTTGTGTGCTAACCAGGGAGCTTGCAGGCAAATTCATGGCTGGTTTTTTGAATAGAAATAAAATTGTACCCTCAGCTGAGTGTGTGAACTCTGGTCTGAGAAGTGGTCTGGAATGTTGCAGTAAAATAAAATAATCTGGAGCTTGCCTTTGAAGAACAAAATTGCTGTTCCCAGAAGTTACAGCTGTGAATGAGTCCAAATGCTGCAACAGCTGAAGCCTTCTTGCTTCAACACGTTTGGCTACAAGTGAGTTTAAAGCATTTACTGTAACTATGTTGTTTTTGAAATATTTAAGTGCTGATTCAATGCCTAATGATATTCTATCTTTTAAAACCATCAATCAGGTCTTTAAAATCTGATGTTTTACAATTCATATTGCAAAGGAAGTGTGTATTAGTGTTACAGTAATTATAATGGTATTTCACCTTATTTTTCATTTAAGCTTTTTTCATGCTTAAATATCTTAAAATTTGCTAAAGGCACTTATGTTCAAAGTATTTGAATAGAAGGTTAGATTCTGTCCCTTTAAAGTGCATGTCAAGGTTTAGACACTGTTGCTGTGTTGCCCTTCACTCACAAGCAAGGACCTACCTTGTGCATTTACAATATGTGTGGATTTCTTTCAACCACATTTTTGGTCTTTTTTTTTTTCTTCATATGAAAAAGTAGCCTTTATCAGAAACAGCTAGCTGCCAATACAGTCCTAAAAACTGAGCTGGCTAAGAAATCTGCTCATTTCTGATAGCTTTGAGGAGCATTCCTGTATAGCTATGGCAAATGTCCCAGCATAATTTTTCATATCCTTTAAGTGATAATTTGTGCTCAGCTTTCAGCTGCAAAGGACTAAAAGAACATTTCAAGCCCACACAAAGTCTGATGAGAACTGGTGATTGTGTGCAATTTAAAACAGCAGGCTGCATGTTCCCTGTTGCAGCAGTGAAGATGTTTGGGATTTTGTTTATTTAGTATTTTTTAGCATTATTCAAATACAGCTGATATCCACCAGAAAAAAAAAAGAAAATCAGAAATTTTTTGTTTCACTTTCATATTAGCAGAATAAATAATTTGGTAAGACTACAAGAAAATAAGAGAGTACAGGTGGATTGAAGATGCAGAGGATTTTTCTTCTTAACATGTTGATGAACAATAAGGAAAGAAAAATCAGCCCAGGAAAGGCATCACTCATCGCTTGTAAGCTTATAACCTTTCCCCAGAAGCCTGTCCTGCAAACCCCCTGAAGTCCCGTGATCAGCTGCCAGCTTTTTTTTGCTACCTGTCTTTTCCTTCCTCTCCTCCAGCCGTCTTCTTCCCCCTTCATCCAACTGCCTATTACAAGGAAAGCTACCGAGAGCTCATAAGTAACAGACTCATGCTTTCAATCAAAGGAGAGAGCTGAATAGCCTTCCACTCAGTTCACTGGGTCTGGAGTTGGGGCCCCTTCATTAATGAGAAAGGAATCTGTTCACCTTCTGAAACGTTTTAGCACTCCCTGAAGCCGCTTGAGCCACACAACTTGCATTTCTCATAAATTTCCCCACTGTGGCCACAGTTCCATTTCTCTATTTTGCTCCTCTCTTGAAAGCCAAATATGCAAAGGTAATTTTCCTGCTCTTGCTGGGGTTCCTGATCTTTATTTTCTCATTAGGAGATGCCATTTTGAATTAATTTCTCCTTTCCTTGCCCTCCAAACCCTTGGCTTCAATGAAAAAAAAATAGTTTGGCTTAGAATTATACGCAAGAAACATAACATTTGTATCAGGATTGCCAGGCATTTGTGCATTGCAGGTCCAAACGCTGGTTTTGATTCTCATGTGCAGTAGTTTCCACTGGGAGGTTTTTTTCACTCAAGCATCTTGTTTCAGTTCACACCAACTGAGCTTTGTTTTGAGTTTATAGGAGTTAGAATGAACCCTGAAAATTCAAATGTAAAGCTCAACTGGAACAGCTACTGTTTTTTCTTTTGGTCCAAACTTCATTTCCATCTGAAATGCTAACATCATCCTTACTTCCCAAAACTTAGCATAGGTTTGGTGAAAACCTCGTTAACCTAGTATAGTAGCTGCTTGGTTTGGGAACATTTTATAAGCACATGTTTTTTTGAACTAATTCTATATCATAAATGTGACTATAATCTCAACAGTGCACCACATTAGGAATTGTGTAATTTCATTTCATATATAGTCGGAAATAGAAAGGCATTTTTTTCATTATTTAAAAAAATGCATTATTTACTATGTGCTATGTCTATAATGTTAAAGGAATAGTTACTGTCAATGAGAGAAGTAAAGTCACGGGGAAAGACATCATATATGACTTCTGTCAGATGGGTCCCAGCTTAGACAGAACAAGTATCCTGTTGTTATTCTGTGAATGATTGTAGTGCTTTGTTGTGGGGACCAGGGACTTTGGTAGCACTGCTGCTGTTGATCACATTTGTAAATAAAAATGACTTTGCTTAGGACAAGTATGGGGGAAGATGAGCTGCATGCAGGAATGTGAATGGAAAAGGAATGGGAATTGTTGAGAAATGGATGCTTTATGGATGCAATGTAACTCAACGTTGGTTTAGGTTTCGGTAGTGCCTTTGACATCAGGTAGTTTTGGTTCTCATTATTATATATAAAAGGTTATGATCAAAATTCAGACTGAATAGCTAAATTCAGACTTCCTTTGGACTATAGATCCATTCCACTTCAAGAGTGCATTTTATTTTAATGCATAATGATAAGGAAAATCTCCTGTCCAATCATGTATTATGACTTTTTTACAAAGAGAAAATAGTTTTGATTGTTGAGCTCTGTTTGTTATTTTACGTTGATGTTCTATACATAGTGACTAACTGAAAATGTGAGTGCAAAGCACCTAGAATTCTTGAATAAAAAAGAGATTACATGTCAAAACAAGTCCTGTGCCATAAAGATTTTCATGGCAGAAAAGAATGAGTAGAGAATGCACAATCAGAATATTGTGTATGGGATGTTAATTGCTGTGGGTGCTGATTGCTTGCTGACTTAAATAGATATTGTAAGTCCTCAAAGGCATGCATGGTTCATACGCGGGAAGGGTATGAAGTGCTGGCAGTAGCTTTCTTTTATTGACAGTCATGTAAAAGAATGATTTGTGATTGAAATTAGAGATAGACCTGTGACATTATAAACATGAGCAACCAGCTTTCCCCTTACACTTTTTTTTGATGTCTTAAATAAATTAATGAGCGACAGAAAATAATTGGGTCAGAACACAGGGATGAAGGTATCCCAAGTGTAGGTCAGTAGCACTGTAGCAGCAAGTTAAGATGCTGATGGATTGCAAAGGACATCACTGCAGCAGGAGACTCTGAAATCTGCCAGACGGGGTGGCAGCTTGTTGTGACTCAGTCGCTGGCACAGGAACAGACGATCGGTTGTTCCTGGTGTCAGTGGTGAATGTCCTTAAGGCTACATATTTGTGCTCCTGCCCGTGCCTACTTTTCCAGCTGCTCAGTGGCAGTGCCTGCTCGCGCACTCCAGAGCAATGTAGTACAGGGGAAGAGTTTACTTCTGCTGTTCAGGCTTGTTTTTATACTAGCAAGCATTTGTCTCCTTGCCATCATTTCAAGTCAGAGGAGGGCACTGCTGCTTGGCTGGGCGGTGCTCGGGCTGTGAGCTCTGACTGCTGCTGTGACCAGGCTCATGGGGCAGCTGCTGCACCTGCCTGGAGGCTAACCAGCCTCACGCCCCAGTGCTTCCCTCCTGGCTATTCTCTGCCCTTTGAAAAATGAAGAAATCAAGGTTTTTGAAGTATAGAACTCCTCCTCTCTCGTTGCTTGGTTACTGGCATTGCTTTGAAATGTAGCTAATGTTGCATTGTACTTCAAACAGGCCAATGAAACTCTGGGTTACCTCTCCCAGCACACCTGCCACTGACAGATTGGTGTGTGCGTGAGCTCCAGGAGAGCCTTGAGGCCCCGTGCTGCAGCTTTGCCAAAACCGGGTGGCGAGGGGCTGTTCCAGCCTCTCAGTGTTGCACGTGGGGGAGCCTGAGGCAGGCAGAAGTGGAAGTAGCTGTCCTGGGTCATACACTTTGTGAATCATGGGACGGAAAGAGAGCTAGAGCCCGGGTGGTCTGCACCTTTCACCAGCTGCTTCCTTGCCAAGTGTCATCCGTACATTTAATTTTCACTTTGTAGATTTGCTTGGCTTTGCCCCTCTGAAAGCACAAGGATTGTTTGAGTCCCTGGGGTGCAATGACCTGCTTTTTTTCAGGGTTTTTCCAGTTAGGGTCACTAGGAAGAACAAGACTCCTAGGCATAGCTAAAGCTCCTTGCAGAGATTAAAACTTGTGCGTTGCTGTAACAGCAAGAGGCATGAGAAATTTCAAGGACTGCTTGATCGCGAACTGTTCCCTGCAGCTGTGCCCCCAAGTTTATTTAAAACTTGTGTTCCTATTTCAGTTTTCTGAGAGAAGAGCATTCAGGCTCCATTAAATTCTGCCCAATAGAAACTAAATTAAATCTTAGTGTCATCTATCTTCTATATTCATATGATTTTGAAATTACTTAAAATCTTGCTTACTGTTACTTGGGCTGCTCCAGATTTTTCAGGTAGGCAAAGGATGCAATTATTTGGTTTATTTAAGCTTGTGCTGGTACAGTTACCTATTTACTTTTCTATTGCTACTAAACTTCAAAAAAGGCTCCAGGAGGTAAAAAAAGACCTCTGTTTATTCACACAAAACATCTCTGCAAGCCCCACTGTTGCCCCACAGGAAGATCTGTCCTTAAACCAATTTAAAAACCGGGGCTGTGAGCACAAGGCCTTCTGTTTTGTTACTGCTGAGGTTAAGGAGTCAAGGGTCAGGGCATTAATCAGTGACTATGGTGCAGAAAAGCTTTGCTAAACTTGTGGTGAAATTTGAGCTTGCTGTCATGGGAACAGAGAGGGAAAGACACCCTTTGGGAAGAACTAGCCCTACCAAGGGCAAGGGTGAGAGCCTGGTAAGGGCACCTCTGCCTGGAGCAGTGGTTTACTGCTGATTAAATCTGTGTGCGTGTATGCTGCATTTAATCTTAATTTTTATGGATTTTCCTGTATCCTTTAACAAGCCACTAGCCTGCTAGAGTCTGTTCCCTAAAAATTAAGGTCAGTCACCAAATGCCTGATTACTGGTTGGAATGGTGAGAAAGTACTAAGGAATAAGGGCAAACCGCAACCCCAGGAGTTTCTGAGATGTTATCTTTGCCCAGCAGTAACTGATGCCCTAAATTTTTTTTTACTCAGTTGCCAAGTTTTCTTTGGCACAAACAAACCTTTAAGAGAGGAGCTGTTAGCATTTGTGCAGCTTTTACAGTGCACTTCTGAGTCATGGTACTGGAAAGTGCTGAGCAGATGTAATGCCTCTCAATTTGTTATTAAGAAAACTGCTTCATGAAGATTCTCCCCTTTCATGCACTCAGCCTGACTTCTTCATTTACTTTCTATTGTTTAATTTGTGATCAAAACAGGAAAATGTTGCGTTTGTACAGAGTTCTATCTAAATTCAGGGATTATTATTTTTTTCTTCAGAATACTCAAATCAAATTTCATGGTCTCATTCAAGGCAGAGACGCTTTTCTCCTGGGTATTGCCAGTCTACAGGGGGAGTTACTGCACTTTAATATAATTCCTGAAACATTAATCACACAAAGTATAATTTTGCAAGAGGCAAAGCTTTAGTTGTTTACAGTCTGTTAAGCTATTTATTTACTGTGTCTCCTCAGTCTTAAGACCTTCAGAAATGAGAAATATAAGGGCATGCCAGTTTCTTTGCACATTTAAGTATGCAAATGTGTTTTTTTTCCTCTATGGCAAAAACAGGGTCAAAAGGTGTGACAGAAGGTAATATAATATGTCCAAACTAGACTCTGGTTATAATTTGAAAGCATTCAGTACTGCTGTCTGTTTTACAGTCCTGAAATACATATGGATACCCCATAGCACAAATCAGACAAACCTGGCCATTGGACTAATTTGTCCACAGTCTCTCTGTCCATGGACCTGGGCACAAATCAGAGATAACTTGGGTCTGGTCATGCCCTACCTCAGTTTGCTGCTTTTGGCTGCAGCTCTGCTCTCCTAACTTGCCTATCTACTACATGTAGTGCAGACTTACTCTTCTCATTTCAAGTGATTATCAAAGCTAGTGATAGATGTTACTCAGACTTATGTCTGCAGACATCAGCATGTGAGATAATGCTACCCTCAGCATGTTAAGAATGTTCTAGTTTATTTTCAAACTTCCAGTTTGGCTAAAATGATTGCATGTGTTACTGAGACTTTTAGTACCAGTTTTAGGGTTCAGTTACTCTGTATTGTAAGACAAGCTATTACTTGAATTAAAAAGAAAAAAAAGCAACATATATTTCTGCAATTGCTTTGTGCTGATAATAAACATGTACAGACTATTCCTAGCCTGTATTTTCCTAACTTACTGTCTTTTGGTGGATAAATTGTATTGGTATTGCTTTCGCAGGTTATACTTATTTCATTTTAAGATCTTTTTCTTGTTAAAAAAAAATAAATAAAACTTGTATCAGAAAATCAGACTTAGTTTCAGTCTGTTATTTTTCATTGTCAGTTTCCCAATCCATTTCCTTCCTCAAGGGATTTAAATATATGAACTTCTAAATACAGAGATAGGCAGTTTTTCTCCTATTTCTTTTCTTTTTAAGGGATTTATTTATTTATTTATCCAGTGCCTGTAACACTGAAGCCCTGGAGATTTCAAGCTTCTTTCATCCTCCAAAATGTCAGCAATTTCAAAGAAGTGGGTTTCTGTACACTTCTTTTTACATGCTTTATAGTACTTTTCAAACTTGGCTTGGAAGCTCTTTCTCTGCAGGTGCAAAGGGAGTGTGGTCAGAGGACATATTTCTATTTTAGACTCTCTGGCTAAAACTGTCACCAGAGAGAGGAGAGCACCCCAACACAAGCAAGCTGTGCATAGTCCAAATGATTGACATAGTTTTTTGTATCTTCACCCTCTTCCTTCTGAAGTTTGCAAAATCACAAACATACATCTGAGAGCCAGCTTCAGCATGTCTTTGCTTTCTGTTCTAGTGGGAAGAGACATTAGAAACCATCAAACAAAACCAGTTGTGTCAAGTCCATTTCTCTTGCAGCCTGCGACGTATGCTGCACAAGAACTCTCAGCCTCCAGCTAATGTTTCTTCTTTCTGGGTTGCCAGTATCAAGTGGCAGAGCTGGAGATTTGCTAAGGCTTTGTGTAAGAGACTAGTGCATCTCTTCGTTTAGACCAGAAGATGATGTGGAGTGAAGGGAAGCAGGGAGTGGAAATAAATAAAATTCCTGGTAACAAAAGCCAGCAGTGGTAATGAAGAGACCATCAAGTGATAGGATAGGAAAGGAATGTAATGAAGAACGCTGCAAAAGACAGCTGGGCCACATGGTCAGATTAGTGTGGAGAAGGGATCAAGGCAGAGAGCAGGTACGTGCTGGGGGCAACAGCGGGAGACATGGATGAGCTGGGAAAGTAGTAAGTGTAAGGATGGAATGCAGAAAAGAGAGTGAAGAAGTATGAACACAGAAGTGGGACAAGGCCAAATAGAGTGTGCAATAATCTTTGACATAAAGCTATTTAAAACTCGTCAAAACTTTTCTCCATATGTGTACTGTTTATGACTTTCTTAGAGGAAGGAAAGGCGCTTCCTATGTAAATATGAATGAAGATTTTCAATGCAAATGTCCTCTTAGATTTCTGTCATATATTTTGGGTAAAAATAACTTGTGTTTTTATAACAAAAATATCTGTCTGCAACAAAATCATCTATTTAATTTTTTAGAATTGTATACTGGGTTATTGAGGAATGGTCACTTTTTCCTTCAGGATTTCCTTATTGTGTCATGTGTGAGAGGTGCAGCTGTTGTACCACTTTTATTGTAATGGTGTGAGCAAGGGCACAAGTGTAATGTAATCAGAGAATATTGTTTGATAATGCAGGAAGGGTTTTTTATTTGGGAGGTGACCTCTACCTTTCAAAAAAAAAAATCTTCTGACTGAAGCTTCATCCCACAATTTTCAGCCCTTAAAGCAAAAAAATTGATCTACTATTTCTGGGCAATCCTCAGAAGAATGTGGTTTTTTACCTTCTCAAGGTAAAAACAATAGTTTTTCAATGTAAAGGATGTTATTGCATCTTAAATGAAGTCTGCATAGTATTAACCTACAGGTAAGATTGTGCAGAGCGTGAAGATATATTGTTTGAATTTATTGGAGCTTGGAGTAATCTTTATGGGTGTAGATAGATGAATCACATTCAATTTAAGTATCCTAGAGTGTATTTAAAGCAAGCTTAATGAAACTGAATGCATAATCAAGTATTGTTCTTTCTTTGCTACTCCTTCATTTTTAAGATTTTTTTCAAAGGAATGTTAATTACCTGCCAAATCTTTCAGTAAAAAAGTTTCTATTAAAAAAAAAAGCTAAGATTGTATTAAGAGAAACTCTACTCCTTGCTTTCTGAGTGAAATTTAGCATGACCAGTTTAAGAACAGGGTGAAGGCATTTTTTTGACTTAAGTTTAAAGGAGGCTTAGCAGTTGTGAAAAGGATCAAAGCAACAACCTGGAATGTATTTTCATATGTACATTTAGGTAATTACATTTCATATAGAAGAAAAACCTGAGATTTCTTTTTTTTTTTCTTTTTCCTGATATGTTTTTTCCTACTCCCATGGAAATAAATAAATGCAGCATTGGGATGTAATGTCCTGTTGTGCTAAACTGGAAGGAAATACATAATTCTTGTTCTACTTCATGTCCCTCTATCCTTTGAATTGTATAAGAAACAAATTTGGAAGCTCTACTTTCGTGAGAGGCTATCATACTGCGTATCATCTTGTGTCAGGGGATGTTACTGTGTGGGACAGATGTACTACAGCTTCTCCACTGCAAACAGGAGTATTTATTTTACTTATGGGATGATAACTGCTTGGCTGTCCTATTTTGCAAAACTGTGCAAAGATAAGGAGGAGGGAACACTTAGAGGAGAGGAAAATTCAAACCATAGTTTTGGTGCTGTCAGAGGTGGGGAGTGGGTGTTATGTGTGGGAGGTAAAGGTGTGGGTAAAAGGAGTGACCTTTACTGAACTTATTACTCAGGCTCCCTGGAGTTCAAATGCGCCTACTGATGGTATTTGCTAAGTAGCCCATATGTGAAAGAAGAAAAAGTGACTTAATACTAAAAAAGATAAAAAAACCCAACTCTCCAGCTTCCATTTTGTCTAAATCAAAAAACATATTTAGCAATTCAGAGTAGTCCTTTGTCACTTTAGAACTGTCAAATCTATCACATAGAAAAGGCACATGTTATATCATACATGTATCAACAAAGGGCATGTAAAGCCTTCTGAAAACACAAGAACAGGTGTAGGGGTCTTTAGCTATTTACTGCTGTGATTAGGTGAATGCCATATGGCTCTGTTGTACAGTTCTCTGAATTGAAACATCTTCAGTTACCCTGCATGAGTGAAACATCCAACTCTAAACAGAAGACAGTTGATATAAGGCTCCACAGAGAGCAAAACTGCTTGTTATTCACTCTTTAAATATTTGGTAGTTGAAATGAGCTAGGTAGCACTTTGACCATGTTATTTACTCCAGTGAAAGAGGTGAAAGTATTTGGTGTGTTATTTTCATGTCATTAAGCTCTAGGAGGCTAACTACTGTGAAGCAGATAATGTAATATGTACTTGCCAAGTTTGGGATTAATGTATTAGGATGCATAGTTAGTAAAAATCAGTACTTGTCACATCTGTGTGAGTCCCATGAGCTATAACCATCTTGAACATCCCTATTGTTCCAGTCATTTTCAATTTTGTTTTCTACTCTGCAGAATTTCCCAGGAGATGTCATGGGTCAGTCACAGGCCAAAGATGGACTTCAGGCCTAATCTAATCAATATTGTGACAAACGTAATGAAAGAAGCTATGTCACCTTGGAATCCCAGTACATTTTATCAGCTTTGCTGCTAATGGGTTGTGACAGCAAGGCTGATCTGTGTCTCCTTAGGACAGGAGAGAAGTTGTGCAAGAGCTTGTGTAAGGATGGCTGTGTGAGAAAGAGTAATGTCCATGACAATCACAGCTAAAGGTTGAAACTAGATGTCCTTACATGTCAAATTATCGAATAGTTATTTTGATAACCTTCATTTTTAAGTGAGCCATTTATTCATTTATTATATTTTCAGCTTCTCTAATATGCTGTCTGTATTAAAAAGGATGGTAACTTTTTCGGTTTCAGTGGGAAGGTTCAGAAGTTGGCTTCACAAATGAGAAAGCAGTACTGGCTTTATGTCTTCCAAGCAAAGCACTTTCACTTCAGTGCTCTATAATGGTTTTATATTTTATTTTGAATTGCCCCTTTTTGCAACCATATACAACTAGATAACTCGTCCACTAGTACGTGACTTCTCTATGAGGCTAAAGTAAAGGTTTTTTTACTTCTTTTGTCCTCTTATTGGCTCCCTTAGTACTCCTTTTTCCTAAACGTGGTGCTATCTTGGTAGTCTTCACTAATGCATTCTGGTGTGCCATCTCAAGTCTTTGTGCCCCTTTAAAGCGGCGGCTTTGTTAAAGATTGTTTTAATGATAACTTCATTTTCTGTGCTCAGGATTGTCTCTATCATTACCAAACCTGACTCTTTCCACCGTTAATTCTTTTGATTCCTGTTTCTCTGCCCAACTAGATTCAACAAGACCTTCCATATGATTATTCTCCTCGTCTATTTTCTTTATCATTTCCCTGTTTTAAGCATTGTCTGCATATTGTGATGCCATCTCGACTAGGTCGTTCTCGAGGCATTTGCTTGCTCTGTCTCTTTACCTTTAACTTCCCCCCTCAGGTTAAATGGCAATTACTGACTAAATGTTCTTATGCATAGAAATCCTGTGAACATTTGGCTTTCTGGAAAGTTGCAGAGATATTACTATAGTAACTATCAGTAATATATATCAGTAAATATATAAATATATATATCAGTAAATATATATCAGTAAATAACATTCTGTTTCCTTGGGGAACTAACCTTTAACGTATCATGTGAAAATTTACCCATTTCCTCTCTTCACATATAATATTTTAATATGAAAATGATGTTGCTTGTCCTTTAATTTTGCAGTTGTTTCTGCATCTCATTTTCAATTATTGAAGTTTTCTATATGAGTATTTCCATAAATTACCTTGATATGTTAATAGTGGATCAAAGCTGCCTTATACTTTTTACTAATCCTGCAATTACATTCTGTAGAGCCTTGCTACTTTCCTTAATATGAAACTAAACCCTCCTCTTCCCTGTTCCTTTACATAACCAATGCACTAAGAATTATGGACATGACAGGCAAATCCAGCCTCTAAATCCCAGGCATAGTAGCTGTGTGCTGTTGCCGCTCACTGTTTCTTTCTAATAAGCTGTATGCAGTGCAATATCTTATTAGTTAATATGAAAATCGTTTCTCAAGGGATTGCACAACTTATGTACATCAGGTCCATGCCAATCCACTTAAAGCTTAAATTTGCCAGATGGAGCAACTTAGTATAGGATTGAATCTTATTTGTTGCAGCAGAAACCTTTATTTCCCTGTAAAGAACCAGGACAGCATTTTTGAAGTAGCAGACATTACAATGGAAGCATCCCTCTGTAATTACTTTTATTTGTAATGTATTTTTTTGAACTTGCAGAAAATATTTTTTATTCTGTTTTGTAAGCTAAAAGTAGGTGTGTGCGTGCTGGAATTCACATTCTCTTACTCATTAAATATCAGTGTTGTTCCTTAAAAAAAAAGGGACTGAGAAAAGTATTTTGTCACTTTTGTTACTTGAGTATGGGATGGGTTGAATTTTAAAAGACAAGTTAAAACATCTATGAAGGAGAACTTTGATTCTGTGTTTATGAGTTCTAAGTATACTGCATCACATTAAACCTGCCTTCATAATACTGAAACCATCTCAGTTGGTGAATATTCATTCAAATCAATGCTTATGTCTTTTCTGTTATTCCACTCGAGGAAAAATTTCTATATATATCAGTCCATTTCTCCACAACACTGTTGTATAAAGCCACCACCAGGTAATTTTCCTTATGCGTGGTATCAATTCATTACATGTGATCAAAGTATGACATAATATGCAGAGTAATTAGTGAATTTATAAACTGCATCACAACGTGCTCTGTAACGTAGTGTTAAATTACCTTGCCTGTCACGCATGGCTCTCTGTCAGCCACCACTGCAGTAGCAATACCCAGAAACTGTCATTTTCCTGGAGGCAGATGTGCCTCCTAAAACACCAGCAGCACGTGGAACAAATAGTAAAGACTTACCAGGCTCTCAAGGACCATGTCTTCTCACAGCTGGGGCACACTGGAGTCTGTTCCCGGCTCTACTCTGCCACAGCAGCAAAGAGCTGCTTTGCTGCTCCTCCGTCTGTGTTCAGGCAGAGTCTGGGGAGTGTGTGTGAGTTCCGTGACAATTGTACCCCAGCAAAAACCGAAAGTACTACGGAAGGTAGTGCAGGAGAGGAAATTCTGAGTCTCAGCCTTCCATTACGTAGGCATCCTGTGCTGGGCTGTCGGGCACTGACTGGGAACTTCCACTGCTGCCATCCTTAAGCTATCGTGAAACCAAGTTTGTTTCATCCGTTCCTCTATGTATGGGGTTATAGGAATTGAAATGCTCGTTAAGACCAGTGTACAGATGTTGTGAAGGGAAGGAAGTAGTTTTTGGGCAAATGTTTCTAAGTGGCTGCTTTCTTACATCATTGCTACCAAAATTTCTCCAACATTCTGATTTTGGTTAAGTATGGTTTTAGAGCAGCATCTGTCAAATGTCTTGTTTTCTTGTGGTTTTGGTTGGCTTTTGTTTTGTTCCTTTGTTTCTTGTTTATGTTTACATTTTCTCAAATATAAAATTCCTACAAAGCTACCTAGAGACTGTTTACATTGTATTTTATGGCAGTCTGACAGCTAGGAACTAACAGTCTGGAATTAAACTTTTTGACTTTTTTCTTTAATCAGTTTTCACTTGACCATTCTTTGTACTTTAGTTTTGCATAGTAATGTCCACGGTTTAACAAACATTCTTCAAGAATTCGCTTAAATAATTCAGCAAAGTTTCTAAATGTATTCTGTTTGGAGACCTGAATCAGTTTCCCAAGTGGTATGCTATTCTTTAAAATAATAAAAAAGGAGAAATTCTCTCTATTCCATATATGTCTACAATGTAAAATGTTCCTAGTAGGGGCAAACCAGGGAACAGCAAAAGGAATTTTCTGTTTCTGTAATATAGTTTATAGTTTATGTAATATAGTAGTTACTGAAGACGTCGTTTATTGGTGAGATGGTTTTTGGTTTGTTTTGTATAAAGGTACAGAAATTTAAATTAGGATATAGAAATGAGTTGACTAGGGAAACAGAACAATTGGCAAAGGAATGAGGGAGGAGAAAGCACAAAGGTGATTGAAAAGGACAGTGATATAACTATGGAAATGGAGCTGGCATTTCTATAGAGGAAATGTGGAGGAATAGTTCAGAAAGGGAGAGTAAGAGGATAAGGATGTGATTATATGCTAGTAGAATACTTTTGGAAGAGGTTAGTGGAATACACTTAATTTAGGCTTGCACAGGACATGGCTTTTGTGATGAACACTAGTAATGGATAAAAAAGATTTGGCTTTAACAAGTTAGGTGTATGTATAGATGAAATTTGAGAAGTGGATGACTGAGGAGAACAGATTGAGTCCCATAATCAAAGATTTGTCTGAAGTGATGGAACAAAAGGATGGGGACCAGGGGACTGTATTTTGAAAGCAAATATCTACAACTACCTGAAAGGAGGTTGTAGCTGGGTGAGGGTCGGACTCTTCTCCCAGTGACAGAAGGAGAGGGCATAATCTCAAGGTGCATCAGGGGAAGCTTAGGCTGGATGTTAGGAAAAAAATTTTCACAGAGTGATTGGCCATTGGAAAGGGCTACCCAGGGAGGTGGTGGAGTCACTGTCCCTGGAAGTGTTTAAAAAGAGACTGGATGAGGCACTTAGTGCCATGGTTTAGTTAATGAGATGGTGTTAGGTAATAGGTTGGACTTGATGATCTCAAAGGTCTTTTACAACATAGTCAATTCTGTGATCAATATTGAATTTTTAAATGAACTCATTCTGTAGTGTATTTGCTTGCATTTCCTAGCGCACATTTCAGCTTCAAATAGTTCTAAGATTCTTTCTTCTGTGCTCTAATGTCTGAACTAATTTTTATTCAAGTCTAATGCTGCCCAATGTGATTTCTGAACAATAGAAATCTCTAACTACAAATTACCCTACATTGGGGCATTCAAATAAAAAATGAAACTTTTATATAAGACTCATATAAAGAAAAATAATACTTACTTTGCTTTTCTTTACAGCAGCATTGCACAGTGGTTCTGCCATCCAGCCTTTCCCAGTGGGTGGACTTCCAGCTATTTCACTCTATGATTTTTGTCATGTGTCTTGCCTTCTTCCCCTTAAAATGAGGGGTGCAATGGATTACTATTCAGAATGCACTGCTATTTTGCACTGAAAATGCCTTATATAATCAGAATAAAATTTGACATGCATAGGTTTAGAGAAAGGAGGATCATAAGAAGGCAATAGCACAAATTATGGTATACAAAAAAAAGGAAAAAAGGTAGAATTTTAAATACTAGGTACCAAAGAAAGGCAGGAGGAAAGACATTGGAAGGGTTAACCCCCCTCAATTCCAATCCCCCACTTACAGCAGTTTTGTAATAGTCATTAACAAGTAATATCTAGTAAAATATCAATACTTGTATTGCTAAATTGGCTAGTCATTGGAATGTTTAATAAAAGCCTTGGAATTTAGAATTTTATTCCTTTGTGCAGTTATAGTCATAGAAGAATATAAAATCTCTTTTTATTTCTTCTTTTTGAGAAGTACCATTACAGCATAAAGCAAAGTGACAGTACAATCATACCTCATCAGGATGATGGATAAATCCTTTACAATATATATTTAAGTGTGACATAAAAATAAAGAATATAGAGAAACTGACAACCATTTGGTTGACACCTAAGATAAAATGAATTGAAGGGAATTGAAGATTTAAGCTGTTTGAAGACACACTGAAGTTATTGTAAACATAGAGATTATTCACCATAGAACAACTTGAAAGCAATCTTGTAGGTTTTTAGTAGGACTTGGATTTTTTTTTTTTCCTGTGGGAAATCCACTGTTGCTATATTACTAAGATGAACTTTATGTTGAAAGTATGATTTGGGTGCAGGTGTTTGTGGTTTCAAGGCATTTTTTTTTAAACTAAATATGAAAATAGCTGTGAGCATACTGGCCAGCTCCAGGCATATGGGTCTGTTACAGTTGAAGCTCTTGGCCTTCAGTCATGGCATAACCTGAGTTTCTGTCCTCTGAGTAGGTATTTCTTTAGCATCAAGGCCTCTACCTTTTTCAAATTTGAATTACTCACTGGAATTAAATATAGGGAGAACTGGACAGACAAGTGGAAATAAGAACAAAAAACTCATTTCTCTAGAAAGTCAGACAAAAAAATAGCACTTATTTGCGCAAAAACATAATAATGTGTGACTAAATGTGTAAATATTTTATATTATCTTACACCAAATAGATTGGCTGTCAGTTATGAGAACAATAATGTCTTCATGGCTATAAAGAACTCAGGACTAAATCTTTGTGTATTTGTACCTTCAAGTATGAATTTTCCAAAGTGATTCAGTGTCATCAGTGAATTTTGTTTTCAGTTAATACTTGATCAAATTCTTGGTTTAAACCAATTTTTAAATAACTTCTAGGGTTCCTGTGTTCTCATTGAATCTATAGGTTGTTTCAATTCAGTGTAACTGTTTTCAAAGCAAATTCTTATTTCTTGATTTTTCATCATACAAACAGAAGAAAATATAGGAACCAAGCAAGAAATAAGAAAAAATCCGTTTTTGAGTTGGATGTACATTGTTCTGTTGCTTTCACATGGTATCCATGGTATTTCATGGTATATCCATGAAGAAATGCTGCTTCACTTCATGCTAAAAGCTGCAAATTTTTCATGGAACTGAAGTGAAAATGTTGGGAGTTTTTTCCAGGTGTTTGTGTTTGGAGTTTTTTTTAAATAATAAATGTGTTCCTAATTCAGGAAAACTTCTCCAATAGCTCTGAGGATGAACATGACTGTTACATAAATATTCAAAGACCCGCCAGGCCTTCCAAGCTCTGCTAGAGATGCCATCAGAACCTAAAGCAGGAGCATATAATTGTACTTAGATTTTGCTATTAGTAAACATGGTTACCAGCTATGTTTATGTAGCTTCCATGTAAAGACTGTAGTAGAGCCTAAAATCATCTAAATACTGAAATATATTCCAAGGCCAAGTTTGCCTTGACCTTCACAATTAGCAAGATGTGATGTTTTGTAGTTGCTGAGTTACCTGATAGGCATAGATATGGATGCCATCAACACTTTGTCTTTCCTTGTTCTGCTTCTTGTATATGTAACTTTTGAAAAGACTGAATGGGCTCCACTTTGGTGGAGCATGGGTGTGCCCATATAGGGTTAAACTAGGCTATGACATCAAAAAACCTGAAGGCAGGCAGCTTCCCTTTTTGTAAAGAGAGCAGCTTCCTGCTAGTACTGATATTGCAATATACCACAGTGTCTGTAATGTGGAAACCCCCACCCCTCTCAGAATGTTATGTGGTGGAACATACAGCATATATAAAAACTTAATGGTATGTTTATTTTTGGAGAAGTGGGAAACTACTGCGGGAGTAAAAAGTTCTCATGGGTTTTTTCAGCATTCACCCAGTGAATGGTTTGGAGGAAAAGAGAAAAAAGCTAACAAAATCCCCAAGAAATTACAGAATTTTGAAGGATATTTTTGAAAAACATCGTAGTAGAGAATATAGCACTAATGTCTCTTCTGCTGCATCTTCTTTGTAGAGATATTATGATAATACTAAAATGATGCCCAAATATATTTTTTAATGTGTAAGAGCTGCTTATTGGTCAACAAAAATGATTGTGTTTTGTCCTAATAGAAAAGACCCATTTATACTGCAGGCTTAAAATTCGAAGCACTATACTTTCCTAGAAAGCTGTAAGAGTGCTGTTGAGTAAAAGCTGTGTCCTATGTGATTAGACTGTAATTAATGCTTCTAATTGTGAAGACAGGTGTAGTCTTCCTTTGCCATTGCAAGTCTCTGATTTTTGAAGGAGTCACATTTTGTCTCTATCTCTGATGTGTAAAGATTGGGTCCAAATGTTTGCCAACAGAGTCCATTTTATAAAAGATACTACTCCAGTTTAGTTTTGATGTGTGATATCTCTAAGCTATGGCAAGGCTGCTGCAACATATGAATATAGATGTAATTTTTTCCCCCCATCTGCATAGTACCTGTATTTTGACTTGCACTTCATTATAATGTTAAAGGATACCTTGGTGTCTTCTCTTGCTTGGCCCTGGTTTGTTACTATTGTTCATCAGTACCATTGGGTCTGCTGTTAGCAAAGTGGATATCCAGAGAGTTTAACAGCTGATTTACAGTTAACTGAAGACTGTGAGCAAAGAATAGCAGAAGACAAATCATTTGCTGGGTAGGAAGTTGACATAGTGTGGATTCTTGGAGTCCAGCAGGTTGACTGGCATCTGAGAGATGGAGTAGTCATGGAAAATAGTGGTGAGACCTTTTGAATTGGCTGCATCTTGTGATGCTTTCTGTGTTTTAGTCTTGGACTGCAGATAAGTAACCTCAGTGGTGTCAGCACTGTGGGGATGGAGAAGTTAGACTTATCTGACACCTTGGTCCACCTGCAGTGTTTCTGTGACAGGGAAGACACATGGGTGGAGCCAAATGTAGTAAGTGCTTTGAGGAAATATTTACCTGGAACAGGGAGCTGTTACTGGATTTTAATCACTTTTTGCCAAAAGGGAGCAGATGTCGCAAGAGAAAAAATTCCAAGTGGCATGGTCTGAGATAAGATGGGCAGTAATCTGAACTGGGAAAGGTTGTAGTTAATCCATTATTATATAGCTATACTATTACTTTAGGAAGGGATTTACAGGGATTGTAGGAATTAAGCATTTTTTGTGTGAAACTTTTATTTTTTTATGTAAACTTGGAATAATTAAAAGTGGAAAAGAATTGCCATGATATTTCAATATGTGGGAATTTTCACAGTTTTAGTTAAAAATCACTTATGTAGTGAAGATTTTGAGGAAATAGTTCTTTTGTGAATAAAGCTCTGTTCCCTTTCAGTTTTCTTTAAAATAAAGAGGAAGTACTCTAAAAAAAGACCCAGAATTTTATTGCATAACGTCTGATTTGTGGCTTTCTGAAGACTGTCTTTGCCCACAACAACTTGTTGTTCGAGAGAGTTGTTGGTGAGAAAGAGTAACTTTGTGCTTGAAACCACCTTCCCTATTTGGAAAAAAAACCCCAAACCCACCCCCCCCCCCCCCTTTTTTTTTTTTTCCTGATAATGACAGTAGGATGGAAGTTTGATTTGATTATGTTTGTCTATTAAACTTTGAGAATACAACAAAGATGTAAATGTATCAGGAAAACATACAGATTTTGAATGATACTATCTTAATTTTTTTCCTTTGACATGGGGAAAAATTCTCTTTGGCTATCTCTGGTACAATGACCTGGCTAGCAAAGGAAGTGAAAATTCATAATTGCTTACAAGTCTGTAAGAGCACACTGTGGCATGGAGACTCGTGCAGATATCCTTGGATGTGGCTGCTGAAGTTGCTGACTGTGTGCAGTTCAGCTGCCAGGAGCACTTGCTTACATACAGAAGTAGTACCCCAGCACTAGCCCAATATCATGCCGAGGCTTTACATCAGAGGGTGGAACTTGGAGTGTAGAGCTAATTGCAACATTTAGACCTTTAAAAATGGACAAACCATGCTGGGAAAAACTCTCTTCGATAGTTATTTTATATGCATGTAAGAAGATAGAGGGATACTACTTTTTTGGATGATATTTAGGAAAGTGACCCTGAGATGCTTTATTTTAACCTCAGGCTTTATCTCTAGCTCTCATTTCAAACAAAAATCTGCTCTTAGACTTCAAACACTTATTCTTCCACACCTGTGCAATTACATACTCGATTTTAAAAAGTGTGGAGACACACAGACTGAAATGTTTTCATCTACAGTAGTTTCACTGTGACCTCTTTTGTTGTTAAGCAGACAATTGAATTGATTTACATAGCTTTTTCTGCAATTTGTTGAAGATATTCTTGTCATATTGATGTAGATGGTATTAAATGGCTTTATTACGTTAATACTTCCAAATACTTAATACTCCTCAAAAGCACTACATGTAAAATAAAGGTGTGGACCTTAGACCACAATCTGCATGATCCTTTCTCCTTCAGGACCCCTCAGGTATGAGCCAAGCATGTAGAGACTGCTCAGGGTGGCAATAAATAATTGGGCCATCTAAGTAGGGAACAGCAGTGTGTTACTAATAGCAGAGTTTTGTCCATGTTGGCAGTACTGCAAAGGCTGCAATCCCCTGTTCCCCAGGTGTAACAGATGACAGCAGAATGTTGCTCCTTTACAAAGAAATGCAATATTTTTCTACCCATAATAATTATGGAACATACAGTGTTGCATATGTGCACAGTCACAATTTAGCTGTATGCTGGTACTATAAATCTGATTAAAACAATGTAATCTTGGAAGTGTCTGCAGGCACAAGCTGGGACAAAGTCTATTTTCTTGTTCTGCTGTAGATTCCTTCATGAGCTGTGTGTTAAGTCCCTTGTCTCCAGTTTGGTAGTCACATTGCTATATTGGCTTTGAGTTGGAGAAGCGTAGGATGGATTATATTTTTCTATTACTTAATTCAACTTCCATCACCATCTGTGACCTAATGAGCAGTTTATTTTAGTACTGAAGACTGGAAAATGGCAACTAATTGGCAAGGTTATACTCTGCCTGGCTGTTTCATTGTGTAGAACTCTTGGTGATGCTGAATAAGGAGCTTAAATTACTTGCACTAGGTCTGATGCTTCTGTTCTTGTTTGAAAAGCATTTCTATTTGCAAGCCAGAAGGAAAACTTCTGGCTGTAGTATTGCTGTACACTTTTCAGGAAATAGGCTGTTTACTGGGGTTTTCCTTGGTTAAGCAGATTGCTTGTCGTGGGCTCAAGTTTTGCAAGTTTGAGCCAAATTTTCAATGGCCTAGCTCCATTCCTGGACCCTATATCCACTTATAATAATCTGTTTTAGCACAAATATGTGTGCTTACATCACGTGGGATCATTGATTTCGTCTAGAAACAAATGTCATCACTAGTGAATTGCTTGATAGTTGCATTAATGATGAACCATTATTTGTATGTTACTAAAGTTTCTGTAGCTGAAAAGTTGCATAAAATGTAAGGGAGTTTGGCCGTTTTATCCTACTTTAGGGACTTTGTTTTTCTTTATTTATATTCAGGTGGCTCTCTATAGCTTGCCTGTTCAATGAAAGCTCAGTATATGAGTTGATGTTTTCAGCTATTATCTGTGCTGCAATCTTGTGTTTTCTGGTGTCCCCCAGCACATCCCAGAATAGAATGAGGATCCTCCAAAGAGCATGAGGCCTCAGGCGGTCACCTCATGTGACCAAAGCAGAAGCTGTGGAAAAAAGCAACCATCCCTAATTCTGAAAGGAAAACCCCAGCAAGACAAGTGAAAATATCCAACTTGGAAAGCACCAAACATTTTCCCTCATAAACCTTTAGTGTTTTTCATGTTTACAGAAAATTTCAAACTCTTTGATCTCAGAATGGTTTGTATGGCCACAATATGAAAATTGTTATAAAAGGTGTTTGAAAGTGATAATGTAGAAGAATGTGAACAGGTTTGAGAAGCAGGCCTTATTCCAAGAAAAAAAGGCGATATCAAAGATGGTGCCAGAATACTTCTGGAAAGAAAATGACTTGTGTTGAAGCCAGAATGCATTTCATTGCATTGAAGTGAAAAGGAAGTGAAGAAAAACTTGGATTGCACGCTTTATGTAGCCATGAAAAGCTGGACGTATATTAAGAGACTGAAATTCTCTGCTGATAAAATATTGCTGTTATGGTAATGCAGTCTTGCAAAATAAGTGTGGGCACTTCAGGATCTGGGCTGAGGGCCAGCAGACAGTGAACTCTGCTTCTAGCTTGAATCACGATGTTGTTGTTTTTCTCAGTGACATGTTGTTTTCCTGGTAGATGCAAAAGGCCACTCTGTGGAAGTCTGACTTGAAAGAATAAATAAAGCTTGTTGTGACAAATGAGACTGGGGGGGGCGAAAGTGGCACAACTTGGTTGCTATTCCAAAACAGTCTAGAGAAAATGCACTAGGAAAGCGTCAGCCAGTGGTTTCTTATGTCTATGAGCTATGTACAGGAGAGAGAGCACAATTCTCATGTATCAGGTAAAAGAAATTGCAAGGCATTTGGCTTCAAACAAGGTGGTAATTTTTTCGATCGTATCATTCTTTTCTTGAGAATTTGCTTGATCATGTTTTGTGTGTGTGCTTTCGTATTTCTTTGTCACATAATTCTGGTAGAAGCATCCCCCGACACTTACAATATATGTTTCTGTATGAAGTTTTCTTTGCTAAAGTTCAGACTGCATCTCCTTCTTTGGATTGTTTTAGTATCTCACACTGTATTGTGGTGCTTTTATCTATTTATTTCAAACAGTGAGTGGTAGACTCTGCTCTAGTGCTTTGGGAGCAAAGCATCATGCAGAGTGAAAAATGAGGCAGAAATAGAAATTCAATGTCCTACCCTAGTAAACCTCGTTAGGCCCAATAAAAGTATGAGAAAAGCATTGGAAACTGACTGTGTGCTGAGCACAGCCTGCAGATTATGAGAACTATATTTAGTAGTGTGGCATCATTGATAATGTGTTGCTGATTCGGGGTATTGAGATGTTACTGATTCACACTCATTCTTCTGTTTAAATCAACACCTTGTCTTTAAATTAAGGAAAAAATCTTTTTACTAAACTAATGTTTAAAAATGGATTGGATGCTGTCACAGGCTACCATGAACACCTTATGGACTTTATTGACAATTTGTAAGAAATCATTTAGGAAAGCTATCTACAAAGAAACCCACATCAAGACCAAGTCACCTTTCCTTCAGGCAACCCTGCATTTCTTTACCCTTCTTTTCTCATAACCAGAGGATGACAGGCTATTGTATGATTTGATGCTACAACTTTCTCACAACAGAAATATCTTCATTCCAGTTTACAGTTTGAAAAACTGTCTGTGTATATTTCTGTTTTTTAGAAAACTTTCTCATTAGTACTCTACACTTGCGATGATGAGAAGAGCATGACCAAGACAGACACTTTTGATAATGGCAGAAGAGACAGTCATCATTGCAGAGACACAGGAGGAAAAAAAAACCCAACAGAAAAATCACTAGTGTGTGCTGAAAATGATTAAGACCTGTTGTATTGGTTTTTCTGTGGCCAGATTTTGGTAGCAGTGGGGGGGGGCTGAGGGAGAGGCTTCTTCGAGAAGCTGCTGGAAGTTTCCCCCATGCCCAGGCTGGGCCCGCTGCTGACCAAGGCCGGGCCAATCAGTAGTTGACAGAACGCCTCTGTGATAACATAGTTAAGAAGGAAGAAAAAAAAAAAGTAGTTGGAAATGAAGATGGCTGCCGGAGAGGAGCAGGGTGAGAGCCTGTGAGCAACAACGCAGACACCAAGGTCAGTGCAGAAGGAGGGGGAGGAGATGCTCCTGGCGCCGGAGCTGAGATCCAGCTGCAGCCCATGGGGAAGACCATGGTGAAGCAGCTGTGCCCCTGCAGCCCATGGAGGACCACAGGAGTGCAGAGATCCACCTGTAGCCCGGGAAGGAGCCACGCCGGAGCAGGTGGACGCTGGGGAAGGCTGTAGCCCGTGGGAGACCCAAAGTGAAGCTGGCAGGGGACTGTAGCCTGTGGGGAGAGGAGCCCACTTAGAGTAAGATTCTCCTGTTAGGATGCGTGGCTCGTGGGGCCCACGCTGGAGCAGCCTGTGCTTAAGAGACTACACCCTGTGGAATTTTCAACCATGCGGCAGCAGTCTGTGAAAGGCTGCTGCCCATGGGATGGACTCTCGCCGGAGCAGTTTGTGAGAGGAACTGTATCCTGTGAGGGATGGACCCCATGGAATGCGGCTGGAAGGACTCCTCTTCCCAAGCAGCGGCTGAGAACAGCAACTGACCACAGCAACACCTCCCCCCCCCACCTCGCCTTTTTTCCCTTGACCGCTGCGGGAGAATAGGTTGGATGTAAGAAGGAGGGGGACTGGGAGGTAAAAGGTGTCTTTTAGTGTCTCACTCTTAGCTCTGATCTTGTTAGTAATAAATTTGATTATTATTCCCACATAGAGTCTTGTTTTGCCTGTGACAGTGATTAAGAAAGAATCTGCTGTAGTTGTTATCATAAATAGCGAAACCTCTCGTTATATTCTCTCTCCTCTATAGCTGGGCAAGGGGGAGTGAGAAGGTGGCTGTAGTGGGCCCCTGGCACTCAGCCCGGGTTAAACCACTACACCTGTACTTCTAAGTTTCTCCTTCATGTAATTACTTCATGCATCAGTTACCAGCACCTGTTAGTAGTTCTTTGCATTTACATTTTCCCATTGTGCAAGGTAATACCTTCTTGGGGCCTTTTTTTGCTTAGTTGATTGTTTCTTTTCCTTTTTGTCTTCTTTTCTTTTTGTACATTTTTTACCTGCCACTGATGCACAGGAGATGCAAGTCTGGCATTATGAGCACTTGGGTACCCAGTGATGGTTTTCCCAACCACAGCAACATGAGGAAAAGGCTCTCTAGAGCTGTGCTCCCTGCAGCCCTGTGTGCTACCTCCATGCAGATATACCTTTCCTTCAGTTTTATACCAGGCCTCGAGAGAATGGGCCTCAATCTGACAGTGACATGGTGAAGTTCAGAGTTGACCAGGCACCCTAGAAGGTGTCACTGAGCTTGTTTAGCAGAGTGTATTATTGATTCTTTGTCATCTGTATTTCAGGAAAAAGACATGCTGAACTGACCAGCAATAAAGAAGAGAATCTAGTTTCTCTCTCACTGGATTCTTTTAGGCTTTTATTTTCATAAGTCCATGTGTTGGCTTATTCTTGGTATTTTATCCTGAAATTTATAGCAGAGGTATGTGTGTTCTTTACCTTTATAGAATCACAGAATATTCTGAGTTGGAACTGATCCTTCAAAAACCACCAATTGTCTTTAGCAGAAATGAAATGTAATAAGATAATTTTGGTGGTCACAATGAGCTGGCTACAGAAAACACATCACCCAACTGATTTATTCATGCATGAGCTACTGTACCAGGTGTATATCATAGTTCTGGCCGCTTCTGTAGTCTCTGGGATGTGTCAGGCATAAAATATTCCTAAATGCTAACTTTCATAACAAGATACTTCGAAGTCACCATTAATTACATTTTAGTGTAATTTTCAGCTCTGAGATTGGGGCAATATATGAGATTCTCAGCGGAATTTACTGTTAATTCCACTAAAATCATTGTCAGCTGAAAATGAGGCTCAGTGCCATACAAGATGGTATAGGTAAATAAGTAACATCAGAGCCATGTCCTGTCCCCTCACTGGCCACAAACCTGCAGACTGATTCTCACTTAGGCACTGGGAATATGTCTTCATGGAAGGCACAGAGAAATTTGGCCTCTGTCAGTAGTATGGCTTGGTAATTCATGGAAGGTCCAGTCTGAGAACACTTGAAGGATTCTGATCTACTGCAGTGCCCAGAGTGCCAGGCCGTGTAAGCCAAGTGCCATCTCGTTGTAACGCTTTTGCTTTGCAGATTGCAGGTGGCAGCTGCCATATACCCAACTGGCTAAGAGACCCTTTGCTCTGCCCATATAGATTTAGGCTACTCTTGTTCTATCCTTCTGTCATAACCCTAGGGTCTTTACCAATCTTTTTATTTGCATATGTTCATCTTTTTCCTTATGTGCCAAAACAAAGGCTTTGTGTAAATGTTTTGTTCTTTAAATCAACGCTTACCGTTTGTGAGACATCTTTTGTCTGAGGTCTCTGAAGCATGCTACAAACAGCAGCAAATTCATCTTTGTTTGGGGAGCTGGAATTTATTTGATAGTTTTTGAGCAGCTAGGTTTGTTGGCTATAGGATGTTGAGTGAGCTACTTAAAGTACCTAAAAATAGTACTTTTTCTCATAATGAAGGACTCAGAAAACATAAGGAGCATGACTATTTTCCAAAGAAAGCAGTGGGTTCTGTCTTCAGTGATTTTTGTCTGAGTTGTTCTGAATTAATGGCAAAGCCAGATAAACAATCCAGCTCTCATGGCATCTAGTCATCACCTCATTTATTGGTACAAAACCTACAAAGAAACCCATAGCAATACTGACTATCTTTGTATGACCTTTCATCACGCCTTTGTAGGTACACGGGGGAGAACTTTTTCATGCAGATTTACAGCAGAGATAACGTATAGTTTGTTGAAGCAAAGTAATTTCAAACGCTTCTTAGCTTTCACTGAACTGAAAAGAGATTTCATTTTAAAGAGGATTGTAAAGCTTATTCCTAATTAATTATAGCTGTATGAAAATGAGTTTCAATTTCTTATAGATAGTTAACGTAGGCACATGATCTTCTGTGGAAAGCCTGATTTAAGCTGCATTTGACAAGCTTAATGCAATTCCATCTGCTGAGGTCAGTACCATTGTCAAAGTATTTTTAATTTTTTTTTTTTTCTGAATCTTAAGTCCTTCCTTTTTATTATATGATAATAAATGCATCTTGACTGATTTTATTTTTTCTGCATCTGTAAAAGGAGTTTTCCCCCAATGATTGGATGTTAAATCTGAATTAAGAGTAGCATACTTTCTGCATTTTCTTTAATTTCTTTGATTACTACAGCATGTGGGTTCACTTGGAGTGATTGCTTTCTTAAGTTCTTTGATCCTGTATGCTTCTCTGGAGAAGAATGGAGAAGAGTAAGATTTTCATTTTTTTAGTTTTGAATTTTATAGGTTATGTCATTCAGTTGTTACCATTTGCAAGTCTGTTGTGTAAACCTTTCTGCTTTTACATCTGCTTTATACAATAAAGACTTCCATTTCTGGACTTTGGTTTGTGTCTTGTTGGAAATATTTCAGAAAAAGCATCAAAGAAATGGAGTTGAAGTGATCAGATCAGATATCACTTTACTCCACTCAAGATAAGCCACAGTATTCATTGCAGATGGCTTTGAAATGGCTCTTGAAAGTGTTAATGGAAGATTTGTTTGTGTGTAATGCAAACAAATCAATTGTAATCTTTCCTTGTAGATTATTTTCTGGTATTTTTCGTCTCTTTTTCTTTTTTCTAGTTGCTTCCTGGATTTTTATAGTTTGGAGCTCAGATTTGAGTACTGAATTCCAGCTGGAGAGACACCAGCATTTAAAAAAACGGGTTACTTATGACTACTGCTTGCATATAACATTCTTCTCATAACTTAAAATCATGTTTTAGCAATCACATGAAATTGCATTATTGGCTCAAACTGTGATCTGCTGCATCTCCTGCTTACAGACTTCTTTTGTTTGTGTGAGTTTTTGCAAGCAGTTCTCTGGGCATGTGTCTAACTCGAACATTGTCCTGATACTTTTAAATTCCAGTTGGCCAGGAACCCTTTGAACCTGTCTTCCCAAGTGTATCTCTTCCCACTTCATTAATGTTCCTAAATTTCTCATGTGTGATTTATATAATTTCTGATGATGTTAAAATACTAAAATAGGCTGAGTAGAATGCAGTGTAGACCTCATATAGTCCAGCTGGACACAGTTTGCTAATACAGGAGCAAGTCACTGATATCTATGGCTCTGTTATGACTTTCTGGTTTATTGTGGATCCTGCTTACTCTGATTCCCTGTGGAGGAAGCTTTCTTAGATTCCCTCTGAGAATGTTGTTGGTGATAAACCAACAGTTTACATATGTCACTCCTGCTGTATTCTAGTTGCTAGGCCAGTTATCCTGCTGAAGTAAAAAGTTAGACTGATTTTGACAGGATCTGTTCTTGACAAATTCATGTTGGCTATTTCTCACCTCTTTATTGTGCTCTAGGAGTTTAAAAATGAATTGGTTTTCTTGCTGGGTCTTCATGAGCATTGCAATTAGCATCCCTGTATGTAATACAGTGAGTCTCTCCTGCTTCCATCAACTAAAACAGTCTGTTTATCTTTCTCATCTCCCCTTCAATGCTCTTTGCTGGTTACAGAACAGAGTGTTATGGAATTGGCACAAATAGCGTAGTGGAAAACTAATTACACATCCGTTCTCATGAGCTTCTCATCTGAATACTGCAGCTATTAGAGGATTAATTAGCTGAACAAACATAAAATGTTTACAGCTAACTGAATTTCAGATTTACATCATGGACAATACTATTATGGTAAATTTGGTGTGATTTTTGCCCACAGATTCCAACAACAACAAATCCCAAGTACAATACTGTTAGTTTCCAGAAGTGCTTCTGCTGGTTTTGTACCAACATACTAACTGCCATGCACTATATAGACTTCGGCCTGTTCAACAGTTCCTGAAAGAAGCATGTCTGCAATCCACCTAACTAGTCACTGCTGAAATAAGTCCAAGTATATGATAAAAATTTCTAACAACAAAAACTGATACTGATATATTTCATTTCTCTGGCCTAAAGATCCACAGAAAGTAGAGTAAAATAGGACTGTAACTCAAAATGTCAGAATCCAGGGGTTTAATCCCTTTCTATATTTGCATCATCTGTGCAGAGCCCATATTTCTTTGTTCCACATCCTTTCTTAAGTTTTTATTTATAAGGAATGTCTTAAATAGTTTTAAATTAGTTGTTGTTTTGTTGAAGAGATTATTCCCAAGCTTAGTAAGCATACTTGCAAGTAGTTGCAGGAATGTGCTTCTGGGAAATCCGCTACATTTCTTGTGACCATTATCACAAATTCAGTTGACAGCACTTGAAAGAACAAAATCCTCTGAGTCCTGTTGCACCCATCCATGTTATCCTGTTTCAGGTCCTCTTGTTTCCTCTTGTAATGCTCACTTGCACTCTTTAACCCTCAAAACTACCAGTGTTCATTTACTTTAGGACAACTGACTCTCTGACTGCATTAGTTCTAGTTAAAGCATTAAGATAAAATATTCGCTGGAAGAAAACTGCTTGGGTTACATTTGTAGAAAGAATTAATTTCTGTTATTTTATGTCAACTCTTTTTTAGATTTGACTTTTTAGTCAGTTGCTATCAGCTTTCTTCCTAGCACCCTACAAGCCTGCTGTGAAAAAGCTTGTCCCGAATAGAGACAAGTATAATTTATCATTTAGAACTTGCATTTTTAAGGATTCTATGTCAGCCAAGGAGACAAGGTCTCTTGTTTCCAGAGCTGCATGTAACAAAGCATGGGAAAGAAGCATCAAATTCAGAAATGTTAGAGATTTATTCTGAGCTTTTTTCTCTTGGGTTTGGATTTGGATTTCCTGGATTTGACCTTCTTTTGAAGTTGGTAGGGGGATTTCTGTTGATACCAAGGGAAAATTGATCAGACCTCTCATGAGATGTTGCAGGCTAAAGATCCCCTAAACGTCCTCAGCCTGGTATAAATGGGGCTGCTAATGTGCTTAAATCACAGACAGCTTCTGTTCTGTTGATGAAGTTTATCTATGCAAGGATAATGATCCAGAACCATTAGTGCATGTATGATGATTTCATGTGCAGAGATGTTACAGCGTTATTCCACCTTCTAGAGTGCAGAGAATTTCAGCTAATGAAGCTTACGAGGGTAAAAATTTATTTTTCAATGTTAGGAGAAAAATGCATTTATTAATCACACTTCTTTCAAAATGATGATAAGCATGCTAGGATGCAAAAATTCCACTGTGGGTCATTCTCCAGCACATTTATGGGAAGGTCCTTCATGAAATGTTAAAGGCAGGATAGCCTGTAGAATCTTGCTGAACTTGCAGAGCTACTACTTAAAATATTATGCGTAAAGAGAGGAATTCTGTACTTGGTATTAAAAATAAGCTTTGTCTTTTAGAGTGTAGCATTATTTTAATTCTCATTTAAACAATTCTGAGCCGACTTTTCCCTATTTTTAGTCCTAAGTTTATTTCTTTGTGCGATAAAATTTCCTATAATTATATCAATAAATGTCTCATATACCCTCAGCTAATATTGTCTTGATCTCAGCTTTATTATTTATCCAGAGGTTGACTGGTCCATAGAATAGAGCCAATGCATTGTGTGTGATGAGCTGGTGCCAGAGTTTAAGTGCCTTTTAGAAATAGCATGGATACTGATTTTTGTATGTGTGTGTGTGTGTGTATATATATATGCAGATATAATTGCATTATTTTAAAAATCATATGTAATTTTAATAAATAATAACATATAAAATAATATATAGCATAGTGATTGCTATAACCTTACTTCCGTTAATCAGTTTTACATGAGCGGTTTTACATGTGAAATGCTGATCACAATATAGATGGAGAAAGAGTGGGCTGCAATAGTTACCAAAAAGAAGTTTTTACTTGCACAGTCACTCAGAAATATAACTTGAGAGGAACATAATACCAATTGTAGAACTATTTAGTAATAAAATAATCCCATAGAACTACACACAATTTCAGCACTGAAATAAACATCAGCTTTCTGTTGACTTGCACCCCCAGAGATGTAAGGGAGGACAGTTTACAGCCTATCTTTCAGTCCCATCTGCTCTGTGGGAAGAAGTGCAGCAATGTTGCAGGCTAGCGAGTATAAAACGTCACAGAGCAGGGAAAGATAAGTGAAGCTGGTCTTAGTTACCTTTTGAGGACTATCATATCTTGGTGCTGTTAGTGTAATATTTCTGTCATATAGATATGAAGTTGAATATATCAAATCTTTTTCTTTGCTACACACAGCAACACAAAGGATCAATGGAATTTTAGAATGGTACAGGGAAAAAAAAATCTGCATCCAGAATTTGAGCTGGGGTAGTCAAGGAGAGAGTGAAGCATATTTTCATTAAAGGAATGTACACACTCTTTTTTAATTATCCGACTTGGTAAACTCTTCTTCCAAAAATGTGGAATTTTCTTCTAGAATGATGGTTGTCCACAAATATTGTTCTGTCTTTAGTTTTCCAAAGCAAAACTGATACTCCATGCATTTAGCATGTGGAGTACAAATTCAATCAGTTTGCTCTATTAGTCTATATATTTCAGTAGTAAAGCTAAGAAACATATGCATTTGTCTAGTAACATATCAAGGAAAAGTGCTTTTTCTTTTTAATGTTGAGAATACTTTGGGTCTAAGTATTTCTAAAACATGTATTTGGATATTTTGTGGGCAAATAAATGGTTGATATTGCTAAACGTGCACTGACTTGCTCTTGGTTGCTGATTCAGGAAATAAAAGTTGGTAAAAGCAGACTGGTTTATTCTTACAGTTCACATTGTGGACAATGCCAAAGGACAAACTTTCACTTCTTACTTGCCTTCACACCTAAGAAGCTTCTAGTTAAGACCTGGTTTCAAAAGTAAGTACAATTTCTACCTCCTTCCTCTGGCCGCTGTTGCTGTGTGGTGAGCAGGAGAGAGGAAAACCTCAGAAGCAATTTTGGTTCTTATTGAGCATCTTGCATGATGACAAATGCTCCAAGGCTTGCCAAAAAGTTTGGTATTCCATAAAATTTGCCAGTTCAATATGTGTCTGATAACCAAACATCTTCGTGTGTCTTTCCTCAGATTTTCTTTTTCTGACTTGCCTAAACATTCAGTGCTGTCCCTATACATGCCCACCTAGATGTAACTTTTGGTGCACTAAGACTGCAGTATGGAAATGTAGACAATGAATATTAGTACTTCTAATTTTTTCCTTATGTTTGATTTAGTAGCTAGTTTCTCTGTCTACTCCCAGTTACACTCATATAATTCACAGGGGTGTGGTTATTATGTCCTGTGTTGGAAAGCTTATTTATCATTCGACACGTGTTGCTATGCATACGGGTATCTTTTCTGTCTGAGCAGACTGAGTTAAAGAGTAATGGATTTGGTCATCTGTAGGTGGAAAGGTATCCCTATCATAATGGAAGGAGAAGACCTTTGCTCCTAGTCTTAGCAGAGAGGCCAAGGAGTAGTTCTAAATAGAGTAGGATACCCTTTCAAGTTTTCAAATCAGCAGAAGAGAAGCAGTGTGTGTAAGGGAAACTTGTCCTCAGGATGCCTGTACCATGTCCATCATTTAGATAAGCAAGACTATTTTATTCACAGTAGGCATCAGTTTCTTGTGTCCCATACATATTTAAATTTGCCTTGAAATATGAAAAAAAAGTTACTCTTATCAGCTCTGGAGAATCAAAAGAAAGAAAAGTGCAAGAATTTCTATGTTATGGTTTTGTTATTTTATCATAGAGACCCTTTTGCTAATTTTTGTACTATATTTAATGAAAATTTCTAGCTAATGCAGAGTAAACTCTGCCAAAAATCCTTATGATAATTTTTGGTTTTCATTGCTCCACAAAGGCATTCAACAAGGTCATCTAAAAGGATTTTGTACAGGGATCATAAGAACCTTGTCTGTAAACAGTCCCTTGCTGAAAACAACATTATACTAAGCTTTTATTCAGTATGAATTTCCCATAAACAACATCAGTGGTTTTAATATTAAGCTCTGTGAAGGGAGCCATAAAACTAGTTGCCCAATGACAATGTGTGCATAATTTAACCCTTTTTTCTTCTAGAACTTCTAGTATAAGCACAATTGGAAGATAGTGCCAATTATTGTAAATCATGTTTGCAATTTGAAGAAGCTGTGTTTTGCCAAGTTGTATGAGTATGTACTGAAAACATAATGTGCTGGTTCAACCAAGCACTGCTCAGTGTATAATTTTAGCCTGGTGATTCATTATGTTGTGCTAAAAGCTTGCTACAAGCTTATTGCTGTAAAGCATTAACACAGTGTCTGTAGGCTTCCATCTCCATTAAGTCAAATCCCATTATAAATGCATCTGTAATGACATGTATTTTGCTGTGAACCAGTAAATGCTTTTTGCCTATGAAGCATTTCACTTCTACATGCAGGGCACTCGCGGTAAATAAAGGTTATGTGAATCAGTGCAATGTGGGAGATACTTAAAATCTATAACTGAATCTTCCCTGTTACTCCCAACACCAATGCTTTGATTGGAACCTTACAGATAAAGTCATTGAACTTGGAACCATATGGCAGCGAAAAAGCGTAGCAAGTACCCTCTGAGTTGCACACACAGAGTAGTAATTGGAAATGAGAGATAGTGTGGAAGACATAAATCTTGAAAGCATAAACAGCAGATAAACATATAAAATTACTGTATTTATATTTCAGGATTCTCTTGTCTCTTGTATAAATTCTTATTTTGAAAACAAAAATGGAATGTTGTAAGGTATATGTGTTTAATACTGTTTGTTCAAGTAACTGTGTTAAAGCTGCATGAAAACGGTCGCTTACAGAAACTTTCTGCAGTGGTCTGTTTAAAAATAGCTGCTGTAGAGTATAATATATACAATAACACACACTGCATGATACAAGTGAGAAAACTGCCAGTGGTACGTGCAATTGCTCTAATTTTTACTGTCAGAGTAGATTAGAAAACTATTTCAAACACCCACAGAAGGGAGAATATCAGTGATGAGCTGCTGAAAGTTGCACAAGACTGCTTGTAATGAGTACTCTCAGGTAAATCAAGCATACTTGTTCCTCTCAGAGCAGATATGAGACAGTGATAGCTAATTTACCTGTACCACCTAGGCATCATGCACAGGAAATGAAAGAATGCACCACATCCAAATTCACACTGTAGAGAGATTGTAAAGTTGCAAAGGTGCAACCAGTTCGTTTAGAAGCTGAAACAAACAACATGGACTAGTAGCCACAAGCGAGTGCTCTGCTTCTTCTGTTGGCCAAATCCTTAAAGGTGTTAGACAGGAAGCCATGAAGGATCACTGAAATACCCTCTAGCACATACTTTGTTGAGGCAACAAGGTCTTGGCTTATAAACAATGCATTAGTGTAATAATTATAATGGGATTTGATTGCTGTGGCTCTGAAATGCTGCAGAGCATGAGGCAGTCATTAGGAAACACACCTTGCAATCTCTTTGGCATCTTTCAATACTTCTGTACTCAGAAATTATTGGGAATTTGGAAGCACTCTAAATTTCCTGCAAGCCCAGATTAAGCTAATAAATTAGGTCTTTTGGTATGAAATCTTTGTCTGATTGTTTCTGTTCAAGGTAAGGCGTAAAATTTAGGCTATAGGAAAAGGCATATATGTTGACAATAGTTGCTGTTAGACTATCTTATCACTGAAATACATTTAAATTATGTTTTAGAAGAAAATAAACTAATCCAAAACTGCATTAAGGTCTCCATGTTACAGGAAGTTTCATTAAGACTTGAGCCTCATTACTTTTCCTAATAATCTCAGTGAAAGCTGTGGTTTAAATCTTGTGATTTACTCTCAAAAATGATTTTCCCCCCACATCTAATAATGGAGTAATAGAAAGGAAAGCTTCTTTCTTCTCAAGAGATTAACTAGTTCAGCACCTAACACTGAGGAAGATCAGATTTGCCTGCAAATTTTTCTGGTGCCTTTTTTTTCTGAACTATTTGCAAATACCAAGAAAGCACTGTACTAAGAAATTTGTTTACCATTGTCATGTAACTAGGATGTATTTTCTGTAATGAGCCTCTTCCCATTCTCTACATCTCTTTCCCACTTCTAATGTCCAGTGGGGGATATTACTTCTGTATTCTGCAAAGTTTGCGGTCTTTTGTCAGATGAAGACTGCGTCAGTACCTGCCCTGTTCAAGAACAGGTCAACATTATCACAACCTTAATGCTTCTTGCTACAAATAGAGTTCTTTTCAGTGCAGCTTCCTTTTTTCTCTCCTTCCTAACTCTCAATGTACTTGTGGACATTCAGAACAATTAATGTTGTCTATTTTATGGAAAAGTTTTGTAATAAATGAATAGTAATTATTTAGTAATAAATTTTGGTGTTCTTTAAGTAAAACAAATTGTTTACATTTCCTCCCAAAAGTATTTTATTTTCTGCTTCTCTCTCCTGGGCACTGTGTGTGGTCTGTGTCCTTTCTGCTGTGAAGAACTCCAGTTTGACCCCAGTATCCCCTTTGAATGCATTGACAGGAAAGACAGGATTGCTTCTCCTATCTTGCATATAGTATTCCTGTCATTACTTACCAGGACTGCTTTTATTTTTTCTGCAGTGTTACATAATTGACTCAACTATGATTCATATCAGCACTCTGGTAGTTTTAAGCAGTGCTGCAATGTAGGCTGACAAGTTCTCCTTCACGATTTAAGAAAAAATGTATTCTCCTCTTTAATCCAGTGGTTTTATTTTGTGCTCTCCACATCCCAGTTACCTTTTGAAAAATTCAGGCATTAAAGATAAATCCAGTGGTATATGCTAGTCTTCCATGAGAAACTACTTGTAAGTAGTCATGTGAAGTGGTTAGTTTTAAGCTATGTTGTAAAATAAAAGCAACTCTCTTTGTTGCTATTCAAATCAAAGATATATGTGAATATGAGGTCAGCCAAGTTGCTGTGAAGAGCCATTTGTGGCTGAGGAATAATAGTTTTCACATGCAAAGCACTTGCTTGTAGGCCCATTATAGAAATGACGAAGTCTCGTGTCTCCAAAGTATACTCATGGTTGCAAAAACTCCAATTGAAAGGTTCAGAGTTCCACGGATTATCAAAAGTGTCATCCTTATCACAGGATTAGGCGGAGGAGGCAAAGATTATATTGACCCTGAAACCAATTTATAGTTTACAAAGTTGATCCATTTAAGCTCAGCCACATTTGTTTAACAAAGTACCTCATATGTATCTCAGTTTCTGCCCAACCATGCCTGACCTTTTGCTTTCTTTAGGAAACTCTTCTATTAGAAGCTAAAATACAAGCAGGTATCCCGTTTTTCCTCCCGTGGCATGTCTTAATTTTTAATTTATACAACTTCTGCTTCACTGGAATTGCAGGGGTTAAAAAAGAGCTAATAGTTTTAATTTTTTTTTTTTTTTGAGATTTATAAGCTATTGCTAATGCCGTTGTGTTCCATTAACAACCACTTGATTAATTTTGTTGCTTAAATCACTATGAAAATTGATCTTAATATGTTTAAGCTTGTTGCTTTCTTTCCTTAGAAATCCCCTGTTGCTCAAATTTTAAATGGCCTGGTGTATCAAGAAGAGACTTTTCTATTACACAGTTTTGGTTTGTCCTCTTTAGTGTCTGTCTCCATCAGTAAACCATAATTTTTCTTGGTTAAAGTAATAATATTTCCTGACTAAGGAATAAAATCTCTTGGATCATTGTACACCAGAGAAATCCCTAGCCTTTCACAATTTCAGCTATGTAAACATATCTTCTCTGAGCTTCCAGTATCTAAATATTTTTAAAGAAGTTCTGTGATCCCAATAAACAAAGAAAAGAAAAAGATGTGACATGTTTTTCCTTCTTGACAACTAGAAGCACTGTAGGACTGGACCGAGACCTCCAAAGAATTGTTCTAATCGGAGGGATTCGATTTCTGTCTTAACTATTTATTTTAAATGCTTGTTTCCCCCCCTTCCCATTACAGACATTTTTGCTGTGCTGGCTAGTCTGATTTTATTCCTGTTACAGTCAGCATATGCTGGAGAAATATGCTTCTTAATGTGTTAAATCATCCCTAAGAGAAAAGTCTACATTTGTGAAGAAGTCCTCAAAGATCCAAGAAAACCTACTTAAGGAAAACAACCTGCTGATATTGCTATCCTAGGTTCAGGAACATTAAGATGCATGCATCAAAATTAAAATGCTGTAATGTGTAATAAGCAAAGAGAAGCCAGTGTTTACTTATTTCAAGTAGCCATGTCAGCTAAATTACCTGGTTGTAATCCAGTACTAAAACATAATTATTCGAACTAGTCATGTGGTTAAAAATTGGACTCTCCACCTCGTTTCTAAAAAAGCAACAGGGAAATTTGTAGAGGTGTCCAGCTCAAATATTTTTTCACTAAAAAATACAGACCTGGATAAACCCAATGTTTTTAATTTATTTTTATTGCTATTCCCTCGAAAAATGAGACTTTTTATAAGTATATGAATACATAACCAAGTTATTTTTTAAACAGTTCTTTCCTGCTGTTAGAAAAGTTAAGGCACATACCACATTGTTGTTGAAAAGCATAGCTAGATGTCAAAAAAGGGAATTTTCTGTTCCTCAAAGATTTCACCTTTTTCTTGTTTAGAAAGCTTTTTCTTCATCTTTTTTCTTTCAATAAAAACAGCTCAACATCTTCTGTACAAAAGACTGAAAAAGATGATGTGCTGAGTAAGAATCCCTGTAATTTCTATAGCTTTCCTCTAACTCCCCCTAACTTGTGAGTTAGCTGTTGCATTCTCAGTCCCTCAGCAGTACTTTGAATGTTAGGGGTTACCAGTTTATTTCTAGTTAAAAAGGCCTGGAGTATTTCTCTTTGAAGAAGTCTTATGTAGTTTTCATTGAGTTTCCTTAATCTAGGAGTGACTTGTCTGTTTTGATTTTTTTTTCTGGCCACAGGGAGCAGTTATTGCTACTTTTTTTTGTTTTTATAAAAAAAAAAAGTCAAAGGGTTTTGATTGAAATATTTGAAAGACTTTCAACTAGTGCCTTCATAAACCTATATAATGGGACAATGTTTTCTTTTTTCCCTTGGTCCTTGCTGCATTAAAAGCAGTATGGAAAATACACGAATATGACCAAATCTTTCAGAATAGAAGAGAATAAAAGCTGCTCAAAACCTATGGGGAATTCAGAGACACTATGTTGATTTGTTCTCCAAGATCGATATGGTCTTTTGAATTCTAGCCTAGTAAGAAAAAGACCAGCTTTGAAGAAAATTATTGAAACAGGACGATTTTGGGAGAATCTGAGGCTTATTTGTGTCATGAAGGCTCAGATTTGTTTCGATGTCTCTGATTCTACAAAGACTCTCTAAAATAGTTGGGGATGAGACTGCTTGGTTTTAGAGCAGGACAACTTCAGTTAGAAACGTGCTTTTTACTTGGAAGTTGTTTTAGTTGGTTGCTATTAGTCTAATGGAAATGGGCTTGTAAGTATTTCTACATTGACTCTCAAAGGAGCCATCCAAAGTTTGAAGCTGTGTAAGAAACTTCATAACTGCCAAGAGGAGAGAAAGGTTCCTGCTCCCTTAACAGGTGCAGTAAAGGCTCTTGTTGAAGCACTTGGGAAGCAATGAGGAAAAGCTCTGTCAGAAAGATTCCTGTCTTAAAGGTGTTCTTTGTTATTATGTGATTTGTCATTGTGCCTTATGTCAGCATGTGATAGATTATACAGAGCAGAGAGACTAAACCAAATTGTTAATTGATGTGTTGTTCACTGAGTGCTGCCTGTTGTGTACACATAGCGAGCAAAGTATGATTATATCAGTTTAAGATTGGATCATAACACTCTAGAGGGTGAAGTCAAGATTATACCTCTTTAATCATGGCCTTCCCTAACTTTGGAATGCTTTACTTGTATGTGCAGTGATTACTACCATCATTTTGCAGCCTCAATAACCTTCTCTTTAGCATACTCTTGTAATTATGATTTTATATTCCATCTCTTCACATAGGAAGATATATGTTCTGTTTTTGCTTAGTAGCAATTTGTTCCAGATTTCCCAGTCTACTAAATGAGAAAGAATAAGCAGTCTGGGAACCATGACCCACAGGACACAAAAGTTATTGTAGAAGACTCAAACTATTTGTATATATTTTATGTTTTTGTGATTCAAGGACATGTTTGCATGCATAAGTTATCAATAAATTGCCCCTTTAATATTTATTATTTTTGCATTTAGCCATCTGTCATCTCTCTTCTTCCCCTCCACCCAACAATTCCTGATCAGTATGGAGTGAAAAATATCGCTGAACCATATGTAAACTCTTGAAGCTATCAATGCAAATTCCTCACATTTTTCAGGGGAGGAGAATTTTTGGCACACGCCATCAGTTTATGTGATGTCTTTATCTTTCACAATGCTGCAGTTTGTTTAATGGTTTATGTTTGGCATTGCCCACAAAAGAAAAGAAATGCAGGATAACAGTCCTTACTGTTGTTCCTCTTCCAGCAATTTAACATAGAGACTTTAACGCTAAGCCAATCACTATACAAAATCTGCTATGGAAACAGTTCATCTGAACAGCTTGAAGGCTTGGTTGCTGTCATGCTAAAGCATTGTAAATTGTATGTAAGATTGTAAGTTTATCCTTACTATTTCCTTTAGTTTCTGATACCTGGTTTGGAACTTCTTTATTGACCAATACGAGGACATTATTTCAGTTTTGTGTAGGTAGGAATAAAAGGACTCAGCTGCCTGTGGGATGTTCTGAAANGGGAGGGGGGAGAAAGGGGGAGAGAAGTAGCAGATGATTCTTTCTTTGGAGCTGCAATGTGCTGCAGTGAAGTTATATTTCTCTTCTTAGCGCTGTGTTCTCTGAGGTATGAAGTAAATATACGAGAAGATGTAAATACAGAAATGGTTGGAACCTTTCTTCACTTGCTACTGCTTTTGAGCTGTTGAGAATCACCACTGGAAAGAAGCTCCTTTTAAGAAAGGAGAGGAAAATAGTGTACTACGCCCCTTGAAAATCCTCCATGAAGCAAGGCACGAGAAAAGCTTTCTAGCTCTTAATATATACTGTTGCAGTCAGAGTATTTTGCAGATCACAAGACTCAAGATCTATGAATATATTAAAAGATATAGTTGCCACTGATAAAACAGCAGCATAGAGTATTTGACATATGGACACGTATTTATGCAAGGAAGCTGAGAAATCCCTCCATTAGCAATCATCAGTATGTGCCCAGACTGGCATTATACAAAGTGGTGCTTGCTGCCTGATTTAGATTGGATCTATATCATTCTTCCCCTTCCTCGCTCATTGAACAGATACTGTATTTTCTCAACAAGACTTCACTTAGAGCCATGTCTGTTCCTGAATGACATTGCAAAGCCTGAAAAGGTAGTCCAGCAGCAAGGCCAAGCCATTATTTAGTGTGGTACTATTTAGAATGACCCCAACGTGTGATGTTCTTGCATTAGGCAGCAGGGTCAATTCAACATCAGTATCAATATTTAATGCAGCACTGCAATGCCAAATCATTGAATTTTCTTTTTGGACCAGATGTTCCTTTTGTAGGAGCTGTTATTTAGAGTGAATCAGAATTTTAATTTCACTTCATGCAATTTAAATTCTAGTCTTTTTGATGCCAACCCTTTTTTGAGGCACTCTATCCATTTACTACTAATTTTTCAGGGAATGGTATAATGCCTTTCTAGATTAATATTACAAAAGCAGTCTTTTTTTCTCAGATTAAATTGTTCCTTTCACGTAAGCTATCATCCAGCCTTCTTTCTGTTAAAAAACCCCAGTATTGTTATTAACTGAGTAGCAGGACTGAAATCAGTCATCTTGAAGATAATGTCCATTGCTGACAATTCAGTTGAGTTCCTGTTATCTTGCTGAAGTGAAACATGAAGAGAAAAGCAGCAGATCAATGCTGCTTTTTGGTCTTACTAAAGAAAATTATGTTAGCCTGGCAAAAAAAGTCAAATTCCTCTGATTGGTGCCATATGCTTGAGTTTATAATAGTCTTTTGTGTTCCCACTTAGCTGGATGAGATTGAAAGTGGGATAATTATCAGTGAGGGTTAGAAATGAAATAATCAGTTTGCATGTCAAAATATCTTCATTTTTATGGCAGTTGTGCTGCCTTTCTGGTACGGTAGAAACTGACTCAAAGTTTAACAGCAACAGCACAATAATCAAATATCAACCCTTTCTCTGCAATTGGTTGTTTTGCCTTGTGGACAGGGGAATTAGGACATATTTTCCTAACTGTGGTGGCTGTGCTGACACTAAGGCTAGATGGTTTTAATTGGTAAAAATTACAAGCATAGCCCACCAAATCAGAGACTAATCAGAATGTGAGTATTCCTTATTTATTTTCATTTTTTCACATTAATGGTCAAATATGAATCACTTACACTACAGAGTTTTGTCAGAATTTTTACTGCAGTGCTAACTTTGAATGCTCAGTGCAATAGGTTTAATTGACGTGGACAGTTGGTGTTTTGGGGAGAGATCAGTGTGTCTGCTTGGCATGTCAGACTAAAGATAAGTTTATTGACATTATCTATAGTGATGTAATGAGATTTATAAGGGTTGAAGCAAATAGTGCTACTGCATGTCCTACTATGTGCCTTTGCTTCATACCTACTGTGAATTAAACAAACCCCAACCATCCAAGCAAACAAAAAACCAAAGGAAAAACACCTCCAAAAAGCCAACACAGTAATTTTAATGACTTTGCATCAGGAAAAATTTTTTGCATTAGAATATTTGTAAAAGAAGTAAGGGCAAACATTTAGTCTTGTAACTGTTGTCATCCACTCTTTGTTGCTTCTTTAGGAGTCTATGCAGGTGAGTTTGTCTCTGGAAATGTGTGCCAACAGTGTGTGCACCTGCTTCTAATTAAAGAGCTTCTAGTTGCTTAAGAAACATTATGACCAAAAGGCTCTTATAAAACTAGGAATACCTAAGGTGCGTGAGGGAAGTACTAAAGTCCCCTTTGAGATTTGTGCTCTTTATATTGTGTTTTATTATATAACATCAAGCTAAGCTCCAGCAGCCGTAGGTGTTAGGAAAAGATAAGACGTTGTTGCTGTACATGACATGCATTGCCATGGAAATACTGTTCAGAAGAAAAAAGTCTCCTTTCAATTGTGCATTATGGACTACTAATAAAGCATATTAAAAAAAGGAAAAACAAAACAGGAAAGAAGTAAATTAACTTACTTGAGAAACAGGCAATAAAAATGGTTTTTAGGATATTGAAACAAGTTATTGTGGTTGGAAAGCAAAATTGCATTTGCTCTACAGTGGGCAGTAACATGATTATCAGATTCTTTTAATACTTTTTAATACTCATTTGGTAAAGAAGGGCAGAATTTGATTTTGAGTTTGCAGTGTTGTATTTCATAAAATCAGTGTTCAAGAAATCTGTTTTCAATACTTTGAAAACAGGTGGGACTTTTTTCCCCAGATTTCAATTCTGCATATATCCAATAGGATAATGTAATAACTGTTGGATATTATATCCCTATCAGCTAAAGAATAGATTAAAAAGTAACTAAAGTCTGTCATAGTTTATATAGAAATGGGCTATATTTTCTTCATTCTGGTTTTTAAACTATGTTGCGTAGATGACTCTTGTTCTTCAGCAAATGGACAGCAATCAATACACGTGTGAAAGTTTGGGAAGTGCTTATTAGTGGAAGCATTCTTGGAAATTAATATCTGAAAATAAAATTCCTTCCTTGATTTTATGTCACACTGCTTGGAAAACCTAAAAACTATTTTCAGACAGTTCTTAAGAGTTTTATTTAAATTTTTATTAAAATACTGAAAGAAGGATGAGAGCAGAGATGTGCTTTACCTCATTCTTTAGTTAACTGAAGCCACAAAGAGTCTGTTGGATGACTATAGTTGGTTTTGGATTTCCAGAAATGGGGAAAGATACTTAATCCTTCTCATTTTCTGTGTTTTACAGTACAGGAATAAAAGGATACAAAAGCAAGTATACATTAACAATTTTCTTACTATCTCTAACTGGCTGAAATTGCTGATATCAGACGTGACCTAAGGCAAGTAATTTATCTTTGTTCAAATAAGTATTAGGGTGACAATTCTGGTCACCTCAGCAAGTGTAACAAGAGAGAAAGTCAACACAATTCTTGTTAATGGAGTGTTGTGGATTTTTTTAATAGGAATCAATCTGATTTTTGGCAACTCTAAAAATAATTGTTGTTGGAGAAGTTCATCATTACCGTTGTGTGTCTACTGATTGCGTCATGATCCCAACAGGCACAGTAGTAATTGAAACTATTTTAGGAATGAGAAAATATCCTGCTTCATTGTGAGTGGAATAAATTCTACTGTCTTGGGTTAAAGGAGGACAATGAGGATGGTGAAGGGTCTGGAACACAAGTCCTGTGAGCAGTGGCTGAGGGAGCTGGGGGTGTTTAGCCTGGAGAAGAGGAGGCTCAGGGGAGACCTTGTCATTCTCTACAACTGCCTGAAAGGAAGTTGTAGCTAGATGGGTATTGTTTTCTTCTCCCAGGCAACCAGCAGCAGGACAAGAGGGCACAGCCTTAAGCTCTCCTGTGCCAGGAGAGGTGTAGGTTAAATATTAGGAGGAAGGTCTTTACAGGGAGAGTGATTAGGCATTGAAATGGGCTCCACGGGGAGGGGGTGGTAACCATCCCTGGAGGCATTTAAGAAGAGACTGGGTGTGGCACTGAGTGCCCTGGTGTAGTTGACAAGGTGGTGTTAGGTCAAAGGTTGGACTTGATGACCTCAAAGATCTTTTCCAACCTAACTGATTCTGTGAGTCCTTCAGCTATTAATTCCGTCCTTCTACATACACTATATTTTATAATATTTTAGGTATGTTCATTATCCCCTGTATTTGTTGTCTTCTACAACTGAAGAAAGACATCAGCTACTGGCATGCAGATAAGCTATGCAGAAGGAGGATCCTGAATTTTGACAACTGACAAAGAAATCTAAATTAATGCATTTCCACAAATCCTAACAGAATGGTCTTTAGAAGAAATATTGTTTTGGGGTATTTGTCTGGTATTTTTGCCAGTTATTTTAGGTGTGCACTCTAACTGTAAGAAAACAAACTAGGTCCCGTTTTTCAGTCCTTGCCCTTTTTTAGTATTCTGGACTTCTAAAGGCAGATTATATGCACATCCTTTTGTTAAAGCAGGCAGAAAAAAATCGTGCCACCAATTTTTCCAAGACAGCTTTGAAAATGCTTAAATTTTTCTAAACAAGAAACAAGTCAGATGCAAACATTTTATATGAGGTGCTTTCTTCCTCTGAAGTACTTCAATACCCCAGTTGCCATGGTGAGAGAGAAAAAGAATAAAAAAATTCCTGTAGCGAATACCTTTGTAATTCCAAAATCATCACTCAGCAGGGCTGTGTGCTTAATAACTCACAAAAAATACTGTGGATTTTACAGAAGGCTGCGAGGGAATTTCTCCACTGATTTGTCTCATTCTGTTCAGATGATTGTGCATGCTGCTAAAGAGCAGAGGTGACCAGGAGGGGTAGCTACATGATGGTGTGATTTTTAGCTTTGACGTGGGTGTGAGCATGTTCATACCTTCAGGCAAAGAGAGACTGGTTCCCTGGCACAGCTTGGAGGAAGGTGGGATAGAGCAGTGCTGCTCCAAGCAGTGAGAGTGGCGTGGGAGGACAGGGAGACTGCTACAGTTCCTTGTGCCTCCTCCTCTGTGAGGAGGAGGAGGAGGAGGAGGAGAATGGAGGCAGCATGTTTTTCAGCCTGAGGATGATTTTATTCGCTGATGCTGCTGAAAGCCTTTGCTTGTGCAGCTTCATGTTCAGTGAAGGTTCCCTAAACTTCTGTACCTCATAGCTCCCAAGGCTGAAGATGCTACCTTTTACAGACATGAGATGTCCCTTCTGTGCCAGGTTCTAGCTCACACCCCTTCTGGCATGCTAGCAGGCTTGAAAAATCTCTGTTATGCCATGTACAAATACCCAAGATTTACAGAAGCTCTGGGCTTTATTCTGAAGCTGGGGAAACATTTTTTACTCGGGGTATTTGCATACCATTTTGAATACAGGATACAGATCTCCAATATCCTGACTATTTTAAAAACATACTGAATCCTCCTAAGCCATAAGAATGTAATTTTTGAGGCTTTTCCACTGAAGCCTGACCCAGGGGCACTGGTACCCTGTAAATCATGTTAGTACTTGGAACATTTTACAGAGTTCAGGTTGAGATCTGCAGTACAGCGATGACGTTTTGAGACTTTCAGTGATAGATGACAGTGCCCACAGTCATAACAACTTGATGTAGCATCCTACTGCTAGCACCATCTGCTACAATTTTTAAATATAGAAGGGGATTTTTCTTAGTCAGCATGTTTCTGTCACAACTAGCTCTTCATAGACCTAAACTGAATGCTTTTTTAGAGTCTTGAACTTCATCAGCTTTCTAATGGAATAACACAACCCAGTCCTAATCTTTTCAAAGTGTTTGCCTTTTCTTAGCAAATGGAGTCAATTTTTACTCTTCAGTGATTTCTGTGGCTGTGTCTGCGCTTAATGTCTAGAGTGTTTCCTGTCTTTGCACTATAATTTCTGTTTCTATCAAGAACAATTTTAGGGTCTGAGAAGTCACCAGCTGCCGATGAAATATGTGGAGAGTTGCCTTTTTACTTGAATATTGCTACCATAAAATGAAATGTGTGATAATTCCATCAAATAGTTACCTGCCTTACTTAGTTTTATCTCAGCCCCAGTTTTTATTCAATAGGTGCCTCAAAAATGTGTATGAGAGCAATGCTAAAGCTATAGTAGCTCTGCAGAATGCCAGATAACTTTTCTAAGATTGTTTAAGCATCTGTCCGCTAGGAATCATGATGGTTAAAAATATTTATAAAGCATTCTCAAGGACACAGATGAAAATACTTCTTTGTATAATATTGCTTGATGGTAGTTGACTCAGGTACTGATCTCAGGACTTCACATGGCTTGGTCCCCACTTATTCTGTAGCAAAGCTTGACATTTACATATTTTGTTGCTCACACTATCCCATTCTGTTCATCTGTATTGAAAATGCCCTGTTTCCAAACATGAGGATAAACACACTTGGAGACAACTGTGGGAAAAATCTGTCTCCTGAGCTGACAGAGGGCTTAGGCCAATACAAGCCATTACACAAGCTAGTTCAATCTGCTGACTGTATTTCCACCTCCCTTCCCAGGGGACAAAACTGTTCCTAGTATAAACTTTTTACATGCAGGCTCAGGATGGGCTCAGGCGGTGGCCAGGGTGGAGTGCCATGCTAGCTGCTCCGTTGCCCAAGTCTGTAAGGCATAGGTGATCCTTGAAGGAATGTACAATTTGTCCTCATGCTCAGAAGCTTCCTCCCACCTCCCATGTCCTTTGGACCCTAAGGAAGGTGTGACACAATAGGGATGTGTCCTGCAGGGTTGACACCCACCGGCCATTTCTTCCTCTGATTGTTCCCCCCACAGCTGTTCTGCAAACATTTCCTGCCCTTGCTGCCCCCGAATAGTAGCTCAAGAAACTAAATGTAGAAGGAATTGCTCACTGTGTAAATAAAATGCAATTTAACATGTATATGTGGTGTTTGCACATCTTGGGACTTTAGCTTGATCTACTTAAGAAAGATTTTATGTTTAGTCTTTGCTAGGGTCTTGTTAACAGTTGGTTATTTGGCTGAGTACCTGTTCGTCGTCTCAAAATATTTTATGACATGGTTATACTGTATTGACCTGAAATGCCTCAATAATTTCAATATGTAAACAGGTGACTTAGAAATGTGTATTTATTTATGTAGCAGTCCATAATGTCCCCTCCTGAGCTGTTAGGTCATCCTGAAAACCTCATTTAGATGTTGAACTGAGATTTTATATGTATATTAAATAAAGAGCCTCTTGAAAGATAGTTATAATAATCATTCCTCATAGCTACATATAATTTCTGACACATAAAATTAAAGAACAGAGTAACTAGCTGAGGCCTTGGACAGCAAATTAAATGTATAAATAATAAAGCCTGAAAGCCAAGATTGGTGACAGTCTTTATCGTCCTGGCCAATGTGAGTTTAAGAAGCCTGAGAAGCCGAGCCTTTTACTTGAAGAGTCTTAATGAGAAAGAGAATGAGCATCACTTGGTAGCAGAGCAGCATGTGGTAGATGTGCTTTGATGTGGGTTTGTCAGACCTTGAGGAGGTTGTTGCTTCAGTGTTGCTTTCTCTCTGAATTAGCACATTTGCAAAACAAAAAAAAAAACAAATCCTCTTTTTCTGCATCTGCTGTTCATCAAATCTCTCTGAATATACTGTTTATTTTTTGTTGGTTTTTTTTTTTTTTTTTACACTTGTGAGTTAGCACAGCAAGCTCCAGCCTTGACTGGCCTCAGTGCTGCAGTAAGATGCAAGTAAAACAGTCCAAAAGAGGCTTCTATGCCATGAAGTCTAACTAGCAGCAAGTGTGGGTGTTGGAGCTAATCCCTGAAATTTTGTTCTTATTCTGACTTTTGAATTCAGTTTTAGCCTAATACAGTGTGTGACAGAGAAGAAGGGTTTAGTGTCTGTTTATTTTCAGAAAAAGGAAGTCTGCAGCTAGATTTCCTATAATGGTGTTACGCTTATACACAGGACAAGTACAGAGGACCAGAGGGCAGAAGAGCAGGAATGAAGGATTCATGGGATTATAGGATACTCATGATAAAAGGAACATCAGATAGTCATATAATCCAACCTTCTGCATGCTTATTTTTGGTTGGTTTTTTTTTTTTGCTTTGCCATAGTTCTTGTCTGATTTCATGTAGACAGTTCAAATTTTTTGTGCTCTCCTTTTAGAGGATAAGAGTATAAGAGTATCAAATGCATAATCTGAATGGTGGGCAACTTCGTGAATCCTTGTGAAAGCTCAAATAAGCAATATTTCTTTAAAACTGAACACTATTGCTTATCAATCTAAATTGTATCTGGCACCAAACAATTAACTCAGTAATTGGAAATAATTTCTGTAAGTGTGCATGGTAATAGCTAGTTACTGACAAAATCGGAATTCTGAGTAAAGTGGTCATCACAATTCCAATGATGATTCCAGTTCAAGAATTGTAGTAGTTTAGTGCTCAAGCAACTTCATAAATATGAAGTATGTTTTTTCCATCTGTGAAGAAGACTGTGTTTCTGATCTAGCCTTTCTTACTGACATTGTTACATTTGGTAAGATACATTTATCTGTTCTAAGAAACGCTGAGCTTTGGTAAGGTTGGAAGGAATGTGTGAAGAGCCATGGGTTTCACTGTCTTCTGTATTAGCTCTCTGACTTCTAGGGCAGTTGTTATGTAGCCTGTAATGGTGTCTTGTGGGGATCTCCATCAATCTTGGCCTAGCTTGGGCAGTTGCAGTGCAGACAGGAACTGGACTGGAGGAGAGAGTACTGGAGTCAGAGTTGACGCTGGCTGACACGGGTGATCAAATGATCAAATTGCAAGTGATATATAGTACAAATTTTACAGCTCTGCCTGCTGTGAAGTGTTTGGGGGAAGGTGGAATTCTCTAGATGATCTCAGGAAGGAAATATTTCTAAAGCTGCACAACTGATGGAGACATGATAATATATTGGTTTCATATAGCTCTTATCAGTAAATTATAGCTATAAGAAGATTGCTGGGAAGATAATGCTGGACACCAAAGGATTCCTATTTTTGAAGCAATTTTCACAAAACTGACAGCTAATATACCACCCATCTTGGTGTCTTCACTTTTATAGGTGATACAAAGATAAATCCACAAAGGGGAAAAAATACTTCTGCTTGTGTATTGTTAGATATCAACAAATGGTCTTTGAACATGACCTTAATTTCTGGAGAATGATGCATTTTCTATAGCTCGTGATTTCAGTTACTTCTGCATTTAATGTTTATTAGCTTTGCATCTCTGTATTGTATCTCCCATCTACTGTCCATAATACACACATAAATTCCATCGGTGTTCTAATTTCAGTCTCTGATGAATACATATAATTTTCCTATTTAGTTTTTTAAGATTCAAATCAAGGCTACTAGCATCAAATTACGTTTGAGGCAAAAGGAGAAAGCTGATCCCAAGAAATTGTAACCTCCTTAGCACATTTTAAACTCTGAAATCCCAATGATTTATATAATGTTACCAAGAAGGCAAGTAATGATGAAAATGTTCAGGTGCTCAAATTTGTTACTTAAGCATGCACATTTATGTGGGGAAGAATTCTGAAGTGCAGATACTTCGCTAAACTTTACACAAAGTTTTCACCTGCATTCTTGACTAGAAGCTTCTCCAAGTTCCCGCCTTGAGCAGAGAACTTCTGCTTTTGCTATTTGAGAGCAGACCAAAATCACTCATTCATTTCTTTCCCCAAGTTTGACTTGTGCTCTGTGATGGAAACTTGGATTAGTTCACAGTAGGACATATTTGTTCTTTCTTAGCTGATGTGACAGTTTATTGTTTATGTAATGACTGTAAGTGGAAGATGTAAATTTTGAATTGTAGATTTCTCTCTTTTTTTTTTTTTCTTCTTTTATGGAAACTTGTGGGCCGTTGAAATTGTGATCAGTTTTACCCTTTGAACTCCAGTAGAGTCGGATGAAGAACACTTACTGTTTTGAAATTAGTTATTTGAAAGTTAATGTGCCTATTCAGCAGACTTCTCTCCCAAAATCACCAGGGTGATTGACAAATCATGCTCCCTTGGAACTCACCTCCACTTTACAATTCTGTTCATGAACACTTGTCTGTCCTCAACAGATATAATTAATCTTTCCCCTGCTATTCAGCATTCTATTATTTGTACCTACTTTTTATGACCAGTAATATTAAAAGCAACCTTTTCAGTGTAAAATTTTTGCACCCAAATAATCACAATATAATCAGGAAGAATCAAGCCTATAAAAAGTGGATGATGGAAAACTTGTATTTTTTAATTTTAATTTGCTTTTTAATAATGAACAGAGAATGGAATCATAATTGGGTTCATTGCAATTAACATAATTCTACTTATGATGGCATCAAAACCTCAAAACTTGGCAAGGACAGTTTTTAAAATTCGTTTCCCAATAGAAATTAAGGGAGGTTTTTTGAACATTTATTGTGTTATTATCTTTATATATAGTTTTGTCTTAATTTCAGCTACTTTTTATAATAAAATCAGAAGCAGAAATACAGGATTTTTCTCCTGATAATACATGCAAGTGGACGTTTCTTAGAATAATACGAGCGTACTTTGTGGCAGGCCTCCATAATGCAGTAAGAAGAGGGTTGACATTATGTTTCTTGTGGATTTGCCAGATGGAAGTACATGTGCCTGGGCTTCATACCCTGTTCTAAGTGAGCTTATCAAGCACTGAACCTATAAGGCAGGTGCTGCACAGGTACCCTGAGAGGGTGACTTCTGTGTGGTACAGAGTGGATTTTTGGGAGCACAGTGGCATGTCCAGGTGGCTGCAGCTGGGCTGTGGGATGCATGCAATGTACAAAATGTACATTTTTATACAATGTACAAAATCCTTCACTTCTACCTGGGCAAAATATTCAAATGGGGAAAATAAAGATGCATTGGGCTTGTGCTTATCTAAGTGATCCCTATACCATTCCAACCTGCTTGGGGCCAGGTGTGAGTACAGCTAAATTATATTTTTATCCCCTAGAAAGAATGACAGTAGCAGCAGCTATAGCTGCCTTTGTTAGACAAAATGCTCTGGTTTTCATGAAAATCAAAAAGGTTTATTCACAGTTGGGTGTTTGGTTTGCTTTCTTCGATATGAATTGCAGTCTAAAAATGAACTTTAGAGAAAGAAATTTCATCTTGTTGAAATGCCTCCTGTGGAGTTTTTTTTTCTTTTTTATTTTTTAACAAATGAGAGGTTGTTGAAATTGGTTTGTTTCTATGGAGTTTTACATTGTAAGTTACCAAATTTTTAGCAAACTAATTTACTGCTGCTGATACCAATTTCAATATAGTGTGACATGCTAAAATTTCTGATCTTTTTTCTTCTATTTGTTCTTGTGTGAAGGCTGCATTTTACATATTATTAGACTTGCAATGTCAAGTGATGATAAATTGAGACCTTCCATTTTAAGGCGTTTTTTTTTTAAGAGCTTTTACAATTCTGCTTCTTTTATTTGTATATTAATATTACTGTATTTAATGTAGCACTTTTCTTCCCTGGATTCTTTCAGTATAGGATAGCTCTCCTTTGTGAACATGATTATTTAGTGAAATCTTTGCATTGTGTCATACAATTTGGCAATGTTATCCCTTTGGAGAAGGCAATTTGAAGAAATGCAACATTTTAAGGTTTTGAATGCTTCCTTGGAAAAATGGGATTCCTCACAGTCTTTATCACAGACAGATACTATCATAATATATGTGTACAAAAAAACAGTAGATGAAAAGTCTGTAGGATTTCTTCTGTATTATGTTCTACCTTCCTACTGTTTGACTTGGCAACTTGAGCAAAGTTTTCCTAACATACTTTTTCCTGTTGTTGCACATAATGTATCACTGAATCACTGCACTTCTAAAAAATTGTATTTCCTTCTTGTTTCTTGTTGTTGCCACATAGATTTCATACTATTTATTTCAGTTACATTGAGGAAATTCTTTCCATTTTGCAATAAACTCCTTGGATTAGAGTGTTTGCTCTGACATTTTTTTATTAACCTGAGTAGCTTACATAATACTGTATGTCTTTTTTGGGTTTTTTTTTTTGGTGCTGCTTATTGCTTGCAAAAGTTTCAGGAATGTTGATTTCTTCTATACGCTTTGTTCAAGCAACTATGCAAAAAATTCCAGTGCCTGAAAGTAAATTAAAGGGGTGGGGGCGTTTTGTTTTGTTTTGGGGTTTTTTTAAACATTTGTCTCAAAAGGCTTGATAAAAGTTCATCTTGAGCTCATGTAGAATAGAAATAAATTCCTGCAGTTCAGTTAGCTCTCTGGCATGGTTGTGATCTATGACAAGCATGGCAGAGTCTTGTCTTCCAATATGTGTTCCAAAAGCATCAACTGATTCTACAAAAGTCCAAGATTTTTAGTCTGTTTATGGTCTTAGAGCTTCGGGGAACTTAATTCAGCAATGCAAAATGTATGTGGGGATTCCTTCAGTGATAGAATCTAAATTAGAATTAGTAATTAGAAACATATAGGTATGGTTTGAGATTCAAAAACCCAAAGAACAATAATTAATGTTTCTAATATATATCTCAGTAAACAACTCCCCTTCTCTCTTCTGCTATAGTGTTTCCTAGCAACTGCTGTGTTTCTCTTTGAACCTGTGTTGCCTTGACAATACTCATGGCATATTGTACGTGTATACAAGTCTTTTCATTCGAAGACCTTTACAGTCCAAGAAGGTATTTGCAAAGCACCCTTGATATGCAGCTGTTATCTGGCAAAAATGAAGAGTAAGTAGACACAGCACTGTTGCATGATTTGGTAAGAGAAATGGGAGAATAGGACGGCACAGGAGTTTGCTGACAGTGATCCCTTCGTGCAGTGAAGTGAAATTCTGTGGCTAAAATTTACGCTTTCTATCTTCAAGTCAGCAAGGTGTCTTTTAGACAAGAAAGCAGATTAATAATCAATCTTGTTAGGGCATCGTTTGAACAGATCAGTGAAGTTCAGCTAGGTTATTTTCTGCTTTCTTCCCGAGGAATTTTACAGATCTCTAGTCCTTCTGTAGTCTAAGCACCTGCACAGGCTGTGTTGAAATTCTTAATCTCTTTCCCTACATCCTGTGTTCACCCTGTGCATCCAAGGCTCCAGGTCTCTGCACTGCTAAATAACTGTTGCTCTCTGACAAGCTGTGGAACTGCATCTCTCACTGGCCGTGTCAGCTCTTACATCAAGACTAAGCAGCTACTGTGTTCCAGCTGCCTGTTGTTTGGGTTTAAAACATAGACAAGGTGTTGCCTTTCTTTAAATCTAAATAATATCACCAAATATTTGTGTTTAGGGGATCTTACCAGGCGAGTTTCTTTAATTTCTGTGCTTCTGTATTCTAATATTAAGAAATTAATATTTTTGAATTTTAATTTTTGTTTAGGGTAACTGTTGGGTCAAGACAAAGGAATGCTATTGCTTTTCAGCTCCTCTATTATGAGTCTTCATTAATATTATCTGTCTAGTTTTCTAGACAGTCTGTTCTTATGAGAAGCAGTAAAGAATGCTGACTCTCAGATGCTTTTAATTGTATGTTTCATTCCATTTATTATGTTTACTTTCCAATTTTTTTTGTCCCATTTCATTCTTTGAGCAGAAAAAAATTAAAAGCTTAAGGCTATTGGTCTGGAACTGCTCATCATGTAGGCGAATTTGTTGTGGTTTGTGATTTAGCATTTTGCTTCTTATATTTTCTTCAGAGGATGATTGGAATTTAATGTTATTTTGCATTCCCTGTAGTTGTAGATTTCCTGTCTGTTATCAAACCATAAGACTTATTTCTGAGCTCTGAGTCTTTCAGTAGCTCTCCAAACTCCTGTCATTTGGAATGCTAAAAAGCAGGTTGAAATTTCAATGGTAATTTGTTACAGAGAAATCCATGAAATTTGAATAAATCATCAAATTCCTCTTTCCATCACCAATCCATTTTAATAACCATGAGGATTGTTAAAAATTTAGTTTATGAATCTATTACTGATTGCAAGGTAGTTTGGCACACTACCTAGAAACACTGACTTGAAATCAGTTCAAGAGCTGAAAATAGGTGTGCAATAAAGATTTTAATGACAAATTAAGCAAGTATGATTGGCTGTTATCTGATTAACATGAAATAGATTATCCTTTGGGGGCTACATATACCACTTATTGGCATTACTGAAAAGTCTTTCCACCTTTGGGATAACAAAACAAACCAGTCAACAACCTAACCCAACCCTAGCTGACATACTTTGGAGTATCAGCTGAGAATAAAAAACAAGGAAAGCAATTGCTTGGGGAATTACTGCTGGCTCAAATGCAGTCGCAGGATAATAAGAAATGAACTACCACAGCTGCATGTGTAGTCTGCTCTGTTGACTTTTGTGCTGAACTGTTTCCACCCTGTGATTAATAGTGAAGTTTATCTTATGGAGCTGTCATTTTGGCATCTTTCACTAGTACAGCAATCACTTTAAGAAAAGAAAAAAAAAAGAGACTTAAATTGGCCCCTTCAGTTTTGTAATCAGGAACAGGATGCACAAGCTTTTAGCTCAAACTGACCCATTATGTACACTTGAGAAATGAGTCATGGTCAGAACCTCTCAGAGTAGGTTCTGGTTGGTGGGAAGACAGACAGACTCAGATTTCCAGATATGAACAGTGTTTTTATGTGGTAGTGAGATGCAAGCAGCAAGTACTTTGAAGTACTTGGTTTAGAGTACTTAGATATGCTAAAGTTATGATATCTTTGAGACTTGTTTGTGGTGACATGGTGCCACTGTTGGATGTATCAGTTTATGTAACATGTTAGGTACTTAGCTACTGAGTAAAAGTCAGGACATTGATTTTCAAGTCAAATTTTCTGTCCATTCCTTTTAGAGATGGATATTATGTCAGTCTATTATTTTCCTCAGGATTTTTTATCTTTGTTTCATAAAGTTATTATGGAAAAAAAAATGAGTTTGGAGCATGATGAGTTTTGTCATTCCTTTTACATATGGAGGTTTTTTTTTAAGGTATAGACCAAGCTCATGCAAGGGCTTCTGACTCTTTTTCTGTCTTCTGGTGTCTCTCAAATTTTGTATCCTTGCTGCATTTGAAATGTGCCACCCTCCAGTGTGAGAATCAAACTGTGGGCAGCTAGGGTTGGATGACGCCGGTCTCCCTGATTCTGTTCCAGGTTGATTCTACTGTTTTGTTTTGTGTTCTTCTCTGCCACTCAGAATGTTATTTCTATAGCTGCATTTCTGACTTTCTGTCTAAAACATTCACTTCTAAATAAACAGCCCGCCCTCTGAACAAAAACTGAACCTTCATTTCCATCAAAAGGCTGCCAATAGTGAGGTATAAGACTTATTTGCCCACGTGAATGACACTAATTGTGTAAAGTAGAAGACATATAAATTCAGTTCCCTTATTAGAATTTGCCTTCTGCATTTGCCCCGAATTAATTTTGATTCTGTTACTGAATTCCAGAAATATCTACCAAAAGGAGATACTTATAGCAGCAAATATTCTATCACATTTAGGTTTCTGCTTTCATTGCATTTGGTTTTTCCAAAAGAAAAATGCTTCTTGGCTACAAATTTAACAGATGAATTGCAGAGAATTCATTTCTGATTTAGAGCAATCTGTTCCATTAGATGTGCAAAACACAGGGGTTTCTGCCTCCTTCTGTTGTACACCACAGTGACACCATCATTTCCCAATGATCTATAACCTGGGTGGGAAAAGAAATACACTTCAATCCTTTAAACCTTACTATATTTTAGTCAGTTTAGTCTGTGGGATGATAAATACTGTCTTGCTTTATAGCATTTATTTTGAACATACCAAGTACATTCCAATTAGTTTCTAGCTAAATGTTTATTGGAAACAATAGTCTTTTGTAAAGAGTGGTCTCTGGGACAAAATATTTGCTGGAAGATTTTACCACTCAACTTCATCATTATCATTAATGATATCTGTCAAATTGGTGTTTATGGCAGCAACTGAATGTGCAAAGACACGTTGTTTTATGTTTGTATCTTGCTCTCTGCCCTCAGAATCTTCGTAACCTTTGGTATCAGTCAGACATTTGATCAAGCTGTTTAAGATGCAGTTTTGTGTAGCAATGCTTCTAAATTAGTGACAGTAAACTCAAACTAAACAAAAATACAAATGATACTAGAAGTTCTGGAACTGGAAAGGGCATTAAATGTCAAAAGGTGATGAAGAATGAACCAAAGCATGGTTTTGTTTTTGTCACTACTCATACATTTGGCAGCTTTACTCTGCATAAAGCATAGAACTAGGAAAGAGATTATCTTCCCCATTGGCAGCTGTTAACAGGAATAGGAGTCTTAGAGTGGATTTTATATAGCAGAGGCACATACAGTTAGGAGGCTGGAGATAGATTGGCAAGAATCTAGTCTGTAATCTTAAATGCACATAAAAAGAAATGAAAGTGATTTCATGGAGGTTTTCTAAGGCTTAACAATGTCATCACCTGGTTTCACTAACAGGTGTAAAAAATCAATATCTAAATAAAACAGTAAGAAAGTCTCAAGGCCTTGGCTTGAAGTTGGGTTTTTGAAAGGATGTTATACCCTTGTCTATAAAACTAAACCTTTTGGAAAAAATGTACTCTGCTATAATAAAGAATACTGGGGACTGTATATTTTAAGGACAAAAACCAGGTTAAAATAATAGGCTTTAAAGTTTGACTTAAGATTTCAGTCTGAGATCTATAGGATTAAAGGCTAATATGAACAAGTGACCTAAGTCTGAAGAGTTGCTAAAAATCTCACAAATCCTTTATTCAGATCTGTCTTTGTGAAAGCTCAGCTCAGACTCATCATGTTTTTTGAGGCTGATGCATCTAATGGCATCTTCTTTCTACTGACTGTGATCAGTATTTCATGTAATCACTGGGTGTAGTAGGGAAGACAGCACATTGCAATAGCCCATTAAAAGCAGCACTAAATAAAATAATTATTAGTGTTATGAAATACTAGTGTTCAGAGTTAGTTAATTCCAGATTATGTAAATAAATAACTATGACAATATTGCTGAATGTTAGTGACCACTTCTGTATGGGAGGGTGCAAACACAGGACTTGCATACATGAACAGGAGCAAAAGGTATAACTAAGCCAGCGCTTAGTCTGCTGTATAACTCTGATACTTCAGGAGTTCCACCTTATATACTTAAAACAGATAAACTTGTGACTGGGCAGAAAGTGGTTTATAATGCTATTCAGGATATGGCCTATAGTTTGAAGAGCAATGGGATCAGCAAACTAGTCATTAAGGGAGTTATCAAATGGCTGTGAATTACTTTAAAATAGTTGTCTATAAAATTCAAAGGGGAGATTATTTTATTGGTTTTCCCAGGAGGGATTAATAGTTTTCAGCTCTATTTGCACTCCTCATAGTTTTTAGGTATTGTGACTGGGATTAGATAAACACTCAGGTCCCTGAGGGAGGGGAACTGGCAGAGTGGAGACTGGAGTTTGGTTACTGATAAGGTGGCCCCAGACCAAGAAGGTGACACTCAGGAAGACAACAGCAAAGTACAACACTGAGGCACAAAGCCACCAGTGCAAAAAATGGAGCAACTGGCTAGACAGTGACATACAGAAGAGTATGGAAATTTATGATGGACTACAAAGTAAATGTGAGCCAGTGATGTGATGGCATGGAAAAATGGCAGAGCCTGTTCTGGGTGGACTTAGCAATGTCAGTGTGTGTAAATCACAGGAAACAATCATCATCCCCTGCTCTCTGCCAGGGTGTACGAGTGGTGAGGCTGGCCTGGTTATGGGCACTGCCTATAAGGGAATGCAGAGCAAGAGGAGAGTCCAAGGAACAGAAAAAAATAAATCTGAAAAGTATTGTCATAAGGAGAGAAGTATTCTCACCAGGGGCAGGACAACAGCTAAGTTGCTTAATTGCAGGAAGGAAGATTTAGATAATGAATTAAGAATACAAATTTTGTAGATTAAGAAGTAAAATGTTGACCTATCTTCTTAGGAGACTGCAAAATAGTTCTTCTTTGAAGTGTTTAAAAATGGCTTAGATGGGTATCTTCAAGGATGCTAATTCAAAGCAGCAGTTAGCTTAGATCCTCTCTTCACCTTTCACCTCCAGCTGTGAGTTGCTACGTTTCTGTGATCCTTAGAAGAAGTTCACTGCATTATTTTTTCTAACAGGAATGGCTCTCTTCCATGTGTCCAGAAGAAGCTACCTAAAACTGCAGTTTGGATTGCTATTCTACTTGACACAAAGCATTTGGTTTTAATACTTGGCAATGAAAGTATAGCAGAAAATCCTGGGGAAATCAATCTTTTAAATTACCAAGTTACTTGCCAATATTTTGTGACAGTGAATACTGTAGAAACTCAAAGTATTAGTCAAGATTAATTACTTCTCACTTTTTGTACTGAAAAATCTGCTGTGAAAGCATGCAATGCTCAATAACACAAGATAAAGACTAATTTCTTGGGTTTGGGAATGGGCAGAATTTGCCATAAAATGCTGCATATTAAGTTCTGATTTGAATGAAAATTCCTTTGTGTTTGGAACACACCATAATATTTAAAATGTGTTAAAAAAGGATATAAGAAGTTGCTAATGATGCTGTCATCATCTCAAATTCTTAGACTGAACAAAGAGGTCTTATACTTGTAGCAATTAGATAATTATTAATTCATCCTCTAAGTAATGTTGTGTCTTGCTGTGTCCAACCCAAATTATTTGGCTTGGTTGTGAATTACACTATTTAATCTCTTGATATCTCATCTGGATAATTTTGAAAAAAAGCTAAAGTGACCAGCTTGAACTCAACAGGAATGAGCTTTAGCTCTGTGACCCATTTAGACTGGAGCTGTAGTTGGTATATAATTTGTCTTTTCATACTGTAGTTAACTAACTATAGATTTATTGTTTGCTTATTTTCTTAATGAAATTTCCAGTTTCAGAATATAGTTGGTGAATGTACGCGATTTATTTCCAGTGTACTTTCACCTTAAGTATATAACCTTCATGAAATGTAAGTTGTTCAAACGCTGCCTTTGGGTCTAGCCTCAACTCGTACTTGGAGTTCTAATAGTCCAGTCTGATTTGTTGAAAATATACCATAGTATGGGGAAAACATTAATAGCACACAAGGTGATACACATTGCTGCTGCCGCTCTTCCTATTAGCAGATTCCAGCTATTGTGGATTAATTATCATCCATCAGATTCTAGAAAAATCAAATATCCTTCCTTTTCTGGCTACTGCTTAGACTTATCTTCCTTGTTTTCCCTCTTCTGTAGTATGCCGTAGTGACCCATAGCTCTTGTTCTCTTGTGAATCGTTTGTAATATTCCCCTTAATGGATTTAGTTCTTTGCAAAGCTTTTGTCTTTCACTATATGTTTACTTATGTTAGAATGCCCTTCCCTTTTTCTCAAAATGCCCATATTTCAGTAATCTCTCTAAATATCAATTCTTTTCTTTGCAATGTAGATAGATGAAGGAGATCTTTAACTTATTTTGTTGATTTCTACAGGGAAGCAACCTGTATTAAGACTAATAAGACTGAGGGAAGAACAAGATGATGCTACTCTGCAGGTAGAATAATATAGATTTTTAAAAGGATTAGAACATGCACTATTTTAGCTCAAAGCACCAATGCACATAATTCCACATTTCAATTCCAAAATCATTGGTATGTTTTACAAATTTGGAGAATTATTTTGTGTCAGAATTAATGAAGCCTTTCCTTATCCAGGACAATAGAATCTATTAACATCATCTTCAGTTTGCTCAGAAAGTATTTGGTCTGTCTTAGGTGTTTATTTGGTGTTAGTTCTTCAATTTGGACCAGGGCAGAAGAGAAACATGTACAAATATGCTACTTTGCCATTTTCAGAATACAGTAGTGGACATTTGTAGCATCTACAAATTAAACTTGTAGACAACAGGTGTTTTTTTATAATTTACAGTAACAGTTTGAGAGAGAAAAAGGTTATTTACTACAGTCATTTTAGTGATGTTACCTTATTTATAGCAACCCTACTTTTCTGTCCTTTCACTACTACATACTCTTGCAGGTGGACTGTAGTGCAGTTGTTAACTAAATATATATGCAACTTGTTTTATGTTTTCTATAAAATTTAGAGTTTGGTATACAATATTGGATGTGCTTAAGATTTAAATCATTGCAGCCCAGACATAATCCAGAACAAAGCTGGAATCTTTGACTTAAGTAAAAAACTGATGCAGGTTTATGAGGGAAAATTTAAAAAAGTTAAGAATAACACTTACATAAGAGGATGCATCAGGATCCCTTTCTTTTATCTACTGTATTCAATGTCAGAAAAAGTCTTAGCTGTTAGCAAAGAAATTCCATCAATGCCTGTTAAGGTGGAATCTAATTGAAATGTTGCTGCTGGTTAACTCAAGTTAATTGCTGAAGGTAATGCAGGTAAATGGTTTAGGTGTGTGTGGTTGTAGAGGGTTATTTTGAGACCTGAAACTGTAGCAATATTTTCTAGAGCAGCAGTGAAAATTAATGCCCATTAATATTTTCTTTTGCAATTACTCATAAAGCATAAACTAAGTGCTTAGTCCTATAGGTTTTTGCTGTGTTGCTTTGCTTGAGAAAGCTTTGTCTGTGCTGTACAGTGACTCAAGAAAACATTGAATTGAATAGGTTGAAAACGGTTTTGTAATTATTTCCTTGTGCTACCACCTATGCTGTATCAAGGTGGTGGTTTAGCGAAATCAAGTAAAACTAAAAGGATAATTAAATGCAGTTGGTACGTGGTTACTGCTTCAGTTTCAGACTGAGGGGTGATTTGTAGAGATACAATTCTGAGCAATATCAGTTGGTCTAATTTGAAATAAATAATTTTTTGCACAAATTAAATGATAGGAAAAAAAATAAAATTGAAATGAGAAAATCATTCATCAATAGAGGTTTTTCTTTATTGCACCTACTTGAATTATTTCAGCTGTATGGACACTAATGACTCCTAATACAGTAGCAGACTGTTTACTTTACTCTAATCTCACTGAGATGAAGGAAGCTCCCATTAGAGTCAAGTTTTCCAAATGCATAATCATTTCCTTTTGTGGATAACCACACTGAAATCCCTAATTACCAGGGGTCAGAGGACTTGGCACATTCTCACAGGGAGGCCTCTCTCTGAGCCAACATTTCAGGCTTGGGAAAAGAAAACTCTGCATCTGCTGTACTTTTACTTCCATGCTCTGTGCTTCCATAACTATGTATCTGAGTTTTTTCCATAAATTAATATTAACAGGAATGCAAGACTCATCCAGTTTAGAACACAGTAAGGATTCTGGTTGTGTCTTGGAGGTTCCCAGCTTTAGATCGTTCAGTGGAGATGATGCCTTTGTCACAAAGGGCTGTTGAAGCTTTTTTGCTGAAAACAAATGTGCCATCAGAATTTTGTAGGAGTTAGTAAAGTATTAGTTTTGTCACTTTCCCCCACAGATTTAATGGCATAATTGCTGTTATCCTGATTAGATTTGATAATCATGACTGTTGCTTTTATGTTGTGTCTTTAAACATGGCTCTGTCATGAACTGGAAAAAACCCTCAAACTCTTAAAATATCAGGCATCTGAACTGTGAGGTGCTACACTCTTCAGATACCACTTGCAATAAAGTAGAAAGTGGTCTTGTATAAACGTGAAAGCAATCCTGCAAAGGGAGTTCCCTAACACTGGTAAAATTAGAAATATGTTCTTCCCTTGGGATGTTATAGTAATGAGAGTGAAAAAATATAGCTCATTTCACCAATTGGGATATGATGGTAAAATGCCATTTTGTAAACGAAGACAGGGTTTATGTGAGGGCTTTGAAGTAAGTTGTTGAGAAATTTTAGAGGCAGGAAAAAAATGACAAACATTTTTTAAATGTTACATAATAGTTGGCCAAAGGATTTTAATTTTTGTGTGAGATGAGAACATCAGACTGCCGTGTCTGGTAGCCATTAACTGAGACACCTTTGAGCATGGTTGAGAGCTCTGGTGACTCCATTGTAGCCTACTTCAGTTCACAGAGAACTCTTTGATGGCACTGGGCTGCAGTGGCACTTCCACCCATGTATCTTTTGTGGGTGAAAGGTGTAGTTGCAAATATTTTATTTTTTCTGAGTAGATGTGTGCAAAGAAACCATTTGGTTTGCTGCACCTGCACAATGCACAGAGATTGCATTTCTGTAGCTGTTATTAATGCTTTTTATTTGTGCACACTGGTTATTTGAAGTGCTTGTCTAAATTAAGGCTTTATTTGTAATTTGATACTAATTATTTGACTAATTTTTTCTTTTATCATGCCTTCAAACTGTTACTGATGCATGATTTTTCCCCAAATATATTTCACAGAGAATTTATCAGATAATTTCTTCAGCTCATTAACAAGCATTTGTGAATATTGGTTGTAGGAAAGCTGGCTGAATATTCTGTCCCAGCTGCATGGCCCTAGATCCTGTGTTGACATAAGAGGTGTTTCATTAACTTTCATCATCTTTTATTCCTTTACATTTATTATTTTTGTTATTTCAGTGGAAGAGCTCCTTGCTCAACTGAGTTTGGTGTGAATGCTTGCTTGTTTGGTGTGAATTCTGTTTACATGAATTGTGCTGCCAGTAACTTTATTCAGTTAGAAATCTTGCCAGTAAATAGACTATTCAGAGAATACAAACACAGATGCTCATAGATACAATAGCAGAATAATTTAAAATTTCAAATAGTATTCATAGGGAATTGTTTTCAGTATTTTTGTAGACCTATTTACAGTCGTAAAATAAAAATTACTTTCCTTGTTCACGATATTATGACTGGGTGCAATGTATGTTGTGCATGTGCTTTTGGTCACTGTTAGAGAGCAACTATCAAATGTCACAGATTTATTTTTAGTATAGCTTGCTAGTTTTTTAAGCAAAAGTTGTAATATTAACTATTTTAGAAAATAGTTTTAAAATAGTATGAAGAGCTTCAAACAGCTTGAGACCTAAAAGGCATCAAAAAATGCACTTTTTTGTATTAATTTAAAAATCGTCTATGGCTGATATTTTCTTCTAACTTACAGTAAGCTTCTTCCTTATGGGCATTTGCATTTGGTAAAGTGATGATTATAAAATGGCTGCTATTATCTGATAGAAGCCCTGTGCTGTAACCAAACAAGCAGAGGAAATATGGTAGAAATGAAATTAGGTGAAAATCATTCCAACATCACTCTTTGTCTTTTGTACCATGTTACAGCAATCTTTTCCATTTATAAAGTAACCTGAGTCATCCAAATTTCAGACAAAGGAATTGTGACTGAAACTGCTGATCACTTGAGGCTCCTTTGCTGCTAATTAACTTACTTAGCTCAGTTGGTTGGCAGATTTTAATCACTATAAAAGCTCCTGTGGATATTTTAATTTGTTTTCATTTTAAAAGCAAAAACATATGGTTCTTTAAAAGATGTGTGGCTTTCTCTGTATTAATTTGAGAAATCATAATTAATGTTTTCACGTGCGCGACATACATTTAGTTTCATGATCAGTCATTTTCAAACGTAACCCTTGGAAACACTGACAGAGTTAGTGCTGAGAACAGTCAGCCTACAACTTAATTTCCTGAAAACTTTGTGTGTTTGCAAGTATTTCTAACAAAGTGACCCAGATAATGGTACAGTCTGTTCAGCTTTCAAAATGTATTGATAAATTGTTGAAAGTATAGGGATTATCTTATTTTAGACTGTGAAAGTTTGTCCTTAATATTTAGAATAACAAGATCCAAAGGGTTAATTGGTGTCCCTTCAGACATGGTGCTTCAGATCTTGGCCTCTGTATGCTCTTCAGATTTTTACCTTATCATCTGTATTGCTACCCAGTCCAACTCTAAACTACTCCCAGGGTTGTCTAAAATGATTTTAGTTGATATAGTTGATGTAGACTAACCCTGGTCTTTGAAATTGCAGGCCCTCTTGTGAGTAGGTTAAAAAAAGGCTGCTACGATGCAAGTAAGTGAAATCCACCCGGGCATGGTTTGGCTGTCCATTAGTCAAAATATTAATGAACCTTTAATGAAAGTTTAGAGAAACATCTTAATATGCATGCTTTCATGAAACAGGCATCTCTAGAATATTTCTGTTGCACATTTTGCGTGTGTATTGAAGACTTGACAAATAGGTATGCTTATTTCCTAGTTATTCCACTGTTTCCCTGATTTAGTTTCTAACTTTGTCCTACAAGGCAAGAGTAGGAATCTCAGAATTATGGATGTTTCTCCCTATGAATACTCTGCAATCAGGTTAATGATAAATGTTCAGTTATCACTGATGATTCAAGGTTCGCATCTTAGAGTTTATGAGTACTGACAGATGAATGAGATTCAAAATACGGTATCCATGTCTCATTTACCGAGTGATATTTCCAAGTACAAAAGATGGATTTAACAATGTTTTAATACATTTGAACTGCATTTTTAAATTTTATGATAAATATGTAAAGTGCAGTTTTAGAGTTTTGAGTGTGTTGTTTTGATTTGAGTTGCTCTCTCAAGCCCCAAAACACTGCAGTAAATTAACCAGCAATATTCTGCACCAAAATAATTCCTTTGCAGGGTAGAAACAGTAGGAGGGAACCCGGAAAAGAGCACGTCTTACTGGCTTTCTCTCTGTAAAATATGTAAAAAGGCATCCACACAGTCGTTTTTCTCAGAGCCTCTGTGACAGTGTGTCTCATACCAAGAAGAGCTCTCTGGAAGCTTGGCTGCAGCTCTGCTGCAGCTCTTTCCTGCAGCAGCAGTGCATACTGGACTGTATGTACTTCCCACCTCTGCTAGAGGGATTAAGTTTTCTGTGTGCTCTGCCAATGTAACCTGGTTTGCTGATGTGCTGGTCATTGTCATTTGGAGGAAGGAACATGAAGGGAGGAAATGGTGCCTTGGTTGCAGTCGCTCTCTCTAGCAACCGCATCTGCGCTCAGATACTGGGGAGCAAGGGAAGCAAGGATTTCCACCCATTGTGTTTAGGGAATGTCTTCACTGATTACTAAGGTTCTGAAGTAGGAGTCCTTTCCTGCATTTTCAGTTAAAATCTGGTTTTTACTGCATTTCCACTAGGGATCACCTCGGTTCAGTCATCATCAGCCCAATATCCACTTCTGTTATGCTGAAAAGAGCAGAACTCTGCTCTGCACAAGCATTGAATCAGAAAATACAGTTATAGCTATGACTAAAGGAGAAGGATGTGCCACTTGCTGTGACAAAATGAATTTGAATGTGACTGAAGAGCGTGAATACAAGTGACGACTGTTCAATCATTTGCATTTTACAAAATTGTCTCATTTTTGTGTTAGTGCTGAGCATATGACTGTGAGCATATTAGCTGCATTTGTACTGGATTTACTTTTTCTAGCAGTCATCAAAAATGTTTCTGAGTGTTCACATTTAGTCAGTATTACACATCTGGGAATGACTACTAATAAAGTGGGATTTAAAATTACCTTTCTAGCTGACGATTAAAATATAAAAAATTCACACATCAGTAAAATCCATATTGCCTGGAAAGTTAAGTAGTAAATACATCTACGAGGTAAAAAAGGATAAATGTAGCACACAGGGTATATTTTTGCAATATTACCATATGTAGATGGCAGAGGACAACGCAAGGTTGTCCTGCAGAGAATAGCTGCATTGAGGCAGTCTTCTGCAGAACGTGACAAACCTTGCATTTCATCTTGGAGTGCCTGACTAGTGAGGTGTGGTTGCTTCAGAAAGCTCTGGGAACACGCTGCTGAGCCCCACGCGGACATCCTCATTTTTTCCTGTCCACCTCGGATTTTCCGGGCTGTAGCGCAGGCTGCAGCGGCCTCTGTTGGAAAATCGCCATCTCCTCTGACTGCCTTAAAACAGAACTGTCCAAATCCTCACAGCACCTCCCTTCTGCGTCACCTTCCTCACTTCCTGGGGTTTGCAAGGGGACATTGTCCTTGTTCTTCACGCCTTTCCAGGCTGGGGCGATTCCCCTAGGTGGCAGGGACTTTCACTTCATCACGGGTTAACTATGCAGCATTTCTTCAGGAGTAAGCAAGCCCTTCCTTGGTTTTCATGCTGCAGTAACGCTGACAACAGTAATGTCATGCAGAAACCCCAAGTATTCAAGGCGGCACATTTTTTGCTTTTTGGATGTAAATTAATCCTTTCTGCAAAGACGTTTCAAATGTATGGCACAGCTGGGGAAGCTCAGTATGCAGCATGACGTCTCTGAAGCAATAAAAGTAAGGGCAGATGCTGGACTAGGTTCAGGTTAGGATATCTTGGCTTGCCCTGCTTTTTGTGACATTCAAGTAGTGTAATTGATATGGCAGTGATAATATACCAAATGAGTGCTCTATTAATAACTTCCCTTTAACAGCCACTTAACCCAAAATCGAAGCCTGGTATTGCAGCCTTTACTGATAGTGCTCTGCAGCAAGTATACTGACAACGTGTCTTGAAAGCTAATGGGATGACTAGGAACAAGCATTTGGCAAGACTAGCAACTTTTAAAGGTTTATTTCAGGTGTCTACCCTGTGTATTCCGGTTCTTTTTCACCCTTTTTCTCAGTTCTATGACTGGAGTGATTCTTCTACCAAATTTGCAAAGGTATTATTATTTCCTTACTCTGTATCTCCTGTAATAATTCCCTTCAACTATAACACTTAGAAATCCAGTTAATAGTGTATGCCTGTATTATATATATTCAAATACCATGCATTTACATTGTATGAATTTATATTAGCTATGTCTGGGAAAAAATGCATATTGTCCCCTGTAATTTCCACTTTGTGGTCTATAATTTCCTTTATTTCTGTCAATTAAAAAGCAGTGTGTATATTATCAGTGCTACAGATGTAATCTGTACCAAAGTGTTCTAAAAAGTGGTAATGTGCATGAAAAAACCCCCATAAATCTTTTTATGGCAAAAAAACCACAAACAACCCAAACCAAAATAACAAAAGACCAAAAACCATGATAAATGCCTTTTACCAATCCCAAAATAAAATGAGGGAAAAATGACGTTTTTAACATTTGGGAATTTCAGTAATTCACGTCTTGTTGGAATAAAGTCTGAGTTACTTATATAACTTCCTTAATCTATTGGTCAAGCCATAGTTATGCTTGGACATAGGTTTTCCTGCATTTATACAACTAAAGTATGAGAGAAGAATACACAACACCAAATATTTATTTACCAAAAGTAATTCAGAAAGTTATACGTAAAAGGCATCCTGAGCCATGAAAAGCTGAAAGAGGAAGATACCATAGAATTTTAGGATTTCTCATAATATCTGTAGTCAACCTGTTTTAGGAGCAGAGAAAGTTAGGGTTTACATTTTTAAAAAGAGGACCTACACCTTCAGCCAGATGTAGATGTAAATAGCATCTGATTTTGGAAGTGATGAATAGAGTTGTAAAAGATGTATTTGCTTGGCCAGGTACCCTGCTGACCTTTTTTACATTTTCTCCATCTTCCATTCAGCGCAGGGAGATGTAGAAAAATCTGATATCTAAGGGAGTAGAATATCCACACCTAAGAAACTTAAGTTTTCTCTTTGTTTGCACTGAACAAAGCGTATCTAATTTTAATAATGTTGTAACATTTCCATTAATACATAAACATAAAATTGCTAGTCATTTTTTATCTGAGTGTTTATAATATTTTTGAGTTGTGTTGTTTCTACTTTTTAACACTGTATGGAGTTTTTGCAATATCCATATGTGTCTGTATGTATATATGGTTTCTAGTCGTTGTATTCCTCTGTGAGATAGCTGTCAGTCATTTGATTCGCAGTGCTTTGCAGTCTAAAATACCTTAGTATAAATAAAGTTACTGTCTCATATAGAGTCTTATTTCAGTCAAAAAATACCTGATGATATTTAAGAGATTTAAGCTGAATGAATGTTGTTGCATCTCGAGTAACAGATCTGTAGCTTTCTAATAAATCTTGTAGTTTTTTGAAATGTTTTCTGAGACAAGTTACATGCAGCATTTAAAAGACTCTCTATCATACAAGGGAAATTTTGTGCATTCAGTTTTCATTTTGTTTATGGATATGACACATCTAAGAAATATTTATATAAACCATTTAATTTATTTCATTTAGTGGGTCAGAGTGTGATGAATCATTTGCTTTACCAAGCAGTTTGCTCACAAGGGTAATCCAACTGATCCCTTAGGTTTGAAGTTTATCTATGTATTGAAAAGTAGGGAAAGATACAGCTAAGAGCTGCAGGAAAAAATATCAGTATACTGAAAAAATATTACACAAGGAAAGAGCTCAAAAGATATAGTGAAAATATGATGAATAACACTTTAACTGTGCGTGGTGGAATGTATATTCTGGAAAGAGCACCACCAGTCTAAAATGAGCATACTTAATATATGAGACAAAGACAAATGGCTGTCTATGTCTAGTTTGAAAGGAATTCTAACGTGGGATTTTCCTGCCATTCAGAACTTCTGTTACGCTACTTGTGTTACAGTATGACCTTGGAGAGGTCACACACAGTTGCCATGTTGTTGGTTTTTTTTCTCTAGAATGGGAAAAACATATGACCATGCCTGTAAATGCCATCAGACCCTTCATGGTGTACTACAGAAGTGTAGAAATGAAGTGACTGAAGTTTTTCAGTATTTTTTTCAGTCTAAAAGGGGATATCTTTGACAAGGAGCTTCTCTTCTCTTTCTTGTTTTATTAATTGTTGCATTATTTTTTAATATAATGTTGTAGTAAGAAGGACTGAATTAATTGTTTATACATGGTTAGTATGTGCATGTGCTTTGTTCTTGCTTTGCATCCCTCAGGAGGAAAGAGAAATGAAAAATGCTGAACTTTTATCAGATAAGGTAGAGAAATAACTGATCAGCTGAGACTGAGACAGTAAGCAGTAAGTGTTGTATACGGTGTTTAAAGGTGGACACTACTTTCTGTTAATATAGATGAGGAAAAAAAGGGTTACTAAACTGATTTGGTTTCATGTTTTTTTTGCTGCAAGAGGCCTTGAGGTGTTTATCTGGGCTCTCATACTGTATGCAAAACAGAATTCTGTAATTTTTATTTTTAAGGATATGTGTTGCCTTTGGTGCAAGAAAAGGTTAATAGAAGCTTTCCATGATGTGTTGGGTCAAAACTGAAGAGTGAAATGCAGATCTTGATCTGAAATATGTAATGTCTCTTTTGAAATGGTGCAGGCAGCTGACAGTCTGGCTCTGACACCTTTGATTCTGCAAATACTTAGTGTGTCTAAATTGCTTTAAAATCAGTGTGACTTAAGCGTACACTTAACTGCATGCTTAAGTGCTTTGCAGAACTGATGGTTTAGGTAACAGTAAATCATGTATATTGGAAGCTGCTCTTTGAAACACTGCAAATACTGCACTACAGATTTATAGTCCTCAGTCTGTGCAATACTATTTCAGAGTTGAATTGTAACCTAGGCCAAAGCCTACAGATTTATTGTTATAATTTTGTTTGTATTTTCTGTTACATAACTAGTAGTTTAATTTTTAAGCTTCTCAGGCTTTTTTCTCACCCTTTTACACTTAACACCTAGAAAAAAAGTAAATGCCTGTAGGGAGAGGAAAAAGGAAGGGGGAGTGCAAGAAGTAAAATGAATCATGCCTGTGCATGAAAAGGGATGTGGTAGCTATTTATACTGCTATAAATACCAGATTAGTAGGATTTAAAATGTTACTGCTCTGTCGGTCTTAAAAGGCCTTATAAACTCTAGGTTAGTTGTGTTTCACTTCTTTCTAGGTAGACTTATTTAAGAAGACAGACATTTGCTTTGATTTTTAAGAGGACTTATAGCACATAGTAGTTTTCCTGGATTCATAAACTATTTCCCCACCCACTGGTAGCTGTCTGAAAGAGGGGCTGTCTCTACGCTTGCCAAGGAGAAATGCCCACTGGTAACCTTGCTGCTAATCTCACTTGCTCTCGAATGTTTCACTGCAGATTGATGCACTCTGCTCTTGGGAATCCCCAAACACATTTGGCAACTTGTCTGTACCACGCAGTCAGTACTGGGTATGGATTTGCCATTCCTTGGGGAGGAGAATACTCTTGTTATCTTATTTACCCCCACACTGCTTGTGTTACATGGGGGAAATAATTTGTTATTTCTTTCTAAGTAAAATAACGTTTTATTAAAAATTTGACAGCAAATTTCTGGAAGAATAGAAACAAAAGATGTTGTTAAGATGTATTGTACTCTCTACTTCTGAGTAAAGGTCTTTCCTGTCAGAGGAAACAGCACAATCCCGAAGTGCACAATGCAGTTCTGGAAGTTATTTCTTAACCTTTTCCATGGTCAGTGTTATCACCTGGCACACCTCATTTATTAGAAAACTACTAAGTACAGATTGATCTGTAAAGCAGTCTTTGGAGCAGAGCTGTCTCTTCTGATTATTCCTTCCAGACTTCTAGCCTTGTGTGACAGTCAAAAAATGCAAACAAGGCTTTTCTAGGTTCGTTTGGCATATGAACAGTTCTGGTACCTTGAGGGCACTGTGCTATATGTAAGTTCATTTCCTGTTTATGTCCTAACCTAGGAAATTTGTAATTCAGTTGGTGCTAGGTTTCGCTTGCAGATGTCTTAGAAACAAAAAACATCTGTCTCTCTCAACATTTTGGCATACAATTTATTGTTCACTTGATGTGCTTTATTTTATCTGTTCTATATCAGACACATTTTTTGCCTTGATGATTTTCTTGCCTATGTGGTGAGAGCTAAATGTCAGCTAGTGTGCATGACAAATTACTTTTCTCTTGAGTAGACTACCTTGAAAACACTAAAGGTGCTGTTGGCAGTAGAGTAGACTGATAACAGAGTTAAGAAAGAGTTTCTTTTCAGCAGTAGCCAAAGGGAGTGAGAACTGACTGCAGTCTTGCTCCAGAGAGGCTCACAAAATAGTATAGGCTATTTGTGGTGCCTGTTGAGAGAAGCTACAATTGTGGGAGGAAGCATTTCTTACTGAAAATGATGGAAATGATGGGAAAGATGGGAAATGATAAAGAAAGAAGTATCCTTTACAACTTATGTGCATACGTCAGCCACAGGCCCTCTTGTTTTAGCTGTTTGTTAAGGTCTGGAACCAGAAGCTGCTGCCAGTATTGGAAGCTGACTAGACTGAAGACTGGTGAGCCTGGGGGGGGTAGCAGTGTCCTCAGATTAAAATGTGTTTTTCAATTTAAGGATGAATGTGATATTGACACTGCAGAATCATTTAGCTTGGAAGAGACCTATGAAATCACTGAATCCAGCTGTTAACCTGGCACTGCCAATTCCACCAATACACCGAGTCGCTGAGACCACATCTATACAACTTTTAAATACCTCAACCCCTTCCCTGGGCAGCCTGTTCCAATGCTTGATAACGCTTTCTGTGGAGATATTTTTCCTAATATAAAATCTAAACCTTCAGCGAAGTGACTCTTATCCTATTGCTTGTTATCTGAGAGGAGAGATCAACCTCACCTCAGTTTCTGGTAAAACTAATTAAGTGCTCACCACACAATGTTTTAAAAAAGTCATGCAATTGTTTTAGTCTCTGGGGACTAATTGTCTTTGCACATAATCTTCTGGCTGGCATAATTCCAGCCTTCTGAGAAAATATGCAATTTATTCTATAGTGCCATGGTTTCTTTTTAGAAAAAAAACAACACCCAAAACAAACCAAAAAAGCCAAAAAACCTAAACAAAAAAGCCCCTAAACCACAATTATGCTGGTATTTGCATGCACTTATTATATAAGAGGTCTAAATATTGTAATAAAAAATAGCAATAGTACTTGTCTCTTTTTAAAGTGGACAAGGGTATAATATGGATGATTGGTCAGACCTTTGTAGAGTTGAGTTTTGCTTGGAGGTATCTCTAGAGGTCTGCTAGTCTAGGGTTTGAAAGTAAGAAATGTAATTCCTCAACTCCTCACAGACTGTGTGAGCCTTGTGCTGTTTATGGATGATTTAGAATGGGAATGTAATAATTCTGTAGCTCTTAGAGAATCAGTACATGAAAATGATGTGCTGCTGCCTCACTGAATGGAGTCACACATAGACAAAATGAATACAAGTGAAGAGCAATGCAGAGAATCCCTTATAGTACTTGATTTTTTTGTTCTGCTTCTCTCATGGTCAGGAGTGGAAAAACTGCTATCCTTGAAGTTTGGAGCATTGAGTAGGAGCTATAGCATTCCTCTCCCTTTTTCTGCTAAGTGTTAAGAAGTGGATGAATGTTTTAATTTCTGCTCTGCAAGGTTATTTCATGAACATGAAGGTTATTTTGTGAACATGTGCCTCACATGTTCAAGGGTGCATAATTTCACAGATTAAACCCACAGGTTTTGCCTTTCCTGTGTCTAAAACCACAGTTCTGTAAAGAACTGATTTTGCTTGCCCTGTTTCAAGATGCAAACCCATTTTCCCCTTACTTACTGAAATGCATATTTGAGATCTATATCATCAGAATTCAGACTCAATATATTTGAAGGGAAAGGTGGAAAATAAATGAAAATAAAACTGTTCAGTCTAACTGGAAATTAAACCAATTTCTGTGATATTCTTATTAATATCTCAATTATAACAAGTAGGGCCAGTTTGTAGAAATAATGCTGTAGTAAGTGAGAGATTTTTTTAAGTCAGCCTTTCTAATTCACTAACTGTAGATGATTTAATAACAGCATTATATCAAATTAAGGAAAGTTGATGTCTCTGCAATAGGACACCAGGTCCTTCTTCTTTAAGCCTCTGGTTCAACTGCAGCACACAGCCATGCCACCCCTTCCTACAGGCCTTCTTAGAAGGCTTTAACAGAGAGCTGTGTTTCCTCCTTGGATGGATGATTCAGCACTGGGAGAGGCTGCCCACTGGGAGTCTGGATTTCCCCCCCTGGAAGTATGCAAGTCTCAGCTAGGTAGAGCCATAGCTGATGTGATCTACAGCCCTGCATTGATCAGGACATTAGATTTGATGACCATGCACGCTCTCTTCCAATTAATGTTTCCTACTCTTCTGAGGTAAACCTTATTATATCCAAAGTGTAACATTTACATGATGAACATCTTGGAACAACTTTACTTAACTGCAGGGTTTGTTGTGTTATAGAAGAGACAAGAAGTTTGCCTCCTATGCCACTGTCGTGACAGTGACAGAGCACAGGTATCCTGTGCTATCAGTGCCATTTTCTCCCCTTTATGTCTGTCAGGAGCCACGTTTTCAGCTTGCTGCCAGTGTGGTATCCTTTCTAACTGCATGCTGAAATTCAGTTCTGAACTGTCATCACTTAATATAGTGGCAGGCAGGATTTTTCACAGTGGAGTATTTCCCTTGGTAAAAATATGAGATGTGCACATGTGTGCACATGTGATATCTGGGTAACATTGGGGACTGGGCATAATAGAGGTCTTAGTGTAGTATTCCAAGATCACCAGCACTCATTTATGCTAGATTTTTCCATCTCAGAGCAGACAAGTTGCAAGAAAGTGCTGGTTGCCTGAGAGAAATAAACCAAATTTTATTTGACTTTCTAGGGTTGCTCTTTTCTTCCAGAAAGCACTGCTACACCCCCTTAATCGTGTTCAATAGCTCAGTCACCTTACTGAACTAAGCTGCCTGATCCATGCTACCTTTTAATGAGCTACCTCTGAAGCATGTTCAGGAGAATTTGTTGTAGCTCACGCCTGTGTGCTGCTGCATGCCAGTACTGTCACCTGCCCAGGACCACCGGGCAGCAAGCCTATCTCAGGCCATGCCAGTCCCAGGAACCATTCAGGAGAGGGCTGTTTACAATATTTGCAAACATTTCTTTTGTGTGTTAGTGTTTTCTTTACCCAGGCCTATTTCACATGCACAGTATTTTTTTAGTTGCCTAGCAACTAGCGGGGGGTATATTGGATAGAAAATGGGACTTCAGCATATGGATTTGTTGGGTTTTTTTAGGCAGCGATACTACCTATGGTGATTAGTGATAGGCATACTATGGTCACTATGATGATACTATGTGCAGATTGATTAATATTTGGTTTGCATGTATTATTGCATCACTATTTTTATTATTTATACGAAACTATATTATCTGCCTTGGCTGCTTGAACAGGAATGAAACACACTTGCTCAGGCTAAGCAGTCTCTGTGAAAGTCATCCCCTAAGAGCTCTGCCACTGCAGCTTTGTCCTGTCCCAAAAACTCTTGTCTCACCTCCCTGAGCACACAGTAGTGGTAACCTGAAGCTAAGGGGCCTTTGGAGTGAGCATAAAAATACCACAACCATAGAAAATGATCAGGCAAATAGGGAAACTTTCAACCTGCTGTGTTTCTCTTATGATGGGGTTTTGGTTTCTTTTCTGCCTGTGGAAATGAAATATTAATAGCATTAGTCTTCTAACCAGGAGTTAGTCAGCACTAATATTTTTATCTATATAGGTTTCAGTTTTCCAACATCAAAATTTTTCATTCAGGTGCAAAATAAAATGCTTTAATCATGAAAATATAATCTGTACATAGCCATGTCATTAATTTTTATTAGAGAATGAAAGATGGCTTATATTCAGTGACATATCGTGATAACTGATGTCCCTGCTGACATGTCATATAATTTGAAACTTTTTTTTTTTTTAAACGAAGGGGAGGGGTAATGGATTTTGACTATCTGATAAGGAAAAGTATCCGAGAATCCTGATGTGCTTCCATGTGACCTAAAACATATTTCTGAATTGTCAAGATTTCCATGAAAAAAAAATAAAATTCTGAGTTGTTACCGGCTCCAAATCTTAATTGGTTTGATTTTTGAAATGCATTGAGCAATCAATGTGACACCAACTGCCACCAGGGTCAGTGAGGTTTCTTATAGTGTTATGTATTTCCCAGGAGTAAGTAGACCGCTAATATTCAAGTTGTGCACGGTGAGTGTGATTCCATTTTCTGGAGTAAAGACTAGCTCTCAAAATGAATGTTTTTGTTACATTCACAAATAGTTATATGATTGTTAAGAGGGTTTGCTGTTGTTCTTTTCTTCTCCTGGGCAAGTACACTAGTATTAGATCCAAGCAAAGACATCTTTCTTGCCATTTTCCTTCTCTCTTAGGTTCTTTTGCACTTCTAATTTGTGTAAACACTTCTGGACTTTGAGAAGCATAAAAATGTGTCCATGTAAATATAAGAAACAAGACAGTAGTTGGTAAAAGACCCTGGAGTACAAAGCAGTAATTAAGAAACTGCATCAAAATGTGTCAGAATAGTTCACTATTTCCTAAATTCAATGTGATATTTACTGCAATGGATCTTTAAGAATCCTCTGAGCTAATACTGAAAGAGATAGGAAGATTAGATTGCTATCTGTGAAGCAGAGTATAAAATCCGGTTCTTTATACAGCTGGCTTTTAATCTAGCAGATTTGCTGTCATTTGGTGCTGTTGGTGAGACACTGTAGGATAGGTGTTCTGCTTGGCCAACAGCCAGCACTTTGCAGCAGTGTCACTCACTGTGGGGCAGTGCCTGTTGTATGTTGACTCCTCAATGACCTTTGGCCATGCAGAGATTCTACCAATAGTTTTGCTGCCAAACATATTGATGCCAACACCAAGCTCAGTGGTGTCATTGAATAAAGCCCTACCCCTGGCAGGTTTATTGCGCCCGCTTGGTAGGACAAGGGAATATGAGAGTGGGGATTGCAATGTGCAAGCCAGCTTTACTCAAACTCTTTTGCAATCAGCCACCAACTGGAGTTTCTAGTTTTAGAGGTTCACATAAATGCTGTTGGTGAATTCTGTGTCAGTGAATTAACATGTATTTAAGCTACATTCTACATTTACAACTCTCTGTCCTTGGTTGTGGGTTTTTTTGTTGTTGTTGTTCTTTGTTTGCTTGCTTTTTATTTGAGGTGGTTATTTGGTTTTTCTGTTTTTTTTATGTCTACATATTCGTAATAAATGAAAATGTTAAATTTGAAAACTAAGTGTATAATTTGTGTGATTTATATAATATCTTCTTGCTGTTTGGTTATTTTGGTTGCTGCTGGTTATTTCCACATCAGTAAATAGGAACTACTTAGATTGCTACATGTCTTACAAAGTAATTTTATACCATATGCTCTGTGTGTACAGATAAATTTTCTGTAATCACTGATAGCAAGTGCATTACTTTGTGTAACATCAATGTGAGTTGTAATTGATGTCTGACAGTTTAGAAACAGGTCTTATCAAGAATATAGAGGTTGTAGCACAACCACTGGTGGTTTAAATAGTGCTCACAGACATTGTCTGGTGCTTCCCATGGGTTATCTTTCTTTGACAGTGTTGAACATACATAGGTTGACACTTTTGCTACAAAGCAAATTTCAGTGAATGGTTTTTTAAAATGTGTTCAAAACCACTAATTGTTTGCCTTCAGCACAATCAGGACCATGTCTGTCATTCGAGGGCTTGTTAAAGGAATCTGTGAATTCAAAAGATAATTCATTCCTATGGCTGCTGCATTTCTATATGCTACTCCATCCCTTCAGCACTAGGTAGAAAAGTGCCCACAGTCCTGTGAACTATAGTAATAATAATGGATTGTGAACTAAGCCTGGATGTGTCCTAATGGCCTAATTTGGGGAGGATCAGTAGTTTATTAACCATGACTTTGGGTGTGGCTCTTAGGATTGACAAATGCTCGATAAGGATATGTAATAATGATATGTCAAGGATTAGCCAGTGACTGCGGAAGGTAATCCTGTTTTAGGAATAAATCACATGCCCTTAATAGTCCCTCTCTGCACTGGAATGAAAGAGCCCCAGGAATTGTGTCTCTTCCTGCATTGGTGACACCTGCCAATCTGGTAATCAAAGCCTCCCAAGAGAACACTTCTGTCCTTGCTGTTTTCTCTTTCCTTTCCTATTAGAATCTTTTCCATATGTTTTATTTTGTTTCCTTGTCTCCACTTCTCGTTTATTATTTTATTTTTATCTTTTATGGCAGCTCATTTGATACCTATGGTTGGTAACATAGATCCCATATTTTCCCGTTTCTGATTTCTTATGGAATGTTTCTCAACTTAAACTGCAATAACTTTTTTTTTTTTTAACTAAATGTTATTCCAAATTCTTATTTAATCACTTAATGAAAATTTTAACTTTCCTGGATATTTTAGTAAACAGCTATTTCTTGCTATTATAACTGTATATAACAGTGAATAATATAATTTCACAGAAAAAAACTGTCTATTTGTGCACTGCAGTTATTTTTTGTGGAGCCAGATATGTGATCAACTTGTGAAACTAGAATGGCTAATTGTTTAAAGGATGTAGCATGAATTTTTTTTTCCTTTGTCAATAAGAAGTGCTTTTAGAACATATCTCTGTTGCTTATAAAAGATACAACTCTATTAACAGGTTTTTCTACCTGTAGAGTATGACTATTCAGCAATATGTTAAGATCAAATGCTTGTTCAGTTTCATGTAGACTTCTGTGAGAGAGACTTGTCATTTATGTCAGCCTAAGATTTTAATTTTTTTTCCTAATAAGTAATTTAGCTAAAAGCTCAGTCTAAATTACAGAATTTTGCTACTAAGTTACCAAGTTTTGGTTCTATCCTCTCATTTTAAAGCCTATGCTTTACAGAAAACCAAGCATTATCATTATCTGACTCTTCAGAGACAATTCAGCACCATGTAGTGCTGTTTCTCTACCATACTTCTGGATGTGAAGTGAAAGAATATTTAATTTACTTGACATGCACCTCTGCCATTCAAGATGCACACAATCAGCTGAGCAGTTGACATGCTGTAATCCTACATTTGTACTTAAAAGTTTTTAATTTAGAGACTCTAAGCTCTGAAAAAGTGACTTGTTTCCCCTTAAAACCTACTGGTTAATTAATCATGGTTGCAGAATGCTGTTGCAGTCAGCTTCTTATAACATTTGATTAAGTGCTGATATGGGAAACGTGTTACAATAAGCAGGATCACATCTGGTGCGTCATCATGGCTACTTACTGCTCTGCACTGTAAGCAGGTTTTACCCCCAACATTTGTTGATCTGATTCTATGCTGTTAAATTCTCAAGTTATAGTTAGTACCTTGCAGTGCACATCATATGTCCGACTCACAGTTCGAGGCTGTGGGATGCAGACTTAAGCTGAGATTGCTGTGTAAGCCACTACATCTCTTAGCTCACCAAATATTTGTTTGTTGGTTTTTGGTTTTTTGGATTTCTTTAGCAAAATGTTGTAAGTATCAGATGTGCCAGTTTGTCAATGACTGCAAATTTTGTCCCCATCTAATCAGCAGTGTGATAATTTTCATACAAATGCTTCTGAATTCAAAAGAAGGGTCTGGATTCCTGGATTCTGATTTTTATGTGGTGAAATATTTAAGGAAAAATTGAGCTAAAATAATTCAGTGAGCCTGAAGTACCAGAACACTGCTCTCAGGGAAAAATGCAGTCCCCTTTTTTCTCAGCTGGGAGAGGTTAATTCACAAGCAAATTATCCTTTTGTGGATTCATCTTCTTTTTATCTTGCTAGACTTTCAATCAAGCTTTGCTTTGTTAATCTCCCACACTTTTGATGTGTGGACCATTTAACTCTGTATATCAAATAACAGAGCAAAATCTTGCATTCCTTAAAAAATGCAAACCCCTCCAAAACCCACCTAAATGAAGAAAAGGATCACCAGCTTTTTTTCTTTTTGAGTCCTTCCTACATCTACAATAAGGCAAAACTAGGAATGTCAAGTGACTAGCGTTAAAGAGGAATCTTTTAGCACATAGCTGAAAGGCAGCTGTGTAGCGCCTCTTTTGTATTACAATTTTCTTTGGCATAACTAAGCAGAGAATCTCATGAAACTCTAAAACAAAGATTAAATACATCAAAATTTGAAGCATAAGCTCCACAAGACTATATTTCTGATGTTTAAAGGCAGAAACTTGACTGTAGGTCTTTCAGATTGCCTTATGGATGTACCTTCAAAACACTGAAGGTTGTTTTCTTATAGACTGAAATGCTTGCAGAGTGCAATTGAATATGTTACAGACTACTACTTGTTGTTTTGAGATAAGATTGTGCTTGATGTTCCTCTGTGTTAGGACTGGGAGCCTGCCAGAGTATGTTAAGTCATTTTCATTAGCATTTTCATTTTAGCCTAATGAGAACTGGAACCAGGGGGTCTTGGGTACCACAGTAACAGAATATGTGTTTGCATAATGTGCTGTGATAAGCTTTGAGATCTGTCACTATTTATGTATTGCATATTAGTTGTTAACTATATCAACATTCATGATGCGAAAGTTGACACCCTTTTTATCTTCTGAACTTCTCATTCCTATGGTTTCTTCTCTTTTCTCCAAACACCACTGCAAAAAGGAAAACTTGACTTGGAGTTAAAGAGAAAAGCACGTGTACCACCCTTCTCTCCGAGCCATGGAGGGAAGGATTGGCATGATGTCAAAATGAGAGCTAGCAATTAATTGTGAATCTTTTCATGATACAAAATGAGAGGTTTCCTTGTCCTCAGTTCAGAGGTTTTTTGATACTGACTCAGCATGGGCTAACACTAAGATTTATCATCAGCTTACGTCCTTTCCTGTTGCTACCATCAGGGTATATTCTCTTAACCATAAACACAATAAAATACACAATAAAAAAATCCCAGACCGATAATGCAAAACAAGGCTATCCTGGTAACCGTGCTGAATTGCTCCCATAACCTTTGTCAATGGAAGGTTAACACATGACTGTGTACTACGACAGCATAAAAATGAATCCTGCAACAAGATTAATAGGACACTTATAGCAAAGTGATGCCTTCGAAATGGGCCAGACCAAACAGCAGTAAGACATTTTATACGTGTTTTATCTTGACAACACAATCCTGATAGCTCTGAGTTTTAAAATTTAATGAACTTGAATGTTACTATCTGTTTCAGTATGCAGTCTAGAACAGTGACGGCCTTTCTTACTGCTCCACACTCCATGAACTTTTTTATGATTCATAAATAGGTCTTTTTAAATTTCTTAAAAGGACTCAGACCATATTTTGTCATGCTAAAATATAATTCCTTTAAGGTGGAGACAGTATAAACTCTAAATATTCAAGATGGGGACTGAAATAAAGGAAAAAGGGGAAAATTATCTTTTATCACAATAGGAGAGTCTTGGAAAAGATACTGTAGGCTTTGTCTCTGAAGTTTCCTGTCTGTTCTTCTTGAAACATAGCCCAACAAAGGTTGGTTTTAATTTCCTGAATTGACTAATAAGAACAGAGCAACAATATAAAAGAAGTAAATTATGTTAGTGGAAGTAATGAAATCAGTACAATAACCATATATGCAAGCTATAGACATCTCTGCTACCTTATTCAGTATCTACTTGTAGCTGAAATATTTTAAAGCTAAGATGCTCACAGACAGAAACTGCTGGTCCTTAAAGCTTCATGATGTAAAATTCCTATTAGAGCTGAAAAGCATCCCTGGGATCAGGAACTGTAATCCGATCCTGTAATAGGATTGACGTAAATATAATCCTATTACTAAACCATGTGCTTGTGTGTCAGAATGAGCAGTGAATAAAGTTTAGACGATGTTTGAGGCTTGTTGCTCTTTTACAACAGGTAACCTATATGCACTATTGTAATATACACAAATTTAAAAGGTGAATTTTGGTGTGGGCAGTACCGTCTTGCCATAAATTAATTTTGCTAAAAGTTCTGAGCTGTCAGTTGTTGGAGTTTGTTTCCCCTATGTTTTCTTCTCCAACAGTATTATAAAAGATTTATTTTTAATAAACCTCATTCCCCATGATAGATGCAAACTAATGAATGATAGCATATGAAATAAACCCCTATATGACATCAGAAGGGAGAAATCATCTAGTTGTGAAAACTGTACCATTATGTGCAGCTCATAAGAATAAAGCTAAGGGGCTTGTGTCATTACCACAGTTATAGCATATTAATCCCATATCAATCTAAAACCAGTGAGCATTTGTTGAGTATGTATCACCAAGTATGTGTGGTGATTGACCTGTTTTGATGAGTGTCTTGAACCATAGTCATCAAGAGGTTGCAATTTCAGTGCCTTTGCCCTTTCCTGACCCATTAGTTTTGCAAAGAACACACTGTGAATGTTCTATGCACACATAATGCCAAAGAAGTGCTAGCACTATCTTCTTGGAGCCCACTTCTTGTCACCAGTCTTGAGCTAGGAAGCACTCAAAAAGTAACCACGCTCTACGTTTGTTTGTTGGGTTTTTTTTAGTTTTGAAGCATGAATCACAATGAAAGTTTTACAGTGGGCCAATAAATTTCCTTTGGAAATTTCATTTCTCAAAACACATCAGGTATCAAATTCCTTCATGTACCTGATTTTGCTTCAGAAGTAGCACTAAAAATATTTTTCCAGTACAGTGTAACGGAGGTAAGTTTTGTTCTGTCTATCTGGTATAGCAATCTACTACATTATTCTGATTTTGGTGCCAAACTTCTAAACTGTGCCCTCATAAGTAATCATTCACGCAAGAATATTTATGTGTGCAAATGCTTTTTTAATTTCAATTAAGTAAGTAGGAAGTGAGTCTGCGTTATTTCCTCGGCCCTTGACATGCTGTTTCCAGTTCAGGGACTACAAAGTCTTGTGGGGAATCATTGTGCTGCTGCCACCCATCAGGTTCTTCATTTCTCTATTCAGGTAGCAATGTGTATCCCAAGTGGGCAAACATTTGAATTAATATCCTGTCAGCATATCATTATCTTCTAAAGCAGGAGTAAAAAGAACTGAAAAAAACCTCATGGTGCATGTCACTTAAAAAACCCAAGGTGTATCTGTCTACTCTCTTGACTAGAAAAGTTTCTTTCCAGCTTTCACCTAAGTAGTGAGATACTTTGCAAATACCCAAAGACTGGTAGACACTGAGGATGTGCATTCATTTTGTTGTTATCTAGAGTTATCATTGTTTCGGTATTTATCTTCTATACTTGGGAGGATTTAATACAGTAGGAAGAGACAATCCCTCATTAGGAGGGAAAATGGATTTATCTTCTTTCGAAAGGTAGCATCGGAAAAGAGGCAAAGAAAAGCTTGGAATTTAGTCAGTGTCTTGTGAATGCCAGATAAATACTTATGGTCTCAAGACTCTTGGATCTCTGGAATATTTCATTTAGTACATTCATATTTTATACTTTCCTCCTGAAGCAGCCAATTTTGCATCATTACAATCTGAACATAAGAAATTATTTTTTTTCCTGTGTAGTAATGGAGGAAATGGTTGTCTGGTTTTAGTGTGATTTATGTTAAGAGCTAATATTTGGTGAATGTGTATTATTTGACAAGTCTCTCACCTTTTCTAAATGTAGTTGAGAAAACTCACTGTGGTTTGTCCCCATCATTCTTGAATTATCTCATGATATAAATATACGATTTCTCTGTGGTGACAGAGGCTGTCCAGACTTTGCAGTTCCTATTATGTTAATGGGTCACAGTTTGCTGGAAAATGTATCTCAAATGACCTATCCATGTCCAACAGCACTGGATTATTGTTTCACTGTCTTTAGTTCTTTCTTATAATTAACTTTGAAATGTGCTGTAAGAAAATAAGTAGCAAACACACCCATTTTACAGTAACTTGTAAACAAAATCATTTCCAAAGCAAAACTGATAGTTAATACAAAGCAGTAGTGCAGCATGGTGCCACTGGAGAGAGTCATGAAATTAATTACCCATGGGCATGAAATACTGATAACTAACATTACCTCACTTAATCTTTTTCGTATATACTGTGAACAAAGGTGTCTAGGATAAAGGCAAGAGAAGGGAACAGAATAGGTGTTACTTTATTGAAAAGACCCATTTTCCTATCTTTTTTTTTCTTGTGTTTTCTGATTTATCAGTTCCTGCTTATGTATGTTCCTATAATGTATTCTGTGTATCCGAAATCAAAACCATACATTTTGCAACATACCATCATCTTTCATACATAAATATTATCTGTACAAATATAGAAAATTATAATTTTAATAGTGGGAAAAATGTTATTTAGCTTATATGTAGAGCTCTTGTAATGTTTGGATTTGCACATTTTCCTTTATATTAAAACTCAAGTATGTGTAGAATTATGAAAGATGGCTTGTTCTGGGTAACACATCAATGTGGTGGCAGAATGAAGAATTAAGCCCTATGCTCTAGACACCCAGTGTGGTAGGGCTTCTATGATTTAGATAGCAGAAGTTTACCTGAAAATGAAATCTGAAAAAGGATACGTTTCTACTCTGTCACTTTATTTTTTAAAACTTTGAGCTTTATGATGCTCCCATGAAGGACATTTTATAGGCAACTGTGGCAATCTTGGAGTCAGGGAGAATGATGAATGCCAGGGCTTTTCACATTAAACAGTTGCAAAAATATTTTAAAGTGATTTTTGGAGAAAAGCAAGAGAGAAATTATACAAGGAAAAATCTTGCCTTAAGCTCTCCCCTCCCCCAGAACACCCAAACAATGAAACCCACAAGGCAGCATGACCTGGATTCTGGAAAGAAACCCTGGCTCTATCAATAAAACAAAAACCCCTCTCTAAACCTTAGGAAATACTTGAGTAATAATAAAATTATTTCTGACTTAGGAGGACTCCTCTAAAAGGAATAATGATCCCACACAAATTTGCATACAAAAACAGGCAGCTATTTTTAACAAGACTCAAGCAAATGTGAGACTAAGACTAGAAATAAAAGTAGTGAGAGTATCAGTTTCATCAGACCAGGAAGAAATGGATCTCAGATCAGTTATGGACTTAATTTCTCTGCATTAATAAGACTTAACTTTTTACTGCTAGAGAGGAACATGATGTAAAACTCATAACCAACGAAGGCAGTGCTGGGTTTTGGTTACAATTACACATCCAGTGACTTTGCGTGAGGGTTGGATTTGAGATTTTTGTTTTTCTTTCTTTTGGTTTAGTATTTCAAAGCAGAGAATTGTTAGATTAATGTTTCCTATTTTACTGATGTCAGGATGTTCTTTCTGTTCCAACAAGCCTTTACATTTTAACAAACCAGCAGGTTCCTTGAACTAATTATGCTGAGGTTTTCTTCTATTGCCACTGGTATCAGTTGTTTAAAAAATAGAGTTGAATAAAAAGCCCTTTGACCAAATCAATACTGAAACAAGAAATATTTATGCACCTCCTAATTAAATTTACATAAGAGCAGATTTTTCTTCCCTAGGAAACCGGTCCTATGGTTAGAGGAAGAAATCTGGCAAGCCTATGGTTCTGTGGTAAAAGTTTGAGACTGAGGATGTAACTTCATGCTTCAAAAACATGCTGCTATCACTGTAGGTCAGGTCTATGGAGTGTTATATTGTAATTAGAATTTTAAAAATCAGGCCTACCTAAGTCCTAAGATTGATGATCTTATTTGGAAAAAATAAAACAAGATATAACAGAAATGCCAGAGTAATCCGTGCTCTGATCTAATTTCTACTCGCCCCAGAAAGGAATAGGAAAAGGTTTTGCAGGAAAAGGGCAATAATTCCTCGCTATTTATAAACAATTGATTGGGTTGTTTGGTTGCATTTTGTTAGGCTATCATACTGCTGATTTTTTACCTGTAAAGATTTAGACAAAAAGTTAAGTCCTGATAAAGTGAACACAAATAACATCTGATAGCTAATGTGGCCGTATTAGGTAGGAATTGTTTCTCAAGCCATCTAATCAGGAGTTAATTTCCACAAAATAAGTAGGGATACACTAGGAATGCAAACAGAGAGGAACAAGGTCCTTCTTATCACTTCCTCCAGACCGTAGTGAAGATAAGCTTATCTAAGTGTCTTGCACATGAAATCAGATTTGATTGTGGTTTTTTTCTCCATGTCCACTTAGAGCAGTTCTTAAGAAATAAGAATAAAACAAGTGCATATTGTTGACACAAAATTGTATACAAAAACAATGGAGTGATTAATCTTAGTTATATCCTTTTCCTTTTTTTTCTGTAGTGATGTAACTAATTGCAGTGCAGTTCTGTTGATGTGATGTACATGGAAAACCAGTCTCCATAAAGCTGAGGCTTGACCCTTTGAGTTGGCTGAATGTTCAAAACTTCCATTGAATGTACTGAAAACATTTATGTCTCATCAACTTCAGTCGTGTGGGGATCTCAATAACTCCTCTGTGACTGACACTTTGTGTAATCCATGTTCATGATTGATTACAACCAGGAGATTGCCTAATTTACTCAAGAACTCTTTTCACTGACGACTGTGTAGCAAACCTCCAGATCACTTCTCATAATTAAATGCTCTTTCAATGTGAATTATAAACCATGGTATTGTGAAACATAGAGAACAGCTGATCAAAGACAAATGATTCAGGAACATTATTTCACAGATTTTTTTTAATATATTCTTAGTTAATCTTCTCTGTATTCATCTCTACATACTGAAAGGTTATTTTAGGCTCTTTTAAAAATGAATTTGTTTTTATCTTTTTTTCTTTTTTTTTTTTTTGTGAAAGTGTACACTAGGTGACTTTTCTTTAGCTGACTTCTCTCTAGAATGGACTCTTTCATCAAACTGCTGAAGCAGTTCCTCTGTTATGCTTAGAAACAAATAAACTCTCAACATCTTCACAAAATAGTCACATTCCCAATATTTCCATTTTCAACCCATTTGTGTTATGATTATAATAGTGAACTTATCTGCATGAGAAGCCCAGTAGATTTTTGCTTATTACTTCACCTGAGTTTTGCACCCTGTGCTGACAGATAGAAGCAAGTTGGTAGTACTGAAATTGCATGTATAAAGTTATAAAAGATATTAATTTCCCATTTTCTTGGAATTTTTTGACCCGCAGAAGAGGTTAATACTCCGAGATGAATTCCTTAATACTTTGTGGTGTGTCACTGTGAATAGACTGTGAAGGGTGAAGCGATTTAGAGAAGTACATGGTGAAACTCATTTTTTAGACCAAAGATTCATCTCTAAAGGGTAAGATGTTTTCCAGCTTAGATAGAGTGTAACTAATTAATTTGGTAACTGTTTGTTTGTTTTTTGGTTTTTTTGGGTTTTCTTTGTTACTGCCTCAGCAAAAACTAAAAAAAAAAAAAGATAAAACTATGTAGTTAATTCACAGATAATGACACACTAGTAAAATCAAATAAGGTGTAGCTTTTTTTCTTCCCTCATGCTCCTCTCAGCTCTAAATCCCTCTTTCACCTTATTCAGCCTAAAAATCTTCCTGTTAAATCTCAGGATTGTACTCCCAGTTAAGACTTTGGGTGATGGGGTTTTTGCGTCTTTCCAACCAGTTTCTCTCTCCTGTCATTCTCTCACAAATTCAGAAGAATTAAAAAAATAAAAACTTGTGACATTTCCCTGACATTCCTGAAGAACTTTTAGTAGGAGTCACTGATACTTGAAAACCAGAAAAAAAGGATTTGTCTTTCTGCTGCTGTTAAATCAGTATTTGCTGAATAATACAATATATATATATAAGTTGTTTGTTTGTTTGTTTGTTTTTAATGTCTCATCTAACAAGGCATTAGATTCTCTGTTTTTATTTCATGCTCTTTCTATTGAGTATTTTTGAGTATTTCCAATAGAGATTGCGTGTCCACTTACAGGATTATGTTACACAAGTAAATCACAATACGACTGACTTGTAAAAGAGGCATTGGAAATTTAGATCTAACAGGTAACATTGTTATACCAAAGAAAGCTCTCTTCACAGAGGAGCTTGGACCTCATAAGAATGTTCTGTGCTGGTTGAACAGTTCTTGGACATTGTGGCATATGTGATACTGATGGTGAAATAAAAATCTGTCTGGAAGATAGCTTAATTTCATTACATGATTAAGCATTCACCATTTCTTTGGATAAAATAGATGAGAAAAATTAAAGTGTTTTTCCTCTTTTTCAGTGATGCTTTTAGCATACCTAAAGGAGTGTAAATTAAATTACAAATTACTGAATTTATAGCTGATTGCTTTTATTTGACAAATCTAAGAATTATTTATAAAAACATTAAATGTTAATTAAAATAGAGTTTAGCTTAGCAAAATCTGTAGAAAATCCAGATTTGACTCTCTGAACTGCAATGGATAATGATTTGGATCTGTCCAAACCTCGTCGTGCCTTTTCAGTAGCCTGCTGGTGGAGGGTTCAGTCTCACCTCTTACAAGGTGTGTGTTGATTTTTAATTAATTACCAAGCAAAAATTTTGCCTTCAAATGGGGCCTGTGTGTTGAGACAGTTTCTGGTGGGTTCTGTTCAGACACAATTAACAATAAAAGAAAATTATCTTTCCAGCTGACATGTAGTAAATTGGAACAGAGTAACATTCATCTGTCACCTGTGTTGGTTTGATCAAAACATGTATAAAAACATGTTTTAGAGAGCGACACAGAGAAATCTTAATTGTTGTGTTACATGCCACACTGTCTTTGTAGTAAGTGAAAATGAATGTGTACAGTGGCAATACTAATATCTTCTCACAAAATTTTCGGCCAAGTTCTGCAGACTTCAAAAACTTGGAGAAATATCAGACTGTTGGTTGGTGGGATTTTAATATTTATTTTTTGTGTGTATTAGAGCCTTTCTTTTATGGAAGCATACTCTCAAAATGAAGGAGCTGGTGCCTGAATATGTTCTACATTCCCTTCAGGTGTCATCTTTGAACTATGAGGAGTTGGCCCAGAATTGTCTGGCTGTGCAGTGGGTTTGGACTGTATCATGATTGTATATTTGAATCTTTTCAAATATTTCTGACTTTTAAGTTATGCTTCTGCTTGTACACTTGAAGCCCTGGCAAGAGCATCTTCCTGTAAGCTTTTTCTCCCCGTCCTGCAGCATTTAATGCACCAAGCAGAATAGAATCTGTCACATGGTGAATAAGCTATTTAAGAGTGAAAAAAACCAGCCCAAACTCTCCAAGTACATAACCTTAAAGAAATTTTAATTAATTTCAGCAGGGAAATCTCTGTGAAAAAATAAGTGGAACTGTAAAGTGTTTCATAAAGCCTTTCTGCCTCTCCCTTCCCCAGTTGGTTTCCTCCACAGATAAAAACCACAGTCTCCCAATGCAGAGAGATAAATATTGGCAGCTCTCAGGTTTGCTTTTCATCCCTTGCCTGATGGGAAAATGCCAGTCAGTTTTCAAGCTTTTCCAAGTGAGTCTTTAGGGGCTTATTCACCAGACTTCGAATTTCTGGGAAACTGTTCCCTGCAGCTTTGGTCGTGAGACACAAAATTAATTTGTATCCTTTTTTCAGTTTTTGATTTGCTGCCTGCATTTATTATGAGTAAATTCTTACAGGGACATTTTTTGTTATGGAGTTGGTTTTGTTTATTTTTTTAACTCTCCTGAGTTTTACTCAAATTGTTGTAGACAGTCTTTTTAAGGCATACCCTCTAACGTGTCTGTTAGTTACTGTCAGACCTTATCTTATTTCCATAGAAATATCCATTAAGGTTTCTAAAAAATTTATTGATGATTGGTATTTTTTGAACTCTAAAGAACCACAATTGTTGTCAGGCCAAAAATGTGCATCAATTATTGTTAGTATGACTATAAAACAGGATAGGTGTCAGAATATTGTACAAAACCCCAAAAGCCACTAACTCAAAAAATTTCAGCCAGTGTTTGATGTGGGGTTTTTTTAGTGATAAATTTAGGTACAGGAAGTGGTATTGGTATTCAAGAGTGCCACATATGTATATTATGCCTAAAGTAGGGCAGCCCCTGAAAAGAGAGTTATTTTCGTGATAGAGACAGTTAAATCTTTTAATAATACGAAGAATACAATGTAAGGAATTGATGTTTGATCTCCCTGATTTTACTGTACTTCACAAACTACATTTAAATGGCAGGAGCCATGTTGCATTTTCAACTGATTAACCTTTCTTTTTCCTTAAGGGAAGCCTTTTTGCTCCTATCACATTTATTCATTGAGAGGTTTTCCATCTATGTAATTCAGTGGGAGAAAGTGCAGACATGCTAATGAAGGACTGAAGTGAGTTGATGCCTGATAATTAGTCATGTATTTGTTCTTATTCCAAGGAAAATGAAGGAATTTGAGTTAAACTGGCTTTATTTTACTGATGGCTAATCTCATGTGTTTGGCTTTACTCGAGCTCAGAGAACTCACACAGGCCATTGCTGTTCCCAGGTGTTTGCGTGGTCACTTGGGTAACTTGTTCCTGTCAGAGCCCTCAGTTATTCAGGCTGCTGTTTTACCAGAGAAAAAAAGATAATGATGATTTTTAAAAACTTTCCAAGTGCTTTAGAGTCTTCCTCATTAATACCTTCTTTATGTTGTCTTTAATTGTAGTTGGACATGGCTAGGGTTTTTTTCTTATTAACTCTTTCCATTGTAATTTAGGTCCCTTTTCATACATGAAAGAACTTAACATTTACTAGTCTTGCAGAGACTATTATACAAGATTTTGGTTGTACGTAATATTATTAATGTAGTGCTGTGAATTACTCCTCTAAAGTACAGAATAAAAATAATAAAGAATATTTATTTTTATGTCCGAATGAAGAAAATTTCTTAATATAAGCACAGGATTATTAATTGTATGCCCGTTGTGTGGACTCTTAGAAAGCTGATGCTGTAAATAGGGCCGATGTTGAGTATTTAATGGAAAACCACTGCATTTGAACATACCACAGATCAGCAGACAGTACTCCAACTCTGCTTGCTTTTATTTTTCCCATTTTACTTTTTCCATTTCCCTCTCTTCATTTCCCCTCTTTTTGTTCTTATTTTTTCTCTTTGCTTTTCCACCTGTTTTCAGCAGGTGACTGACTTACAGCTAATTCCTAAATCTCTGTATGGTGAAGAACCATTAGTCTTACCCTTTCTTCTTCATGTTGGATCATAATTGCCCTGCTACTCAGGTGAAGGACAGCACCAAACAGATGCAGGAACAAACCTGCATCTTTTACTGACAAGTGGCACGCCTCCCTGGAATGATCTCCCAGCCTGATGGCACTTCCACACACTGCTTAGATCCAGTTCCCTCAGATTGAGCCCTCAACCTAGCTTACAAATGGATACTCTATGGCACTTCTGACTTCATTATCATAAGAATTTTATATAAGTTTAATTATTTACATTCCAAGTGTTTAAAATGGCAGGGTTGTAGGCCTGACAGAGTGCTGATTTTGTGATCTGAAATCAAGGGTATATGTTTTATGCCTCAGAACACAAGGTTATGTAAACTGTGCAAAGCTTAAAGGATGCATCTGAAGGACTGTATGGGTTTGAAAAATGGATATGATGGTCTTGTCTGGCCCATGCTGTCTGCTGGGAAAAGTTCTGCAGTCCTTCAAGGGAAAACATTATCTGTGAAGTAGTGGGAATCCTGTGAGCAGGCAAGTAGTAGAGGAAGTGTTTCTGAGCTTAGTGACTAAGTGGGAATTTTGTTATTCCTCGTGGAAGGGGTTATATCCATTGTTACAAGGCTATGCGTTCATTTAGAATTAACTGTTTCTCAGGAATTTGAGTATCTTTGCTTCTGAAATTCTCAGCATTTCAGTTGTGTGAAAAATGTTGTAAGAATGAAGCGTGCTTCAGATAACTTTGCAACACTGCACAAGAGAATGGTGATGCCTGCATCATAGCAGCGAAGTCTGCATGTCATGGTTTCACAGTTTTGCAGTATGGTTAAGAACACCAGGCTTTGATGTGATGCTGCAGAGGTCAGAAAATATATCAGTAAGGGCTAATAATTTTATAAGAAAGATAATACATTACCACATTTTTAAAGAAATAGTATTTTCCCTTATACTTGTGCTCTTTTACTTGGATCAGGGGGAGATTCAAATTTCTTGAGGAAATTCTATTCTTCTTGCTGCTCTAATTTGGCTTGAAAATATTTCAGCTTTATATCTTCTATGCATTTACCAAAGGTAACATCATAAAATGGCTGACTATAACTGTACTGGGGCTAAAAGATTACTTTTTTCTTGAATGGTAACTTCATCTAAGAAGAAAATATGTACTCTCTGAAATAATGCAATGGGGACAATCATGGATTAACTGAATTTAATCTGATAAAGACAGCTCAATACCTAATTAGTCTCTTGTCTTTGTTGCATGTTTTGAAGCTTGAGGTTCATCATTAATGAAAGTAATTAAGTGAACAAGTGTTTTATCACCAACAGCATTTTATGAGAAGGAGACAGTTTGGCAATGAAGGGATAGGACAAAGGCATGGGTGGATCAATAACATGCAGTTCTGCCTTTCCTGATGACAGCTATTGTGCTTCCAATTCTAATTCCTTTGATAGTATCCAGGGAATCTAAATGGAGGTGAAATGTGGAGAGATAAATTTAGATGCATGGTTTACACAGTAGTCTTGTAAAGGTGACCAAACTGTACTTTGAACTATCACTTTTTTGTTGCTTAGGGAACTTAGTAATAAGTTATATAACAGACCAAGTAGGCTCTACTTAGCAGCTCATAATGTAGTTCTGATTATCTCTTGACAGCCACAGTTGTTTGTACTGCAAATCATTACTGCAAAAGATTAGTGTTTATATTGTCATTCTTGCTTCATTATATTAAAGGTTATTTGCTCGTTGTCACTCTTAAAAATGCAGAGTATTTACACCTTACTTTTTTTTAAAAAAAGAAATTATGCTGATAAAGATGAAATATTTGTTAAGGCTATGAGTAGAAAATTGTACTGACCTCTGTTGCATTTGCTAGTCAAAGCACTTAGTAGATAGGGTTAAAGTAAGCACAGATATTTTGATGTATATTACATTTTGAACATGGAACGACCATTAGAAATTCTAGATTTCATAGGCTTAAAAAAAAGGAGGATTCTATTGATATCTATATGATTTGACTAAAATATAATATTTAGTGCCCACTGAGCCTGGATCATTCAGAAAGACCAGGAAATTGGCAGCATATTAAATCAGAAAATGCAAAAAGTGTACATTAGTTCTGCAGAAACTTATTGCAGAGAAACACAAATAACTCTCAAATAGTAACTTATGTTCTAATAAAAAGATAAATTTGCCTTGGAGGGGTCATGGAACTAAATGGAACTATACATCATTGCCCTACAGTGAATGTATGTTTTGAAGTGAATGATTGTTTCTCATGAAGGTCTTATTGTAAATGTCCATGTAGAAACTGGAGAGCAGGGAACATTTCTGAAAAATTCTTGCCTTTGTTTAGATACCTGTTAGCATTAAGAAGTACTTGAGGAGAAGAGTTGTTCTTAGTCTAACCATCGGTATTTGGACTTGTGACTTCAAACAGATCTGTTTAGAGAACAGAAAAATAAACACTATAGTTTCATGAGGAGAAACTCTGGAGCTCAACTTGAGATCAGATTATGAGAAAAGGGGATACTTTCAGAATCCAGACATAATTGGGATATAATTTGCAATTGGGTGATAAACACTTGAGTCATTCCCAGCAAGCTGGAAACTCCCTGTGGTAGTGTGACTCAGAAATGAAGGCATTTGTAAGTATTTCCATGGCAATATGTTGCTCCACAACTCTTATTCGTATCTTGCAGCAGCGCACAGCACTCCTCAGAAGGGTAGAGCCTGTGGCAATGAACAGGTAGCTTTGGCAGTCCTGTTAATAGCATCTGCAATAACAGAAGCACTCGATGTCAAAGACCATTTTTCCTTTTTTGAAATGCAGGCTGTTGATTAAGTCCTGGACTTGGCAGCAAGGTGACTTTTAAAATATTTAGCTAATAGCATTTTTAAAAAATCTGAGGGAAGAATTAGAGTGGGGCTGTAAATAACTGGCAAGTAGAGAAGAGCAAATGATTATAAAGCCATTGCTGACATAGACACTCCTGTCTGTTTTGGAGCATGAGCGAGTGGCGTATTAAAGGAGGGTCTAGCATGGAAAGAAGAGAAATAAAAGTAAAGGAAGTGATCAGCTTATATTTGACTGAAAAATAAAGATTTTGCTGCAATGTGAGTGTTATAGCTCATTGATCCTTGAACTATTTTTGACACGCTAATAGCATATTGATTCAAAAGTTGTTGTGTGGGAAGGACTATATATAGAACCACAAAATGGTTGGTAAATTATTGAATAAAATAGTTATCATGAGTTCATGGGATTTTGAGGACTTCATACTATGTTGTGCTGGTTTTGGCTGGGTTACAGTTCATTTTCCATACCACATGACAGCATAGTATATAAAAGGGAAGGAAAGAAGGAAAGGGGAAGGATGTTTGGAGTGATGATGTTTGTTTTCCCAAGTCACCATTACATGTGATGGGGCCCTGCTTTCCTGGACATGGCTGAACATATGCCTGCCCATGAGAAACAGTGAATTAGTTTTTGTTTAAATTTGCTTGTGCACATAGCTTTTGCTTTCCCTATTAAACTGTCATTGTCTCAGCCCACAAATTTTCTGGTTTTTACCCTTCAGATATTTTCCCTGATTGTGCTGGTGGGGAAGCAAGCAAGTGGCTACATGAGGCTTGGCTGCTGTCTGGGGTAAAACCACGACAGGTTTAAGATGAGGTTATTTTACTAGAAAATTCTTGTTAAGAGATCCATTTGCAGTTGCCAAAATCTCTGGTCTGTCATAGCAATTAGCCTGTCTAACAGTACTGTAGGTGGTCATTGGAGTGAACTGTAGTTATCCTATGCTACAAAACACCTGATGTGCCTGTGCTAGCTAGTAGAAAATAAGACTATAGCAAAGAGGTTTTGAAAGGTTTTGAAACCATTCCAGCTGATGTATTGTTGTATGTGTTGTCTCAGAAGCAGAGAATATTCTGAGTCATTCTTTGTACACTAATGATGTGCCTTTCTCTAATGCCCCTGAATTCACCACTGCTTTAGTAGGAATTCACCACTGGGTGAAAAATGTGCGTTTCTCTATTTTTTGTAAAAGTAGAGGATAGCTAGAAGCATGGGAAGTCTTTAAAGTCTCATGAGCCATGAAGAATAAGAGTGAAGATGCTTTTTGCACATAGACATCTCTACAGCATGGAGTTGACAAAGGGAGGGATAAAAGGTACCAGCATAGCTCTGCAGAATCTACCTGTGGGAGGAATGGAGAGTGCTAAGCTTGGGTTTGGGGTGTTTTGATTCTGTGACATTACTGACAAATCTAGCCCATATTGTCTCAAATGGTCTTCTCAGACCATTTGGGACTCTTCAAAGATCTCAGCTGTACTTTACAGATGGAAATGTGGTTGGTATATACGCATTATAAGGAATGATGATTTACTGTTGTGGGTGACACACTGTTCTTGCTGTTGGCTGCCTTTAGAAATTCCTCACTGCACTCTCTCTATAATCTGTTCAGTGCTTCAGGTAAAGGATAAATAGAGAATTTATAAGAGTTATGGTGACAAGAAACCCATTCATGCTAACTGTAGTTATGACTACTGGCAGTTATGGTCAATGCTTGATCTGAAGAAAGTTAGCCTGCATTTAGTTCAGCGGCAGTAAATTGGGTGTTATAGACCTAAAATATTAATCACATATTTCTTAGTACACCAGTTGCCAAATGAAGACTGGACACATGTAAAATATATATATAAGTACAAAATATTTTCATTTATAGATATCCATATACATAACCTTTTTATATGGCTATTAGTAAATGATATTTTGACTCTTCGCATAAAAAAGACCTATTGATATTGGTGCATCTCTACATTTCAGAATCTAAAAATCAGAATTTTCCATTATAAAATCTAAAATAAGGCTGCCAGTGGATTGTATGTAGAGCCTTTCAGCAGTAACAGTTAGAGGAGTCATTTTAAGCAATGAGCAGAAGGGAATTCAGCCTGACAATTAGATGTCTAATGGTTTCAAATTTAATGCAAGAAAAGGAAGATGACTTTATTAGTGACATGATACAAGCATGTGACTTTGTTAGCTTAAAATGTTTCAAATTTGTTAATAGCTTGAGTATCCTTAAGAAACATTAGTGGAGGCAGGCTAAGTTTTTTTCCATGTACTTTAATTTAGCTTAGTGGTTTACAACATTTATAGTATCATAATAAAAGAATGTGCATGCAGATTTAATCAACAGCATAAGATAGTTGAATTGTTAGAGGTTAGAAATTGTGCAATTTGGACACATTAGGAAGGAGCATGTTGAAATGAGAGAGAGGCAAAACCAGTTGATTGTCTAAGGTATTTTGTGCATGTTAGAAAACTTTGTTTGCTTTCTGTTATGTTCTCTTTGAGAATTCCTAATATATATAACTTCTAAAAGTTAAGTTTGTTCATATACTTTCTGACATTTGACTCGTTTTTGTAGTCTTGCACATGCATAAATTTGTGCTTCTTAACCTTCATGCGGTCTGTGGAAAAGCTGGAAATCACACATTTAAACCCAGGAATGTGATAAATACCTTCAAGTAGCAATCAAGTATACTTTGTTAAAATATTTTTTTAATTATTTCCAAGCATGTTATAATTAATTTTTTTCATGGCTATGAAAAAGGATATAGATTTGACCTTTGATAAATGCTTTCCCAACACTAATGAGTATTTGATATGCAAATTGTCATTACAGAAGTAACTGTGGATGATTTTCTTATGGAAGCTGGCAGCATGCTGAGAAATTCTTAGTCTTTTTAAATTCACAGAATAGGTTATATCAGTGCAATAACTTCTTTTATTTTTTTTTCCTGCCAGTTGAGCCTTTTAATGTAATTGCAATGCAGCAGAATAGTATCAGGGAAAACAATAAAATGAGGAAAAAATTTCTTGAATTAATAAGAACAAAACCACTCTATTTCTGTTTTAGCATCCAATGAACTTCTAAGATTATTTATAACTGAGTAGCATCTCTCTAAATCTACCATTAGGGCAGAAAGTGCAAAGATGCAGTAATCTAATACCTTGCAAGCATGTAATTCTCCATGCCCGAATTTATTTTTTTTAAAGTTTATTTGATTTTTAAATAAAATGAGGAAATAATTATGGCTGTGCAGTTATGATGGCAACAATATGATTCCCCCAGAGGACGACCTCTTTGTTAACCTCAAGTTTGCCTCTCTTCATCATCTTACAAAATAGTGATAAAATTTCTCCAATAAAACCTATTGTAAGAATATAGACATTTTCGTGATGCTTTTAAGAAATTCTCAAAAAAACCCCACAATAGTTTAGTAGCTTAGATGTAGCTTAGAACACAATAAATCATGGGTTCTGACAACAAAAAATTTGTAAGTTCAGTTGTGAGATTTTGAAATGTGATAATAATTAGCTATTGATGGACAAATTTAATCACTATAAAGAGAAATGATTTTATAGAAGAAATTGAAATGTAGTATTTTGTTCTCTATGTCCGTATTATCACATTGACTCAAAATAATACAGAACTCAGGGTAAGAACTGAGTCCCAAATTTATAGTGTCTCTTTAGTGCACATACCTGTGGTAAATCTTGTGTGCCTTGATTTTGTAGCCTTTCTGCTTAAAGCAAGTCCTGCTATGACTCCGAAGTTTATTAAACAAAAGAAAATAGCAACAGTATTTAAAAAAAAATTGGAATTGTTTTTATGGTCACTCCAGATAGTACCTGTATTTTTAAAAGGGAAGAATTAGTTTGTATTTGATAATGACTGGTCACCAGAGAGTAGACAGGAACATCTTAACTTGAGTGTAATTTTTTGTATCAAGAACTGCAGTTTAGAAAGTGTAACTCATTTAAAGGATGCTGAAAAGTAAAAAGGCTCCCTTAAGCCCTTTGGCATCGGTAAGCTTTGGGTTGTGCCTGTAGATAAGTGCAAAGAGAAGATATGTGCTGTGTTAGTCCAAGAAGAATAATTAGCTGAAGTCCATCACAGATCTGGATGCCTGACGTGTTATGACACTTAGCAAAAGAAGACCCCTCTTTGAAATGAACCTAAGTGACCTGATAAGTTTATTTATGGGAAGAACAAATGAATGTGAAGAATGGGGTCATTCTGATGCTGACTGGGAAGCCAGAACAGCTGTGAACCTGAAAGTAATGTTGAACATAACTTAGAAGGTTTTGTACAGATAAGCATGCGACTGACTAGAAAGCAACCAGCAGAAGTGCACAGAAATGTAATGAAAACTGTTTCAAAGTTCAGAAATAGATACAGATTTTGCAGGAGTTGTTAGAGTTCAAGACTGGTTCATACGAAAAGAGTCGTTTCATCCTTTTCTAAAAAGAAGGCATCCGATTTCAGATGCAATGTCCATCCACAAATTTGGAGGACTTAACTATGCATTAAGATCTAACAGAAATAAAGAGGAATAAACATGTGTGTGCTTAAGTGCTCTGTTGAATTCAATGCAGTGCAGCAGGAGAGTATCAGTGGTAGGTCAGTGTACTTGTAGAGGACCATTCTTGTATAAGTATTTCTACCCTGTGCAGTTTCCCACAGGGAATTTGTTAAGATTTGCTTCTGTTGAGTGTTGAGGTGCAACTTAGAGATTCTTTTCTCCCCAGTTTGAGCCCCTAACCGTGCACAAGCAGACTAAAACTGGGCATAATAAAAACAAGAATTAATGTTAACTAGCTGAGACAAGCTTTAGTCTTAATGAGATCTTGTTTTAATATAGATGACCGAGCTTTATCTGAAGGAAAGAATAGGCTGATCATCATGTCTATATACTCTAACAAGAGGAGTTTGCAGGAAGCATTTGTGCCGTTGTCTTGGTTACTGTCATGCTCTTGCCACAAACCATAGGGCTGGCATGATCTCATCTGCACATGCGAGTTGTGATCTGAAAAGCTCTGAAAGAGTGCTCTTTATTCTTATTACCACAGTTTTAGGTTGTACTGTGAACTTTGCACAGTTGAATTTCAGTGTTAACATTAGAAAGTTGATATTCTGTCATTTTGTTCTCTCTAGTCAGACATATGCCCCTTAGTAAATTATTAAAGCTGTCTTCTAGTTCAAAAGGAGATTAATTATTTTTATATTTCGTTAATATTCTCCTTAATAGATCCTCCTGTCTATTAGGGAAGATGCAATACTGTTTTTTGTCCAGGCAAATGTCTTTGTCTAGGACAATTACCTGGTTTCTTTTACCATAGTACTGGAGCAGCTCATATCATAACTACACTTGTCTCCACCATGCTCATATTTTTTGACTTTGCCCTGAGTCACAGAAAAGAGTAAAACCTATGGCAGTGGCAAGATGTTGACTCCAGAGGGCCAGAATGCCAGCGGTAGGCTCTAATGAGAGGTTTCCTTCTTTAGAAAACTGACAGTACAATACTGTCATCCTTGCCCATATCCTTTTCTGTAAGTGGCTTGAGGCCATAGTGGGGCGTGTTGTATTTATTTCTCATTAATATTTCTGGTGCACGCCTGATTTCTTTTTTCATGCTCTCAGCTACAGAAGTAAAACCAGTAAATCAGTCACGAAGGAGTCCTGCACGAGGGTGGCAATGATAGAAACATAACTGAAGCTGCTGAATGAACAGCAAACTCTTTTGTAAAAGTGTACTTTTGTCCTCTATACCTTTATTGATGAACTAATCAGATTGGACAGACTCCAAATTCCCAGATCAGACAAAGAAACTTTCAAAAGAAGGAAACAGTGCCCGTGAGCTCAGAGGAATGCACACTGATTAAATCAGGTTAAGACAAAGACTTCTGGATAGCCATTTCATCTATTTCCAATTATGGTAGGTACTTAGAACAAGCGGGCCTCCCAAAACTTTTGAGTAGCCTATAGGTTCTATGCATTTCTTTATTACCCTTTTCCTCTTGTCTTACTTTTCCTTGAACAAATAGCTTTTAGTTTTGAAGTCACTTCATATTGCTATGAAAATCAATAAAAGACATCCACGTTCACTTACTTACTGAGATAACATACGTGATGATTGGATGGTTGTGTCCTAGGCACTCAGTGTATTTATGGGATCATGCATAGGCATAGGATGGTTGCATTATTATTTCAATGTGTGGGAGTGTTTAGAGTACCCCAAGAGAGACAATTTCTACTTGGCAGCTGAAAGTACTGAATATTTCATGTGGAGCAATTCCTAGAACTCCAGGACTCAGGGTTCTAAATTGTGTTTTAACTGATCAAACCAACCCATACTTTACTGTCAGTCCTTTTTCATAATAAAATATAACGATACTCATCTGTCTACTAACTAATGTTAACTTAGTTTTTCTACTGAGGCATTGTTTCTCTCCCCACAGATGTACTAGTTGCTCGCTCAATAAAGCCTTCTACAGTGTTCAACAATCTTCAAGATTTGTTCCCCATCTTTTTATTTTAAGGTTCCATTTGCTCTAATATTTATGCAATGAATACAGGTGGAATAAGCAGAAAACTCAAAACCAGTCCAATCATCAGAGTCATTTGTGTTTCGCTGTGGCTGTGTCCAAACACATAACCTAGAATGGCTTTAAAAGCCTAGCTTTAATGTTGATGCATATTGAAGGATGGGCATAGTTTGCTAATTGTGTTAAATGCAATTACCCTCTATGGATTCCCTGTATGTTTTGTGTTTTTAGACAGAAAGAAAATGTTGTCTCTCTTTGTAAGCACGTCATTTTGGCTGGTGTCTATTGAGGGTGTTGAAAATAAAAATCTTCAGTAAAGAAGAAATATTTAGCAATTTTAATCTTGAAGATGCATTAATAATCAATATGGATATTTATTCTGGAGCATGCAAAGAAGAAATGCCTTGACTTGTAAGAATAAAAAGAATAAAAAGCTAGTATATTAAGCTTTTGTTAGGTCTGTGAGCTGCTGTATGGAATCTTCTACTTTGGAATATTTTTAATTTAGTTTGATGATCATAAAAATGCTGGACTGAAAGCTGTGGATAATGTGTCTTTTCTGTTCCCAGAGCTAAGGGTGAAATATCATGGAAGGTTTTCCTTTGAATATACATTTAATTTTGTTTAATGGGATTGCTTTGGTAAGGGACGCACCCTTAGAGGTTTGTTTAGCACAAATGTTTGTGCAGAGAAGCATAAATGTTCATACTTGTGGCTACTGGGGTTTTTTAAGCTTTTTTACTGGCAAATAGTTGGAATTCAATGAGTGAAAGATGAGTGAAAACAAATGCACCTTCATGAATGTCCACTGCACTTGAGTTAGAGAATATCTAAATATAAATGAGAATAACAACATGTATGTGGTGATGATCCATACTTACTTCACTCTGTTTATATTTGTGTCTGATGCTGTGATTCTTATTAAATATGTTTTCCTAAAATTAGTTATTAATAAAATTATAGTATCACTACATACTGAAGAATTTTGGAAGTGTGCTACACACTAGCCTCTGGATGGTATCCAGGTTTTAATTACCATGGCATCTGGCTTGCTGTGAGGTGGGTTAGACAACATGGCTCTTAAGAACATCTGCAGACATATGGTGTTCTTCGTAGGTCAGCATTCCCAATTTTGCTGTTTCTGGTAGAGTACTGTGTGATGTAAGTACTGGTGGGAAATTACAGGGCTTGACATAAGTTAGGAAGCAATTGGCAGCAAAGGCAGCTCGAAAAACAGGTGTGGCTTTCCTTGGAGAAGTATCGAGGTTAGACAAAACTGGGTAAGAGGAAAGACAGAGGTAACCAAACTGCAGTCTAACCAGGACACTGTCTGATCTAGGACTCTTGTCCTACTGTTGTGAAATTATTCGGGGATTTTGATAACCAGGATACACCTGGTTCATTCTCTTCCCAATTTACAATTTCCTGGAATATGGGAATTTGTTTCCTGCTTCTTAATGCTGAGGAAATGTTACCCTAGCTATGTTGAAAGTGTGATAAGTTAAAGTGCAGTATGGTTAAGTTTTAGGCAGTGCAGCTAAATTAGGGAATGAATATAAGCATAAACCCTGTTTAAGCTGCCTTTTTGGGATAGTATGAGTTGCTGGAAACATGGTGTATGATTAACTTTGCTGAATTTAATTATGATTAAATTCTAGTGCTACTGCAAATTTTAGAGTCCTGGACTCATGCAACCTTTTCTAACATCGTAAATAACATTTTTGGAAGAGCAAATATGCAGATGTGAAGCCATTGGCATACAAAATCTGTTGTAGGCCCTTTGGTTTTGGATTTAAATTTACTTATTTACTACTTCTTTGTAAATGTGTGTTCTCTACGTATTTTTTCAATGTACAATTAACAGTATGCAGATGTATTTTAAAGGAAGTGTTATATGAATGAAACCCTTGAAAAACATAAAGAATAGAATTTCTTATCAAGTATGTGTTCTTGGAACACACTGTCTACACTGAAATGTAAAGCTCAACATGCATGAACAAGTTTTTCCTTATTTTCCTAACATATTTGACAGCTAAAAAATAGGAGATCATGGAAAGACATTAAAATAGCAGTAATGAAAATCTGGCAGCGGCCTGGCATCAAATTCCTCTTTACTAGATAATACTGGAGAAATGCCGAGCAAAATAACTCTCTATCAAATGACTATTTGTGTTTCGTCACCTGTATGTTCTGTCCTTTCCAATGATAGTTTGTTATTTGCACAGAGATACGGTCTTTATTCTTATGCATGGCCCAAGATAAAACCCTACCTGCTCCCACACGACCACATTTGAAATATTCTAGACTTTACAAATCAGTTCTATCCCTAATAAAAATAATTTTAGAAAGGTTTAGCAGAGGACTCATTTTTTTCCTTCTTTTTAAGTGGAAATAAAAAAAGTTATTATAGGTGGTGTCTATTCTCTCCAAAGTTGTCTCTCAGGCTATCTTTTGTCATTGCCTCTTCTATCTGTTAAGTACAGCTGCTCACAGGGCCACTGACAAAGGAGGAGGATGGCCATAAGAGAGTATTATCCTATTTCTATTACATAAAGTGGCAAATTAAAAGCTTCTGTATGGTGCAGTCATGTCTGCTGGTACTTGAGTGAAAGTTTTTTTCCTCTAAGCTTTTGGGGTGAATTTTGTTTAATGAAGCCACATCTTATCCTGGCTGTCCACAAGGCCAGTGAGAAGTGGTATGCAAAGCAAATTGAATCAGATCTTTAAGTTGCATTTTTTTCCCCCGTTATTTTTAGGTGGGAAAACAACAGCTGACTATTTTAATGATTTGTAAATAGAACTCGCTGGGTATTGTCAAATTTTGTCACAATAAGTTATCCAGCAGACAGTAGAGAAAATAGATTTAAAACTTTGAAACTAATGCCTAAGCTTGTGAGCATGCGTAGAGAATTTTTTTCTTTTCCATAATAATTGAATACTTTTAAAACTTCTGTCAGAGCAGAAGCACTTGTTAGTAGACAAAATAGGTGATCCAAGGTAATGTCAATGCTGTTGTTTTTTTTTGTTTGTCCAATTTTGCACATTGGTGTTATGTATTTTTTTCCATGGCACTTACTGAATGCATCTCACAAATTGACTCAGAAGTTGGGAAGTTTCTTGTGATATAGTGATCTCAATGCACAAATTATATTGCAGTTTTAAAGCAAAAAATATTTCTGGCAACTATTTTATTTCATTACATATGTTGTTCAATATTGAATTGACTACTTGTCTATTAACATTTTGTTTTGTGCATCATCACTTTATGTTCTTGTTATCTAGGCTCCTACTATAAATTTTATCTGTGTGCCATTACATGCAATTATGTTTCCAGAACAGGGAATATTTTTCTGTTACTTGTGATGATGGATTTTAATTGGATATTATAAATAAATTTTTTGACCTAAATTATTTTTTTCATTTGTACATTGACCTTCTGTGATTGTTTTTGCTGAAAAGGTTTAGTGGGAAAGCATGAAAAAAAAATCCATCTTTATCTGAGACTACTCTTTCATTTTGATTCTTTAGTTGCTAAAATCTCACTAAGTATATTGCTATAAAACCTTATTACTACATGTTTGAAAAGTTTTCTGCAGTATCATACTTATCATTTGGCTAGAGCTATTTCAATGGAGCTCAGTGAATCTTTACTACCTGGTATACATTTTTATGCTGTTCAAATAATGCTTATATTTTTATTCTTTCTTCTGTCTATGTTGCATCATCTTTTATTAGCACTTTCATTTTTCCTACTGTATATCCTCAGTCTCCTTCATATTATTTTTTGTTGTGCACTTTCATTATTAACAATGTCCACACTCTGAATTTCCAATGTAAACTTCTCTATAGGAAGTAATTTCATAACATCTGGGATTTTAACCTAATCCCGATTGTGAAGCAGTATCCTTTCTCATTGTATGCAATGATAGATGCTTTACTGCAGTAGGTGTGCATTGCTGTTTATATAAATACTTTATACTTTCATATTGTCCTGTGCTAAGTAAATTTATCACTTTTTAGGCTGAAATGATCTATTATGGGATATCTATGTTATTTTTTTTGTCATATTGAGTGAATAGAGTACAAATTGATAAGAATGCATGGAGTGGGTGTGGAGGGTGCAGTGAGGTGGTTGAGAAGTGATGTAATGGAAGAATCAGTGAATGATGAATGCTGTTAATACCTAACAGCACATACTTCTAGAAATTTAGGTTTATTTTAAGAAAGTATTTATGAAGTCATATTAGATTTTTCAGTTATGCTTGGTGCTACAGTGAGGCTGATATATATTAGTTGTAGAATTAGGGATTTTTTTCTTTTCATTGCATAGACAATTGTTCAAGTACTGAACACTTTTGTGAGATTGAGAATTTCCTTTAAAATGTCATCATAATTTGTCATATATTAGTATTACTTGTTTGCAGTCAATGAGCACTGCGAAAAAATTGCTTCCTGGTGGGAAGTGATTTGTACTTTACAAGGAATTTTGTAGTGGTGTTGTTTGTGAAATCTCAGGGGCTCAGAAGGACCTACTCCAAGGATCACATGCAAATCCTAAAGCTGCAATGTGAGCTAAACAAAGTTTTCTAATAGAGTTAGCATATGGCACAAACACAGAAGAGGAACAAATGAGATATTTTAATGTGCATCTTGATGTCTTCAAGCCAAGAAGAGCTAATGTACATGATCTTTAAGTCCACCAGTGATAAGTAGTTATGAATTGGATGTAAAACACAGCATCTGTTTAACATACCAGAACACTGCCAAGCTGTTGAGGACAAATAACTTCCTTGCTCTACCCTGGAATATATTGAACAGCTTGAGCCAAAGAACAATCAGCTTGTTGGCGGGGGGTGGAAAAATGTACTTGGCTTTCCCCTCATATAAATAAATAGCTGAGAGGGATACAGTGACATGGATGAAGAAAACCAAACAACCCCTCTTTATATTACATGATGCATTGATTTATATCCATTGGGATTGAGAGTAGTTTAATCCATCTAAAACTGTTTTAAAATTAGTCAAGTTCTGAACATGTTAAAAGGAAAAAAAATCTCTTGAAATAGGTTGGTTTAATTGCAGTTACTATCCACAGTTGGACGCAATGAAGAAATGGGAGATGAGGTACACATGGCTACACAGTGAAGATGCTAGAAAATTGCCAATTCTGACATCAAGCGAGTGGAATATGGTGACTAACACCACATGTTATACTAAAAGGGTAGTTTTGCATTCAGAATGTATCACAGGACAACAATGTCTAATTTGCTTATTACTCACTGAGTGAAAGAATTGAAAAGAGAAAAAGAAAGTGAAGATAAAAACTGGTGAATATTTTAAGGACAGAGGATAACTGCTAAACTTTTGAGGAGTGGAAGGGATGGTTTTCCTAGTTTTTACTCCTTGCTGACATCGAGTGAAGATATCTAGTGTTCATTTGGTTTATTCTGGAAAGTTGTAAATTTTCCTGGAAATAAAATAAATAAATGTCACTCTCTTGAGGAAGTAGTAAAAATGATCTGGGAAATATATTCTTCATAAACACTCTTCTTTGTAAATAGGTTATTGTACTAGGACAATTTTAATGAGAGATTATTGTAATTTTATTTATTTTCTTCACTATTATGGTAGTTTTTCCTCTTCAAATATAAACTTTTATACATTGCAAAAGTAAATTAAGATGTCTGCATTTGAAAGAGTTAAAGGTAAGGCCTTCCTTATCCTTTTATATGTGCCTTCTCCCCTGTGACCGAATTATTCATTGATCTTTCCTATGCATGGATTATTTTTCTATAAATATCTCTGGGTTATTTTGGGCAGATCCTAGGATCGTAGGATAAATCAGATTGAAATGGACCTCAAAAAGTCTCTAGTTCAACCTCCTGCTCAACACAGGGTCAGCTGTGAGAACAAACCTGGTTGCTCAGAGCTTTATTTGATTTGATCTTGAAAAACATTGAAGGAAAACGATGGCAAAACTTCTCTGGGCAACCTGTTCTACTTCTTGGCCACCTTCATGATAAAAAATTTTCTTTATACCCAATCTGAAGCTTGGTTTGGGTTTTTAGCCAGTTATATCCATTGTCTCCCATCAAGTACCACAGTAAAGAGCCTGGCTTCAGTCTGCTTGATAACCATGTCAAGGAATATTCTTTATCTGAATATTGCTTTTCTCCTCCAGAGTCAAAGAGCATCAGTCAGTGCTTTTCTGACCAATTCCTGGGTTGTAGCTGTTACACCTGTCTCCTGTGCTGAGCAACGACTTTTCTACTGTTTGTTACTTTTAGTGAGCAGGATTCTTAAATCAATGCGCTTTACTGCCTTGCACTTCTTTTAAACTTTGTTGAAGTTTCTGACACTTTGCAGGCACTACAAAACCCCCAAAACATTGCAGCCTGAACAAAAGTGTTGCAATAATCTCTACAGTGATTTTAGATCTGCACTAGTCTTACTTTCTGACTGGTTCATGTTGGTTATGTTGACACTGATGGTGTGGTGCCTGATTTTAGTTTAAAACTAAAGAGAGAAGTATTTATGTTTTTCTGTGTCTCCACATGAATGAGGGAAATGGTCATAACCCAGCCCTCAATGTCTTGCCCAAGGTCACGACGGTGGGATATGAACCCAGGTCTTCAGACAGTGTTGCAAATATTGCAGCCATCCCATGTTGTCCCTGTGCCCTTCCCTACCCTTACCCCCATACTGGGGCTGTTTCTTGCTGGTGAGTGTCAGAATGTTTCTCAGGGTGTAACTAGCAGGAAAGTTTTGCCTATGTGAGAGAGACTGATACTGGTGGGGCTGCTTCTCTTTTCAGCTTCCACTTCTGAATCTTCCCAAATTACCGTGCTATTTCAAGACTTCCAGTAAGGACCTTAATATCACTGTTTAAAAACCTCAGAAAAGAATACATATTGTATGAAAAATGAGCTAGCATGGCCGAGAATCTAGTATTTCTATTTTCTGTCTGTTGTCATGTTATTGCTGTCCTCTTCAAAAGGTCTTCTATTATGTGCATATTGACATAGCAAGAAACCATGCAACAATTTCCTTTTTCTTAATGTAGAAATAAGAATAGTATAAATTGGGCAGTAGCAATATTTAAATGGGGCACTGTCTTCTAAAGATTCTCAGCAACAAATTATAGCTGCAAAGGTTAGGGCTGTCCAGGATTCAATAACATGCTGCTTTCCACATAGGTCTCATCAACAAACTATGAAACTGGAGGCCAGGATATCTCTTACAGGTTACAGTTGTCTTCTAAACCAATGAAACAAAAGGGCCAACAAGATAAATAATGGCGTGAAGAATCTCTTTTCCTCTGGTTATTTCGACAAAAATTTTTTACTATCTGTCAGCTGTTTGGCTCTTTGTGTTCAATTAACTGGTGGGTCTGCCTGATGACTTTTGGGCAGCTGTCCACACCTTGCAGCTGGCACTTCTTGACAATCATTCAGTAAGGCTAAGTTTGGTATATATGTAGATGTGCAGTGCTACCATTTTTGCTTAAATCCATCCCCCTGTGGCTGTGATTGATGTAATTTGGCTGTCAGAGCTGTAGAGGCAGCTTGCACTGCTACTATACTTGTCTCTGCTTTAATGGAGTGTTGCAATTTCCATGGTTATATTAGCCTGGCCTCTTTGTCAAGCACAATAAAAATTCCTTGAATATGGCACAGGTGCACTTCTATGTAATTGCCAAAGCATATTTCTCAAATAAATTAAAAAAAAATTATTATACTAACTGACTTCTCATATAGAGTGTGATTTGATGCAGTAGGCAGGCAGTTAGTAATTAGTCACAAAAGTCAAGGGGCTTATTTTTCTTTAGTTTTTTTCAAACATGAAATCTGCCAAAGCTGCCTACTGCTCTAAATCTTTGCAGTGTCATGCAGAGATGCCTATACTTGCTTTGCCATTTTAGCAAGATGCTTCTCAAAAGGATTTATGAACCTGGATGGAGGAGTATATGAAGGCACATCTGTTAATTTACTGGCTGGCATATGTGGGCTAGTTTGGGTATCTCTGCATAATATTACATTAACTGTCACTGACAGAGAATGGGACATCTAAAGAATAACTTTTTGTCAGGCCAGGCTTTTGGTCTTCTTGTAGTTTAGCTTTGAATCTTCTACTGCCAAGGGATCTGAGTTACTCAAAGTATGATCATCTGCTTGAACTTTGAAAACCAGAATATTTAAGTCTTGCTTGCAACACTGGCATGAGGTTGCCTGCATGTGACCTGCCAAGAATGGCTGAAACAGCAGCTGCAGAAAGCCCTTTTTATGCATATGTTAAATATGTCTGGCCTCCCTGCCCTTGTAAGCTTTTATTTCAGACTTTTGCCTTACAAGTAAATAGAAGGGAAAACCTTGAGCCATATCACTCCAGAATTATCTAGGCTCTCCTCCAAATCATCCTGTGTACCATCTAGAACTCCTAGGAAACCCAATGAAAGCGTTGCAGATAGGGCATACCACAACCATGCAGCAGATAGACACTGGCAAGAAATGTCTCTCACTTGTCATATTATGAAGAGAACTCTCCTGAAAACAAGCAGACTGATTTCAAAAAATGTGTTTTAGAGTTTTGAAATAGGGACTTGCTTGTCCCATGTGGGTACCTTGGCCTACTAATTATTGTGGGTCATATTTTATTACAAATCAAAGTATTATTTTTTGACTGGAAAAAGTGCAAACTTTTCCAATTAAATATCATATGAAAAGTGGCAATTTCTTTAAGCAAAGAAAATGAAAAGAACCCTTATAGTAATCCCAGTGAAGAATTCTGCTCTGCAAAAGCTATTGTTAGCAAGGTATAAAATCTATACTGCTTAAGCTGATGGATATTTAAGATCCATTTGATGGTTTTTACACCCTTGGTAGTTTTTAATCCCATAATCTGAATATCACCCCATACTATGCAGTTGTAGCATAATACATACCTATCTAAATTCTCTCTGAAGCTTTAGGTGGACATTTTTTTTGCCTTCACGGCAGTCCTGAAAATGTTGAATGTATTACTGCTGAGAGCTGTAAAACTGCTATGTGATATGCCTGGTGTAGGTGAAGTGAACCTGCTCTATGGTATATTAGGCTTGCGAGCTATTTTTAAAATGGAAGCTGTTCTATAAGTGTTTTAGGCATAATTAGAATATATTGGGAGAGAAATCCCTATTAAAATAAGCTCAAAACGTGGTTGGCTGGTGCAGGGTCTCCAAGGTGCTGCCTGCCAGAGAGATATAAAATATGTAAAGAGCTCAGTCAGCTTTGCAGGTAGGTGAAATAAGCAGCTACATATCCTAGCAAGGTGGTACAGCTTGCAAAGAAATAAAAAAAAGGAAATTTGCCCCATTGGCTCCTTTGCTATTTGCTGGCAATGAATATTCGCTATTAAAATTTTCAAAATGTTAAAGCTACTATTTCTAACTCTTTGCAGAAACTTGGAAAGCTAAAAGGGGAGGGAAGGAGAAAACTCCTAGGGATGAGTCTTCCAAGTAGCACCTATTTTATCTTGGGTTTGTACCATTTTGTAACAAAGAGGAGAGTGGACTTTAACCCCTGAATACAAGTTTGCCTATGGCTTGTTAATTTTACCATACCATCCAGATTTGGATGAAAGATGCCCAATAAAAACAGGATTTATTGCAGAGGTAAAAAGAAAATGTATGTAATATGAGTACTGCCTTCCCCTCTGTATTTGTTTGATACAAAAGCATGGAAAATGAGACTTCTTTTACCGGCTGTAAGACTCTTCTGTGTAATTTTATCTCAGGAATCTAGTATCTTCCTCAGATAGGAATGGACAGTGAAGTGGAAATGCATAATTGTAGTAATCTAAAATGTTGACTGCCAGGTGTCATGAGAGTGCACTTCTACTGAACATTTTTTGACATGGTGTTAGTTAAGAGTTTGGAAGAAAGCCATGTTTTGAGCTAGTATAATGGCTGTGTGAAGTGGAAAGCAAATTTAATGCAGGAGCAAAGTCATTGCTTTGGCTAAGGAGATAAGACATGAATTCAAAATGATACTTCAGCCAGCTAAAGTCTGTGGGTTTTTTTAAGCAACTGTCTGTACACATGCACTGTGGTTGTATTTAAATAGATCCATAAATTTTTAAGTATGACATTGTTTGGGAAACTTCATCTGTCTTATTCGGCTTATAAAAGGCTCAGCAAATGCTTAGGTGTTCAGAATAGTTAATCACCTCTTCATGTTTATCATGATCTATGGTTTGTTATGCCCTGAACTTTTCCCATCCCTTTGAGGTGGGATTTTAGTTTTTTCCTTAAAGTGTGGCCATATTTCAAATCAATGTTTTCAACTTATATTTGAAATGCTTCGAAGGAAGTGTGAAGATGGAAGGGACTAGAGGAGTGCAAACTATTACTGCTGTTACACATCAGCTAAAATTAAAATTTGCTCTCTCTCTAGTAAGAAAATCTACCAAAGTTAATATTTGATACAGTGGACTATCAGTAATTTATTCCAGAATTGCATATGAACCACAAATGCAATAGAAATGTTTAGGTGTTGAAGTCTGCAGAATTTAACCTTTATGAATCTTAGCTTTTTAAAAGAACCCACAGATTCATCATTAATTTTTGGATGTCATACAGAACATTCTCTCCCCCTTTCCATCTGTCTGTGAAGATTCTCTTTTTTCCATGCTTTTATTTTTCCCCTTCAGAGCAGCAAAATTGCTAAGTAATCCTGAAGGCAGGAACTGTATTTATAGCCCCCCAGTTAGCTCACTGAGGGAAGCATTAATGCAAATCAGTTTATGCATTTTAAAGAATGGTGCAATCATGTGATGCCTTTCTCAGGCAGGAAAGATAAGGTATATCAAATTTAGAGGCTCTTGATACAGGTATAGCCTCTTAAACAAAAACCTTTGCTGTTATAAAATGAGAAGTATGTAATAGGAAAAAAAATGATGAATTTATTTTAGCTAATAAGCGTGTATTGGGGGGGAGGGGGACAGGGAAAGAATCTAACAAAAACCTGTTAGACTATGCCCAATTCATGACAATCACATCATTTGTGTAAAATCCATGCTGCTATTTGTTAACATGGTTGCTATGGCAACTGGTAACCTTTATTTCTTCAAGGTAAAATCAAAGTGCGGTGAGTGTGGAGATGCAAGAGCTGACTTTACACATACATAAATGCATGCTTTGTCTCCTATTCCTCACTTCACAAGAGAAAATTACTAAATCTTCTTCTTTTCTGTTTTGTTCTGGTGCTGGGAAAGGTGATGGAGAGTACTGGGTGGTAAAATGTGAAACCCACTGAGGGACTGAGACACTACTGCCTGCTGGACTGCCAGTGATTTCAACAGACGGTATCAGGTCTCAGAAGAGTCTAATTGGCTTATCATAGCCAATGCACATGGACCAAGTGCTTAGATAAAGCCAGTAAATACATATTAGCTCAATGACTTGATTTTATAGCTGTACTTTTAAAGAAAAATATAGGCGGTATGACTCATTTGAAAGAGCTGGATTGGAGCTTGCAATCCTTTGCTGGAGTCATAGTACAAATTGCTAAAAACATCTGTGGTTGATCTTGCAGGCTGGCACAACCTGTGTGTTTACAGGGGAAACTGTGCTGTCTACTGTAGGAGTTGCAAAGGAAGGTCAGCCAATGTTTCTAAAGCATTGTCATGATCTGTACAAGATTCATAGAATCATATACTGTGGTTTAGGGAAAGGCATGGAATTTGGACAATTGTAGTTTTGTGGGAAGCAGTATACTTTTGTTAATGAGCTATATCTGTCAGTTTTAATGAGCACAAGGACTTTTCCCTGTTTCTTTATGTAGGACTTACCAACAAATTCTCTTGCTGTTGAAGGCTTTTGCTAAGGTTTTTAAGTTTTATTGCAAGGCTGCTATTTGAGTATTGAGTGATAAGAAAAATAACTAAACTGTCTGCATTTAAAATGGTTTTGTTTTCTTTTTTCGTGTTTGTTTTTTTCTTTTGTCCACTTTCTCATGGTTCATGAAGCCCTTCACTATGCGTGTGACAGCAGTTACTTTGTAGCTTATCATTGCTTGTCAGTGTTCCTTTTAGACCTTCCATTCACTAGGATTTACCAGAAGGTGATTCTAGAAAATACTTCATACATCATCTTAGTTAAGGTGGTTAGCAAAGCCTGCCTTAGCCATAAAAATAATCTCCATTTATGTGTTGTGTAGTCATGATGTTTTCAAAAATCTCCATTTTCCTGGTTTGAAACTGCATTTTTTCTATTTCAGGAACAACAGAATGTGTGTGCTCTCAGTAGGCAGCCTAAATTATAACCAATAAAACCCAACCAGTGAAACAAAACCTGTCAGAGAAGTGAATTCTTTGTTTTTGACATATAATAAGGAACCTAAGACAAAGTAGAAAACATTAAAACAAAATCCCACGCCCAAAACTCTTGTCAGTTTTTTTTTTACAAATTTGCAAACACAGGAGGACCAAACCCTGATCTTGAAAGATTATGGGTTTGCACAGACCACATAAGTAAATCTAAGATCGGAATTAAAAGAATTTATTCACTGTCAAGTTATTGTAAGATTTGAAGGACAGACACCTTCAACTGAGTCTGGGCACAAAGATGCTGCGTCAGATGACAAAAAGAAATTCTCCTGTGGAGAATGACTTTCAGAGATTTACTGGATTCACACAGTTACTGTTCGCATACTCTGAACAGGGGCACAGAAGCTTCTTTTGTTGATTTACACAATGCAATTATAGAAGAGTGTAGATTATGGAAAGAGACCAGACCCAGGAACCCACAGAGTATTATTTGTTGAGCGTGGTATTGAAACAGAACTTTCTACAAATCCTTATTCTGTTCTACAGTTCCTTGTAGGGTTAAACACAGGTTCACACACGTATTTTGCAACATTTGTTGGCTGCTTGTGGGGGTAGAATTGTTCATAACTCTCCACAACATGGTCAGTGGTCTCTATGACAAATAATATTCTGATTTTTGTCATTCTTGAATTTTCTCTTTCAGTTTACAAGCTGTTTTCAATTTGAACTTAGTTTTCACAGTCACTATCATGTTAGAAAGTTTAAACATAGGATTTTAAATCAATTAGCTGCACAGTTCTTAAATTGCTTCTTGTATGAAAACTTGAGGTTTGTGGCTAAAAACTTGTGTAGGTCCATTCTTCTGGAAAGAAACAGGTATGGCAAAAGGTTTCTCTGAACTATCTATATACCTAGGGATAGTAAGCAGTCTAGAGAAACCAATAAAGTGGCACCCTATGTCTCCAAATTAGCAAGCAACTAGAGTTTGATTAAAATTGGTATTGGATTCAGCAAGTCAGAATTCTTACCTAGCACAATCTATAAAATTAATCAGCCACAAAATACCACATGCAGATTGGTAAGCACTTCATCCAAGAAGTTTTCAAAAATAAGCACAACTGGCACTTCAGATCCCCAGCATGTATGAGAACAATATGCTTCACAGCAGTTTGTGACAAAACAGCATGCATTTTATCAATTCATTACTCATTAAGACTGCCACATGTGCCATCAATGTACACACATATAGTGCTATGCCTGGCATGCTGCTTCATTGTATGCGTTGGTTATAGCATCCATTGTCACTTAGTGTCCCCTCCATAAGTAATTGCTTGTTTCTGGTTTCACATATGCTATTTGGAGCGCAGCAGGGTATAAGCCTGCACAGGAAGTTTGCTGTGAAAGCTTCAAGGCATCAGCATTGCAAGAGCTCATTGTATCACCCCTGGAGAACCCTAAGGAAAAAAGTGTGAGTATTCATTTGCATCTTAAGTTGTATGGTAAAACCTCAAAAGCTGTGGCAGGACAGACTAGAGCAGTTCCTGCATCTCAGTAGAGACCTGGCTGGGAACCAAATTCCTAGTCAGAGATCATATGAAAAGAAGGTATGTGTTTCTCTAGCTGCATAAAGACAGATCTCTCAAAAGCGCTGGCTGCTATCTCAGTGCTTCTCATACTGGCATTCATTAACCTTCTTCTGATGTGCTGTACCAGCTCTACAAAATGAGGGAGTCATGCTCCTTGCAATCTACAGTTCCCAGTAAACACTTTTCACAATAGTATTAAAAATCTCCATCCCAGGTTGCTTCAGGCTAGTAGCCCAGGAGCTAATTTCCCAACCTCTTACTTATAAACCATAAACTAGTATCAATGTTAGATGGCTGGTGGAAAGTTATTTATAGGCTTTTATACTTTTATACTCTTTTATTCCTTTTGCCATACTGTGATGCTGAAGGAATTGGACAAATTTTTTGTCCAAGTCTTTGATAAATTCAGATTAGATTATTTCATGCAGAGCTTCTGAAGTAACTGTGTCTGCACACCAACAAAATCCTACATTCGACTAGTTGGTATAGTCCCCAGGTACGCAGTGAAATTCTGTCCCAAAGTTGTCACAGTCTGGTTTATAACCTTCTTGGCAGTTTCCAATATCCTTACACATTACTGTAAACCACAAAAGGGCTTTCCTGGACTTTTTGTGCTGTAGGTACTTAGCTGGACATCCTTTTGGATTTCTGCATAGATCCTGCAGATCTTGCAGTCAGCAAGTTCTCCCTCACTCAGGTTGTCCACCAAACCCTCTGGAGAGGGATTCACAGTAGATGTGACCTTAGTGAGACTGAGTGGTGGGGTGGGTGGGTATACAACTTACTGTAATTCAGAATGACACTTACTGTAGGTCAAGCAAGTTTATAATGAAATATTTGGAAATAGTCCTGTGATGCTAATAAGGTAGTCACGGGAATGTTTTTTGTGTAGCCTTCTTTCTTATTGCTCCAGTCTGGTTGTTTTGCTCAGATGATTCTGTAATACAAGGTCAGTTCATTCATTACTAGAAAGCAACGTTTCTTTCTCCCCAGAGTTTAATTTCTAAGCCTCAGATATGCTGCATTGTAAGACAACAGAGGGTTAGAATTGATTTTCAAAAGTTATTGTTCAAGATAGTTGTTCAGTATGTTCCAAGGTTGCTACATCATACCTTTTTATAATTACTATCTCCACCAATCTATTTGGAATGTTTGAGTGATCTGAAATACATTATGACTCTGTGTGTTGTTTTTTCTGGTTTTAGTTTTGCAGCCCTCCCCCAAGTAATTTCATCAGACCATTTAATTGAGAAATCAGTTATAGTAGATAACTAAGTCTTATACTTCATGCCACCTAAGTATAGAGTATAATCATTTGTCTAAGTAGTGCTGCACGTTTTGACTTAAAACCATTTGTCCCTCATAGTTAATTTGTAAGTTTAGGTTGTGTTTGGGCTTCAAGTGAGTGTTAGCAGTGTCGGCAAGAGGAATGAGAAAACCACTGTGCAAGTTTGTGGCCCATACTTGGTGACTTCCAGCAAGATATATCATTACCCTCAAGAATTTGTGATTAAAAATTACTCCTCCTCTTCTCAGTTTGGTCAGCAGAACGCTGAATCTAATTTTATACCAGTGCTGACCTAATTTTAGGAAACTGAGTTCCTGTGGGTCCTGTATTACTCCCTAGCCTATTTTCTGTGAGCCCCTCTTACAAGAAAATATGAGTCTTGCCTTGGATCTAAAAAACTTAACCAAAGGCAACACTTACAGCTGTTTTCTTATAGGTTCTTGTGACTTGCATGAAATGTACCCTGCTGCAACCTTTCTTTTAAGGTTTTTCTTAGGTGACAGTTATTATGATTTGCTGCTGCTTGTGGACACAAGTAAAAGATGGAGCACAAAGGGAAATCAAATTATCTGAATTCCTTTCTATTAAATATATTTCTCTATCACATTTTATTTTTGAATGCTAGTATTCAAGTCTGCTTGAATATATCTCATTATGATGTGAAAGTTTAGGTCTATAAATAATAAATCATATGTATCATAGCTAACCAACCAAATAGTGTGTAGGAAGGGCAAGTGATTTCATACACTTGTATCCTTATTTATTGTACAAATTTTTATACAAATAGAGAAGGGCATTATCTTCCACCACTGCTTTTCGATCACAGACAATCCCTNTTTTTTTTTTTTTTTTTTAAACAGTGATGATTCTTTTAGAAATAGCTAGAGAACAGAGTGAGCTAAAATAAAGTGCTACTCTTAGGGAAACTAGGCGCACATGGTCTGCTTTTCTTTGACACAGTAACATACCATTGTTTGGCTAAAGTTTACACACTTTTCCTGTTTTAATGTACCTGAATTGTTGCTGTTGAAAAGTATCCATTGTCTGTGATAACCTGTAAGTAGGGCATGATGGAGTGGTAGCTTCCTGGAAAGGAGCAGACTTAATCTTCAGAATTCACCATCCCTTATAAAAGGCCTTCTGACTATTTGAAAACTGACAAGTGTGAGCGTTGTTAAAATTCATATGGTTTGGAAAAAGCCCTGCTGGATTGTCTATTTAAGCACATTTTTAGGGTGGAAGATATTACACTAGTTACAAATATATTGATTTTTTAAAAAAGAAATTATTGACCTGTAAAATCCTGGAATCAGCTGCTGCCTGGCTTGCTGGGGACATTTGGTTATTTATATTCACAGAGCTGGCAGTTTTGAGCCAGACCCTAAGTAATGATCAGAAGTGAGGGGTGGGTGATGAAAGCACTGTATGTGCATGAAATATAATTACACAAGCCTGACTGCAGAAGGCTGAGATACCTCTTACAGGACATCCATCTACATTACAGAGTGGGGACCTTACATTTAATTTTCTTACTTCTTCAACCCCCTCTCTGGGACTATTCTCATACGTTCTGCAATTTGAAAAAGTTAGTTTATTCTTCTCTTAGGTGTCTGTCCCCCTTGTGCTGTCATAGCAATAATAACATTATAGAAATATTAGGCTCTATCCTCTAAGCATCTCAGTACTCACAGAACATGTGTCATTGTAGGTTTCGAAATGAGGGTTGAATGTATGTACCATTAGTTGTCGTATTTACCAGAGGACAATTAGGCTATTTCTGTGCTTTGTTGTATTTACATTTTCACCACAGAAAATAAATTTTCTGGCTGTTAAAACATATCAAGAAGCAGTGTATGAATGGGATATTAATCACCATGGGTTAACAGTACGGATCTGTGGATTAAACTATGTTGTTACTTAGCGATTATAGATTGATGATAGGTTAAATAATATATATTGTGTTGCTTTTCTGTTGATTTTTCTTGTTGTTTTCCTCACTTAAAATGCTCAGTTAGTATCATAGAATTTTTCATCCCAAGCAAGTTAACTGGCATACAAAGCTTGGCTCTGACAATCTGAGGCGTTCAGTGAAAAGAAAAGAGGTTGTAATGATTTAGTGTCTGCTCTGAGTCACAACAGGTGAAAATCGAAGCCCTACTTAGTTCTACAGCTTTCAATTTTTATACTAGCGATATACTACCACCCACATTTCTTCCCTTCAATACTTTTTTCTTCAGCAGACTACAGTTCCCCACTATTTCAGTATTTTTAAAGTGTTTGCACCATATTCCTTGTCTTTCACTGGTTTGTCCTAGGCCTTTTCTTTCTTTTGCACATCACAAAAATCACTATCCCATACCTCCTCTATCTACAAGACTCTGCTCCTTCTGGGTGGATACCCTTGTGTAATGGTAGAGGGAGACCAAAATACAGCACGGTTTCTGCTGTCTTGACAATTTATGGATACTGAACTGTCCAACAGAAGGATCAGAATCCATGATCCCTATCCCACTGTCACAGAGAAAATCCATTTGTCCCGTAGTGCTTCAGAATGTGATTGACAGTACGCTGAAAGATGTTGAATTGATTTTGTAACGTGCAATAAACTAATGTCAGAGTGACAGCCATCGTTGACTGTGGTATCTGTTCTCTAACAGCATCAACACCCATGTCCCAACTCCCTGCTCCCATTCTACAGGGACTGTGAGCTAAAGGTGCAGATGCCTTATCAGAAGGATCTTGCACACAGTAATGGACCATAGAACAGTCTTGGCTTTTGGGAAGGGGGCATCTGTTACATCACCTGTATGTTCTATTTGCCACTTTATTTAATTCCACCCAGACGGACATTGAGGTGCTGGACTGTGTCCAGAGAAAGGCAATAAAATTGGTGAAGGATCTGGAGAGTAAGTGTTGTGACAAACAGCTGAGGTAGCTGGAGGTGTTTAGCCTGGAGAAGAGGAGGCTCAGAGGAGACCTCATTGTTCTGTACAACCTCCTGAAAGGAGATTGTAGCCAGGTGGAGATTGGCCTCTTCTCCCAAGCAACCAATGATGGGACAATAGGAAATGGCCTCAGACGAGGGAGGTGCAGATTGGACATCAGGAATAATTTCCTCACTGAAAGAGTGGTCAAGCTTTGGAACGGTCTGATTACCATCCCTGGAGGTGTTAAAGAAATGACTGGATGTGGCACTGAGTGCCATAGTTTAGTTCAGCCAGAGGTTGGACTCAGGGGTCTTGGAGGCCTTTTCCAACCTTATTGATTCTATAATATATGATTTGTATTTGTTTTCTTTTGTATTCATTTGTATCCTAAGCCTTATCTCTTTACTGATTCTTCCCTAAATCTAAGTATTGGAAACGTTGAGAATAAAGAAGGGAAGAATAAATTTTTTCTTTTCCCTTTTTCCTTCCCTCATTTCTTTCCTTCATTTTCCAGTGTGCTCTTTTGTTCCTTTTGTCTTTGTTCATTTTATTTATTAGCCGAAGCCATGCTACAAACAGACTTTTCAGGCACCTGTAGGGAGTGCAAAGAATAGCTGAGGGAACTGTGGAGTTTTCGCTTTCTGTAAATCCTACTATAATGCTGCACAAGTTTGTCTCTCTTCACCCTGCTCTTTCCTACTGTTTCCTTTTATTTGTTTTTAATCCTTTATGATATGTATGCATTTGGCTCCAGAGAACTTGATAGATTCCCTTTGCAAGAAATTGCACAGAGTTTACATTTACCTTTTGAGGTGCGGCACTGCTAAGTTTTTGATTAATGATAAATCTAGAAGTTATACCTTTTTCCCTATTGTTATTCAGGAAAATATGCTGATGAAAAAGTATATTGTTCAGGAAGGAAACGCCTAAATTTAATAGTGTGATGATGTTGTAATTTTCCTGAGACTTCTGAAATTTTAAATGTTGGGTTTTTTTTTTTAATAGCAAATGGTAGAAGAGCCTGTCATCTATTTTGAATTCTGGCTCATGTCCTCTAATCACTTTCCCTGTCTCTTTTAAGCTTCTCCTAGCTTTTTATGAGAAATGCATTTTGAGATTAGATTGCTATGCTTAGCTAGGATGTGTTGCAAGGCAGGGGGCTTTAGGTTAGCTGGTTTGAGCAGACGGGAAAGATTCCACTCCATTCTGATCAGCAATTGTAAGGTCCTACACTTGCAGCGTGTATTATCATTTTTGAGATCTGGAACTATTTTTGTAATAATGGTCTTATCTATACAAGATACTAGGTTTGACACAGGTAAAATTGGATGAAATGACAGGGTTGCTGTGGTGTGCTGGAAGTCACTCAGTTTTTCAGTGGTCCCATTTGATGTTAATATTTATGGATCTTTCTGTTCATTTCTTTTTTTTTTTTTTTTTCATCAAATACCAAACTTCATTGCAAGCACAAATATCCAACTTAATTATTTTCAGCTCCTGAGGTTTCAAACCCATTAAACAGCAGAGAGGCTCAGTAATTATTTTATTACTAATACTGAAAGTGTAATAATACTAATGGTAACAGAGGGCAATGAGCAAAACTATGGGAAAAATGTAATGGCATAAATAGCATAATAAATGCTGTATTTAACACAGCATTCCTAAACTAGCCAATTTCTCAATAATGAAATTGCCTCAAACCCTAAAGAGAATACATGTCTGTTATACTTACTTTCTTCATCATTATGGAAGTTTGAACTACAATCAAAGGAAAACAAACAAGCACGCTGTTTCACAAAAGTTAAACACAAATGCCAGGGTAATACTTCAGACCACAGATAATGGATTTAATTAACTATTTCTTCTATTTCCCTGGTGCAGAAACTAGCTGTAGCAATATTTGGCTTTCTTAGAAGTACAAGGCTTTCTGCATCACTTCCTTTCATCTCAAATCAGTTACCAGCTATAATGAAGTTGAACAACTGTAACATTGTAGATTCTTTCTGCAATTCTTAGTAACATAAAGATTGTCTTTTTTTAGTTCTGTCCCGGCCCAGTTCTGTTTTTTTCCTCTGAGAGCAGTAGATGGGATATGCACAGTTCCTGGTGCGAAGCCTGAACCTGGCATACCAGGGTCCCATGTATTTTATGACCTGAACTGTGTCCTGGAGTTTTATGACATAATTTCTTGTTTACTATATATTCAGTATACTAAACATGATATAGCAGTGATTGTAAAGTTGTGAGGATGTGATTGTAAGCAAGGCAGAGTTTGTAGGTGTTTAGAAACTGAAGAAAGACTAATCTGCTCAAAGTTTCCATGTTCTTTTCTATTCATGTGAGGATGCCTGTTTAAATTTATTATTTCTTCCCAGAACCCTTGCCTCAAAGTTGATCGAATGTGATCTGCAAAGCCATGGTTGTGTTTCTGTTTTGAGGTTGGCATTTTTCTTCTTTAACATCTGGAACTTCAGTGGTGCTATACTTGCACATGTATATAGACACAGCACAGTACAGTTCCATATAATTTTTAGTGTTTTATCTTTCCAAATTTCAAGACAGAAGTTGCAAAATTTAGGACCTAGACAAAAATCCTGTGGGTATATATATATATATA
>VXBA01003763.1:2087524-2098533 GCA_013399895.1 Serilophus lunatus | reverse complement strand
TTTTTTTTTTTGCTGTAAAAGGTGGAAATAAGTCTTTAACAGAGACTTATGTATCTCATTTTCTGTTACCACCACACACTTGGTGCTCTTGTCCGTCTCAATGCATTGATCTTGTCCCATAAAACTACAGTATTTCTGCAGCATGCAAATTCATCATTTGCTATATAGTTTCAAGTGCTCTCTGGCTTCAGGCTTTCTTTATAACTCAACAATCTCAGTAATTTTGTTAGCAAAACTTGCTCCTGGGTGGCTTTTACTCTGGTTGCTTCACTGTGTGGATCATGCTCTTGTCCTCTGTGTAACCCACAAACCACTTGGATGATACATGCTTAGCTAAATGTTACCCAGCATTGCTGGTGCCCTTAGGAATAAGAACATTTTTCCCAAACACACGGCTGGGAAAGACGTGAAGAGAAATATGAAGGAAAATCTGCATAGACCTTCCTAAGTATAACCAAAAATTCTGATTATATCTAACATCCATTTCAGATGTGTCATTCAGGGGAGCTGCTCAAGAGAATTACTCTTTGCTCTCATAAGTGTTTCCCTCTGGACAGTTTTAGTTTATTTTCACAGACTGCATTTAACACAGCATTCCTAAACTAGCCAATTTCTCAATAATGAAATTGCCTCAAACCCTAAAGAGAGTACATGTCTATTATACTTTCTTCATCATTATGGAAGTTTGAACTACAATCAAAGGAAAACAAACAAGCAAACTGATACTGAGTCAAAAGACTTTACATGTTAATGAAATGAATGAGGAGAATAAAGTAATTTTCCGTTGTTTTAGTTGTTGAAAGAAGTCAGTTTCCACAAATCCAAATTCTATGACAAAGCTCAAAGGTAGAGGAAAAGATACCTTGTGGTGAACACAATATTGGTTTGAGTTTTTTTGAGCAAGAAGGAATTAAAATGATGTTTTGGAAACTGCATCATCTATGTTTTATTAGAGAGAAAATACAGAGCACTCTTTGGATTAAACAAATACAGAAATAATACAGATTTTAATGGAAATTAAATTAGTCTTAACCAAATAATTAAATAGAATCTAAAATTCCTGACTTTATTTTAAAGAATAGTCTGGTAAAGGTCACTTGTGATTGAAATTGCACATATTACCTTGTATTTATATTAGGTTTTGACACTATTTTTCACATACATATATATCCTTAGATACACTACTCACTTATTACATTACTCCTTTATGGTTCAGTCGGATGTATTCTTCACTGATGTAGGTGATCAAAGGTTCAAATTCTATTTGGACTGAAAATGCTGCAGGAGTGTGGCAAAGTTTGTTGTGTAATGCAAAATATTGAAGATAAGGAAAGCAGTAGTACTTCTCCAGCAAGTACATTCATCCCTAACTTACAGGGTGTTTGAAAGATATCAGGACATTTTTTTTACCCAGGGGGTAACTGGGCACTGGAACAAGCTCTGTCAGGCAGTGGTCACAGCAGCAAGTCTGACAGAGTTCAAGAACAATTTGGACAATGCTTTCAGGCACATGGTGTGACTCTTGGGGTGTCCTGTTCAGGTCAGGAGTTGGATTTGAAGGTCCTGATGGGTCTCTTCCAACTCAGCGTATTCTAAGATTCTAAGACTTCTTTGTTCTGATGAAGAAAAGCTCAAAGGTTAATGCCTAGTCATGGGGATTGGACACCTGTTTTGCATGACTTGTATGCCTTACTTTCGTCCCTGTGAACATCCTCGATCTTAGACTAAGATTAGATTTGATCTTAATTGATGAGACTATGTCACAAGAAGTTCCTGGAAAGCAATATAGCAAGTATGCAAAATATTCTCTGTTCTGAAAATAAGGCCTGTGTACAGTTCAACTTGAAGTACCATCCTAATCATGATTAAGAGAACTGTAGAAAAGGTAACTTGTAGGTACATTTTGCTTAGCTTATAACAAAGTACTGTGCAGTGGGAAGGAGGTTATCTTGACTTTGTTCGGTGCGATGAATAGATCTGCAGCTGCTTGAGTTACAGTGACATTAATACTCAATTATGAAAGTGGCTAAATGTGCTTATTGCAATGGAGGATGAAACTTCATCTGTTTTTGCAAGCCTATGTGCAGAATACGGTTTATCAAGTAGTTGGAAGGAATTTGATACCTTTCTAGAGGTGGTATGTTCCTGTTGTGTAAAACCTTGTTGATTTGCTTAGAGCTCTCCATCTTTGGATGGGGTTTTGCATTCAAATGAAATATACAGAAACAGCAGAGAAGTAAAATGAAGCAGCTTCCATTTAAGCTGCTTTTTGAGCTGAAGGACTTGGCTGAACATTTGTCTTTCCTGAATGAAATCAGTTACAAGACTAAATCCACGTAGCTGACCACAATAAAACTTCTGCCTCTCCTGCCTTCAGTTTGTGGAGGTGAAATACCAAGAGCGCTGTGAAACTGAACTGACAGGATCCCTGGCCACCCATCAAAGCATCCGATTGACTCCACTTAGCTGGTTAGGGGCTGGTTTCATCATTTTAGGCTCAATCAGAGCTCCAGAGTTGAGTGTCTCTGTGTCTTCGTGGTATAACCTGTCAATTCCAGTGTAGCAATTGTGCATCTTATTCCCCCTTGAGTTAAATAGGTAAGACAGTAGGTAGTAGCATTGTCCATTTTTCTCTTGCTGTTCTCCCAGCTCACCAGTAAATGAGTGTCCCGAGAGCCTGATCATAGCGAAATAGCATTGCAATGTGCTTGTTTGTTTATTTTAGTGAAAATATTACACCAGAAATGAAGCTTCACAGAATGACCAGTGGTAAGCTCATGCAACTCATACAAGTCTTACTACTTGGACCTAGCCAGGCCATTTTTCTGTCAGTGGTGTTAAATGCCATATGTTTCTTTAATAATTCATGTTGCATATAAGAAGCCTCAAGTTAAAGCATGTCTTTCTTCTTTACAAACAGCTCCTTCCACGTGTGCTGACTTTGCAGCTGCTTCCTGCAGTCTTTGACTTCTGTAATTAGAACAACTGGCCAGGCCAGCTAATGCTATTAAACTGACTGGTCTAGAATGTCATTTATCTCAAGGGTTTAATTTGCTGAGTACAGGGCAGCACAATACGAGGTTTGCATGTGTGATGGATGTAACCTGATTTTTTTTAGCTCTTGTTGCTAAGTTACAATAAACTGTTATCACAGTAAATTGTCTGCATTTAAATGGACTAAGATTCCACCTGAAAGGAGCCACACAGATGAAAACTGATAATATACTGATGTCTGAGAAGAAAGGAAAATAGCACAGAAAACCCCAAATTGTGAACAGGATAATTTTGTATTCTAGACATTAGCCAGACAGGCTCAAAAATAGCTGTTTAGACCCCAGAGATATGCTACAGTAGCAAGTGACTAAGAGCTGGCATACAATAAATAGCTACTAATTTAAAAATAAATAGCATGAGTATCATCAACTGCTTAAAGGCAGATCTGCTGTCTGAATTGTACTTTAGAATTACTTTCCCTGAAAATAATCTGTTACCCTTGAGTCAGGTATTGTATCTAAATGCTAAGAAAAAAAAATACTAAAAAAAAGGAAAAAAAATATACTAAAGTCTCTGCGGTTGTCCAATGGACTAGAAATAATCTTAAAGCATAATGTTAGTAAATGCTTCCCAGTTTTACAAGTGATAAATTGTACCTATTCTGATGGAAAATTATGTAGAATCCATGCTGACACATCAAGTTGTTGTCCTACCTCTTCCTGAAGCTCTGTACCTAAGTCTTGTAAGTTCTCTGAAATAAGAATCGATTTTCCCCAATCAAGTTTAAAGACTGCATGGAGGGGCAGTTACTAACGAGAGTGCTTATTGGCACCATGCTTAAGTTCATTCCAAAAATATTCATTCTGGGTCAACAGACTGGGTCTTGGTGACTACCTGGAAGCTGAATGGTGTTTGGTGTTAATTGGTGATGCCTGTTTGTTCATCTTCGTAGATGTGATCAGTGTGGGACCTCTCATCTTCTTTGAGCAGAGAGTCCCTTTCATGGCAATGTCAGGGCAGTTTTTTGTGTGTTTAAAAGTCAACTCTTAATAAACCTATTGTCAGTACACGGAAGATCTGAACAAATAGAATATGCAACATATTGCAGAAAAATACCATGATATTGGTAAATTCGGTTAGAATTGTGACACTTTCCACAGTACAGAGAACATGTAAACCAAATGCCTTCCACTGCAGTTAAACCATTAAAGATCCAAAGGTAAGATCCAAAGGTCCAATTCTGCAATGTACACTAGCTAGTCTGATATTCCATTTATAGATTTAAAAAAGCATGATGCTGGGTTGATTTTAAAGGTGTCACCCTCTGAAGTAAGCCATTTGGTAAAAAGCATTGGATTGACAGAAATGAAGCTGTAGGCATTCAATGAAAGCTTTTCATTAAAATCACAACTAAAAACTGTCAATCACCACGAGCAGAAACCTGATTAGATAACTCTGCTAGAAATACTGTACCTCCTTTAGAAAATGGAAGAAGAAAATTTTGCCAGGATTTCAGAATGTGGAGAAGCATCTTCTCCCTTTAATTTAAATTGCTATGCCAGAGACATTTACTCTCCTTGCAAAAACCCTCCTGCAACACTGAATTTTTGATTCACAGCAGAAAAAACTGAGAGGATGCAGACAGAATATGTAGTGCAGCACTGCCTGTGCTTCAGCAGAGTTGTTCTGGTGGCTTCAGTGAGCACTACTTTTGAAAAGCCAGTTAATGGATCGGATCTATATGATCCTATGAGAAACCCTCAGAGAGAGGGGAAATGACAGGGAAGCGTTTCTGTGGACTGTGGAATTTCAACTCATTAAAGTGATGAAACAACTGCTGTGGGAATGAATCCACACGGAGTCCATGACAGATGCCTGGTACGCTACATTCCCAGCAGCAGAACACAAAAGGCTGGTCATTTAGCAATATTGAGAAGCTTCTTGTATCCATAGGAGCAGGTGGTAGTGCAGCCATAAAAGTTGCAGTGAGGGGAGAAAATGCAGTCACTAGGTTATATTTTGACCTGCCGTCTCTCCCCCTGGCTGTAGCAGAGTGGTACACACAGGGTTAACACCAGGACACACTGATGGCATGTAATGCCAGGTGTTCAGACACCCACCGAATTAATTCCAGTGCCAGCTTTTCTACACAGCTTGGCACCCTTAAAGCGTCGGGTGGCTTTAGGTTAAAAAAGACTTTTAAATCTCTTACCTTGGTCTAGTCCAGTGTAGCTTTTTGGTTGTTCTCCGTCCACTATCAGAAAAAGAGAAATTAATGCCAGATTCCAGTGAGTCATCCTAAATGACAGAGTAGGCTCACTCTTCGCACCGGCTGCTGGCTGCCTCCGCTGTGTGACAGCTGCCGGCTGGCTGGGGAACAAGCGTGTCCCATTCTGCAGCCTGCGGCAGGGGGAGAGGGGAAGGCAGCGCCGGGGAGAGGAGGTGGGGGAGAAAGCCGGAGAGAAGGACCAAAAGAGAGAGAGGAGAGAGGCAGAGGCAGGAATATACCATGTGGCTGCGTGCTCCCCTTCTCTGCCTGGTGCCCAGCCTCGCAATGCGCTGCCGAAAAGTTACTTTTTAATATGTGATGCGCTCTCTGGTTTTAGAGCCGCCCTGCTCTAGTCCTCTTTTCAGTCTGTGCTCAGAGGAACTTCTCGGCATTTCGGCGATTACATTATCGTCTCTCTCGGAGGCTGGCATGGATGCTGTACGCAGAATGTGTTCAGTAAAGGAAGTCGGTCTGTGGCTGTGTGAAAAGCAGCACTTGGTTTCTTGCAGCAATTTTATAGGCTGTTTATCTGAGAGTGGGAAACCAAGGGCGAGGGTAGTAATTCTGGCACCAAAGGGGAAAAAAAGGGAAAAAAAAAGACATTGAGAGCCACGAAATTGTACAAAAGAAAAATTGGGGATGGAGACATTTCTTGGTTACTCCTAACAGAATAAGGTTGGGATAATTTCTGAGTCTTTGGTTTATCGTCTTCGACATGTCTCTGCAGATCAGAAATTGGTGCTAGAGACAGGACCTTTCCTGAGTATTCCCAGAATAATTCTCAAGAGGAAAAATCAAGCTATTGGAGTGGGTAACGTTGCACTAAATGACAAGGATTTTCTGGGCAAGCACTGCTAGTTTCTGATCACCCCCAGTCTTCAAATCATGGTTTAATTCTTTCTTTACACTCACATCTATTGCATGCATATGTTTTTTTAGGCAATTATTTTCTTATGAAACTGGTATAGGACAGCTTCAAAGGAGTTGGTGATGGCTTTAGTGTCACTGGGAAAGTGGAAAAAATGTTTAGGTTCCCACTGTTTGCTCACTGGTTTGCTGAGTCTGGAAGGCTTTTGTGGGCTTTTGAATGCCCTTTATTAAAAATTATTCGTATTACTAGCTCTGTGTCAAACTACGTTCGGATGCTCTGAATATTTAATGTTCGCCACATTCATCTGTGTCTAAAAAGGTGGTGGTGTTTCATACTTTGTATTTCTGCAGTGTGAATGTGAGTGGATGGCCTTAATCCTGATAAATTGACGCATAATTCCCAAAGAAAACTAGAGAAAGATTTAAGGAATAACAGCATAAAGGTGGAAGAGCTAAAACATGGATGCATTCCTGATTAGAAAACTCTATGTAGGATAGTTCCACATCCCCCCTAAATGATTGCACCAGTTAAATATCCATTAAGTGTTCTGTCTGTGTTTCCCTCTGCAGAGTACAAAATGATAATTTCTTTTATTCTCATCTTATTGGATAAGGATGGTCCTGTGAGAATGGGATATGAGCTCTTCAGATTTTTTTTTAATGTTTGATTTAATTATATATATAATTCTGACTTTGCTGAGGGTACTAGGGATTTCCTGGCCTTGTAATTCATAATGAAGCAGAGCAGCAGCCCATATCCAAGATCTTAGGAAATGTTTCCTTAGGCTAATTGCAGGCAAAATCATACTTTGTTGTGGGGTTTTTTCCCCAGGAAAATTTGAACCAACATGGCAAACTTCCCCCCTCCCCCACATATTAATTTCCACATCTAACCCTGCATGGTGGCATGAACTGTGTGTATCTGTGAACCATGTGCTGCTGTAGAGCACATGAACAGCATGAAGAATATCCGCAGGAGTGTTTAATCTGAACTCCCTGTGAATGTAAATTCATCAGGAAAAATAGACCTTTGATACTGCTGGGTAGTGACCATAGAGAAGTGCAAGATGTCTGTCCAGCATTCACTCACGTCTTTTAGAAGACAACCAGAATTGTAAGGGAATTCAAGATTAGCTGTGTAACAGACCTCAACTGGAAAGTGGTTGGGTAGGAGAAGAGAAAGGCTTTGTGCCATAGAGGGCATCTGTTTTAAGAAGGGGTATGCTCCAGGCGTTCTGTGTAGTCCCTTAAGAACCTGTGCCATTAGGAAGACTCGGTGGAGAGAGGCAGTGTAGGGATAGGTATCAATTACAGAGGATATAACAAAATTATTAAACACATTTTTCTGAAGTGACAGACAGCAGTGGCCGAAGCTGGGCATCCTCCACAGTAGGGCAGAAGTGCTTAGAGCAATTAAAGTGACTGTAGCTGACATTCATGCACATTCAGAGAATCATAGACTTGGTAGCTTATTCTTTAATACAGTTCTTTCCACCTTTCACATTGAAAATGAAATGTCACTATATCACCAACTCATGTTCCTAGCAACATGACATTAATATTAATAGAAAGATGAAGATAAAAATGTTTTAAAAATAGAAAGGTCTCACTTAACATCTTTCTTTCTATAGCCTTGTCCTTTTGATTCCTGAGGGGATACTTCATTAGTTCTTTCCAAATTCCATTCTCCATTGAAATTTGACCCAATGTGAGACATTAAATAGGAATAGACGCGTTTTGTCCCCACTTCGGCTGGAAGGATTGCTGTAATTGTTTCATCAATGAATATCTTTATCAGAGTACCAATATGGAGTAAATTTCAGTTCCAGTTCCATTTGTACAGCTTGATATTGCAAATGCTGCATGGGTAGAACTCTCTCAGATGTCCATTTATTTGGTTCCCCATGGGGTTTTCTGGTAGAAGCACTAGCTGATGACAGGAATGCTATTTTCTGGAGAGGCTGATTGACAACCTTCTTGTGAGCTGATAGGGAGGATTCGGGTATGCCAGAATAGTCCTTAGGTTACCAGTTGCCAAAACAATTGGAAGTCTTTTCTGCAGAGATGATGAGCAGGTCAATAATCAAATTAAATTGTAAATCAGAAGTTGGCAATGTTGCATACTTGTAAACTTGAAACATTACTTGAAAACTTGTAATGTCAGTGCATTTGTCTGTAGCTGCCATAAAGCCCAGGCTGTCTGAGGAAGCTGTGACATCTGCATCTTTGCAGTATTCAGAACCAATTCAGGCAAACACAAACTACAGGAGAGCATCCAGAAAAAAAGAATGTATTTTTATTTGGAATATGGTTTCTGTGATTTTCTTTCTTCTTTTTCCATGTACAAAATAGTCACTGAATATACAAATGGAATGAGGTCAGAGGTGGTCCTTTTCCTTGACTTAGTGTTGAACACAACAAAATCACTTCTTTGCAGAATCATATTTTGGATTATTTATTTTTACCTGTTGAATGTCTGTGCAACCTCCAAGAAATTGCCAAAGTCTCTGGAAAATAGTGGTTTTCCTGAATTCTTCTGAAGCAATATAACTCATGTACTTATTTCTTACTCTTCCATATTCAAGTTGTTATTGCTTCTCAATTTCATCCCTTCACACCTCTGTGTCTTTTGCTTCAAATAAAGAACAAAATATTTTTTATTATTTTGCCTTTTTCTTCCAAAAGTGTATGCTTTGATGTTTAGTTGCTGTTAAGACTCCTGCTGAAGTTATACTTAACTCAAAATTTTGCATTTCAATCTAGACGCTGAAAATTTTGTTATTTTAAACTTCAGTAATAAATTCCAAGCATTAGACCTGCTATATCTTCTCTTACAAATACTGTCTTGATGTTAAAGTGATGAAGTTTGAGCTTTTAAAAGTAATATAGATAAACTTTAACCTTGAATGTTAGGGGCAAACCTATTCCAGTGATGAGCTGCTACATTCAGAAATCCTTGACTTACAAGTACAATTCCAGAGAACAAAACCACTGCAAAAGTTGTATTTTTTTGTCAATACTCAGTCTTCAGCCCAGAATTATTATATTTGATTTTTGAAATCTATTTATATTCAAGAATCTGAACTTACTTTAACACCAGTATTTTTTTTTTGAATGACAGTTATTATGTCCATATGTCTAAAAATATGATATACTATGCATTTAAAACCAAAGAAATAAATGGTATTTTGGCTGAAAAGAAGGCTGCATGCAGCTGCCATTAGTTATGCCTAGATATCTGTGTTTCTATGGTAAGTTTAAGTAAGAGGAATGGCTTGGAGAACATAAGCCCATATAAGACAAAGAAAGGCCTTTCTATCTGTAGATAAATAAGATGTAGTATTAGCTGGAGAACGTTTCATGATGCCTGAAGTTGACAGGCTGAAATTTGTATTTTTTATCCTAATACCATTTCCTGAAAAGATGGATTTTTTTAAAAATCATAATTTAGAAAAAAGGCATTGCATTGAATTTATTTCATTCCTATACCACCACAATGCAGCTCAACTTATGTCTCCTTTGGTTTTACCTGGACTCTCTGAATGCTGTAGTGCTGCTAAGGATATCCCATTTGCCTTTGTCATCCTACTGCAGCAGTTCAGCATTTTTGTCATTTGGAAGTTTGGGATTTTTTTCACTGATATGTAATGCAATGCCTCATCAAAATAGTCCTGACAAAATACACTGACTGTCTGTTCATCCTCATCATGAAGAGGTGGAGCTGATTAGTTCTTTGCTTTTTCTGCAGCAGTTTTTTAAGCAACCATTGTGTCTGCCCACATTTCATCTTGTGAGATGGACAACCCATCTCTGAAGACATTTACCTCTCACTATGTTCTCACATGAGAGGATACTTTGAAAACAGATGGATGGTCCTTCTTACAGAATATTCAAGTGAACTTAATTCTGTGCTGCTGTATCGGTGAATCAATATCCCTGAGCATCAAGGAGATGATCTCAGGTTTCTAAAGCAATAGCCTTGACATATTGTCTTGGGTTAGCTGAGGCTGAGAAAACTTTCCCTGTTTTGACTCAGGTTTAAATAGATTTCTTTTTTCCCCTTCCCCCCCTCTCCCCACTCTCTTTTGGCTCATGTGTTTTCTTTTTTCCTCTTGAGGAGGGGGGCTGGGGAGAGAGGGGGAGGTGGGGAGGTGGCGATCTTGCATGGGCACTGCCTGTGGCCATGAGGACGGCTGGAGGTGCCTGGAATACCAGGGGAGCCGGAGTTGCTGGGAGAGGAGGGGGAGGCGAGGTGCGGGCCCTGCCCCGGGCTCCCTGCGTGGGGCTGGGCTGGGGCACGCGGGAATGCACGCGTGGCCATGGCCGGTTTTCAGCTCAGCGGTTCCCGCAGGGGCGGGAGGCGAATCCCCCTGCCCCTCTTGGACTGGTTGCTGTGCTGGGCACATACGGCACACCAGTGCTCGCTCCTGCCCTCGGCGGTGTGAGGGGCCTGCCAGCCCCTTGGCTGCCCTCCCGGCAGGGCAGGGGTGGTCCTGGTCCTGCTTCCAGCTCCGTGTCCCGGGGGCTGGCGGGGGTCGAGCGCTCCGCTTGGTGTCCCAGTGCCTGGAATGCCCTGGGGCTCATGGGGGGCCGTGGCTGGTGAGGTTGCCAGCGGCGGGCAGCGCGGCGTGTGGCTCCAACATGTTTTTTGGCCAGTAGGGGCCAGAGGCGGAATTGGGATGCAGGTGGGGGTGGAAGGGCACCCGAAAGACCAATGGGGACTCCGCGAGGAGCGAGATTGCCTTTTTTGGAGTGGACTGGAGGAGCCACACAGGGCGGAGATTCAGAAGAGTATTTAAGGAGATGACTCAATAGCCTCCCCCCTCTCCTGGCCTGGGAGCTCCGCGTCGGGAGGAGTGCTGCCAGCGTCCGTGCT
>VXBA01003763.1:2050929-2087486 GCA_013399895.1 Serilophus lunatus | reverse complement strand
AGTCACCACGTGCTTGGCTGGGAGTCTTTTTATTCCCCAGGGGAGGTTCCAGACATTAGCCAGCCAAATACTACAGGAGCCTATCTTCCATCTGCCATCGCTGCCGCCCCCCGGCCCTCCCCCCAGGCGCCCCCTGCCATCTACTTCGGATTAACTGCACTTTTGGACATTGGAACGGGGAATAAGTTTTTTTTGTTGTTTGTTCATTTGTGGAACTAGTGTGAGACGGGGTGTTGGTGGATCGCTTTTGGGTTTTTGGGAGGTGGCTATTGGGCTCTCTTCAGGGGTTTTTTTGGTATTTTAATATTTCTTTAATACCTCTGTATCCATAATTTATTAATCAATAATTTGTCCATCAAATCTGGACACATAGACTTTGCACTGCCTAATTTTACATGGGTACTGAGCTCTTGAAAACAGGTTCTATAACAGTTTTTTTAATACTGTAGCTTTGTATATTCCTTTATGAAACAATATTTTAATGTCTGAAGAATTTCCTCCCCCTCGAAAAATCCCTTTGGTTCAGCTGATCTTTAAGGACTTGAGCCCTAATTTTATTTCTCCTTTCTGTATTACATCGGGACAAAAAATGTTTTGAACACTGGTGCTTTTAGAAGACTTCTACAGTCTAATTGATACATGATTATAAACCCAAACCTCTCAATATTTGCCTGGAACTAAGAAAGATACAAAACTCTAAGGCTGAAAATTGTATAACAAAATAATTTTTTACATTGGAAAATTAACAGCCCATTCAAATGCTGGGTTAGCCCATTTTTCCTCTTGCTTTCCCATCAGTAATATGTCCATTTTTGGAAATAGGTGAAATAGTTCATCCAGATGAATGAAAATTCACCTCATATGGATGATAGGTTCAGATCCAGCCAGTATTTGTGGTTAAGACTCTTCATTGAAACCAACTTCAAATTTATGTCTTAAATTGAATGACAAAGGGTCCATCCCTGACTCAGAGTTGTGAAGTCTGCCATATCATTTGTTGTTCCAGAATACTAGGAGGTCTTAATTTTAGATTGCCATTGAAAGCCAAATAAATTTTAAGTTTAAAACAGCCCCCAAAGCCCAAGGAGTTTGCAGCAGTCAGGGGAACAGATAGTTCAATAAGAGGTTTTTTTGTGGATTCGGAGATGGTTTTTCTCAACAGTACACTTTGGCTTTATTCGTATCAGAGGCTGGTGTGAGTGATTGTCTGCTGTTTATTCAAAAGCATTAAAAGTGCCCTGTGGCAAGCGCAGTTCTACTGAGATATAATCAGACTGATATTTGGGTAGTGATAACTATTCCGGAAACTTGGGGTAGCTCAAGCTGTGTGCTTAAAGGGGGAAAATACACCTGTATTTTCCTTTTCCTGTAACAGTGATATAAACAAAGACCTGTCTCTCAAAATCTTAGTGTTCTCCCTAAAATATTGTGGAAGCATCTCTCTCAACCCCGGACTAGCAATTTTCATTCTGAATCTTTTTCGATTGATGTAGTGTAGGAAATGATGCAGAAGGAATTAAAATTGCATTTGTTTTTCCTTTTGCTAATGAAATAAATTAATTTCAATGACAGGAATACAGTCTTATTTGGAAATAAATTCTTCAGAGCCTTGACATTCTAAGTGACTGGTATCTGCCATTAGCAAAACATTTTCATATGTGCACCACAGGAAAAATAGTTATTAATCTGTTGTTTGGTATCTCCGTGATGGGTAATGCTTAGAAAATGCAGCTTGCTCCACTAAGCCGGCTTTTGTTGCTGGCAGAATTTGTACTTGGTGCAATGCCAGTTTGCTTTTGTAAAGGAAGGTATTAACACAGTATTGCCAGGCACAGTGGCTATTTTGGACTTGAGAGGTAATGAGAGGTTAAAAAGTGTGAAGAAGGGTTCCAGCTACCTGATTTTGATAGCCCATGCGTCCCAGAAATTTAATTACATATTAACGGCTGCTTTCTGCGCTATTAATGTTGTGAAATGGCCTGTGAGGGAGATGGTCTCAATTAGCCCTTGCATTAACTCTTTGTCATTAATGCGTGTCAGTATTGATGCTTTTAATTGCATGAGACTTGAGGAGAGCTCAAGTAATCACACAGGGATGCCTGATTGGTCTGAAGTCTGGCCTCTGAGGTCGCAGCGATATGGAACAATTGGGTTTGGTTTAAAAAAAATAAATCCAGAAATAGGGCAACCAGTGGAAAGAGATATTCTATTTTTACAACACTTGGAGAGATTTAGAGCTAGCTGTTATTTTTAAGTAAACTCTTCCTTTTTAATGATAAAGTACCTCTGACTTTGTTTTAAAATCTTAGTAAACTTGTTTTCTTGTCTGTCCCTCACTTCTCTTCCGTTGATTCACACACTCTTTCTCCCTCTGCTAGTGGCTCAGCCTTCTAAAGATTTCTGCCTTCCTGTTGGATATCCAATCTATTATGCAACATAATGGCAGTATAGCCTAGTCACCATGACATCAGAATCGGTGGTCAATTTTTTTAATACAAGTAAAATGTAAGGGAGAAGTTTTAGTGCTGAATAATTCTGGTCTTCTCTGCTGAAAATCTTCTGATTTTAGGATAGGAAGTACAGATGTGCTGGGAGTATGTATATTCATTAAGGATGTGATTGTTTTCTCAACCTTACTCAATAGATTTATTGAAGTCACAGGGATACGAGTTGGGTTTTTTAATTTTACGGTAAAGTATTAGTTTGCAGTATGTCACCCTTTTAAATTATAAATTTACTCCTAAATCTATCTATTTTCCCCTGAAAATTACATATTATTAAAGCCAGACTACCTATTTCTCAGTTTCTTAATATGTCTTTTGTTAAGTACAGTTTAATATGTTTTCTCTTCTCTAGTCATGCTGAACACCTCTAGACCATGTTAGTTACCATTATGACCAAACTTGATTTATGCATTTGTAATGTCATGTATTAGTTCCTTTGCACTCTGAGCTGGAGGTCATCCAGTCCCATTACCCTGATGCTTATTTTTCTAAATTTTGCTTCCATGTTGGTGGGGACATTTCCTTTTCAGTACAGAGATGCTGCAATTTCTGTTTCATCAATCTTGTATGGAGAAAAGGCAAAGGAATTTTTAAACTTTTCCTGATCATCTTCCAAATGTGTGACTACTGATATTAGTTTCAATATAATTTCCAAACGTTTACTAACTTGAATTTTAATAATTCTTAAAGCAATTTTAGAAACTGTATTTCGTCTCTACTCTTTTTGACATACAAAGTATACCATTCTTTTTTTCCTAGATGAACTTGCTATCATTCAAAAAAAAGTGAAGGAATTTATTTGTTTCAAAATCAATAAATATGTGGATTATCACTGTTATTTCTTGTTCTCTATTCTTTTTATCCTCTCTTCCTCTCTCTTTCTTTTTATTTATACCTGCAAACTTAGTCTTCCAAAACATGAATTTCGGTTCTTTTCATGTCTCTGATTACAATTCGGAGATTTCTGTGTGCTTATATCCAGTCCTGATGATATGTAAAGCTGTCTCTATTTTCTTCAAGAGCTACCTCATTATAATCATTCCCTAAAGGGGTATAATATAAATTGATTCTGTTTTATCCATACCGTGGTTTGTGAACAGAAATGCTACCTCATTCTTAATGTACAGATCTGTTACGCTCACTTGATCTTTTCTTGCATGCAGCACACATTTGCTAACCCTGTGTTTGGCCCCTCAGAATGTATTCTCAATCCTCTGTTTTTGTCACCTTTTCCCCTGCTCTTCCACATGGTATTTCAGTGTGCCTTAGACTCTTCCAAAAGTGAGCATTGTGTTCTCACCAGTGTTACTTGAATTTTTATGGCCATGGACAACATAAGTCTCAGTGTACCCAAAGGGGGCCCATAGTTGCATATTAACCCTTGATCTCTCTAATGTCACATTACATCTATGAAATCTCGTAGCCCCTGTGTACATAGATAACTCACCAGTAATTTTAGAAAATAGGTATGCAGCATTCTCGTTTAACTGCTGAAATACATTTTGGGTGTGTCTAGATGATGGTGAAATAAAGTTGGATGAATTTGGAAAAGTGTTAATTAAAAGTAGCTCTCAACTGAAGTAGATGGCAGATGTAACAAATACAGAATCCAGTTAATAAATGTTATGTGTATCAGTATTAGTATCAGTTTAGGCCAGCTTCTTACCAAGGGATAGCCACACTTGGTATAGAAAGGCTATGAGTGTGGAAAAAGGTTCATTTACTGAGTTTTAAAGCTAGAAATTTAGAGGAACAGCAGTAAAAAATTACAGTAGGTTTGTTGGTTTTTTTTAAGAAAGTCAGCTTTCAGCAAACTTCCATGAAGTTCCTATTATTAAAGCAAGTTTTCTTATAAGTCTTGAGATAATTGTTCCCTGACTTCCTCCTTGGCTGAAATATTTCAATAAAATGAAAGGCTACTACTTTTTCTACTATTAATATTAATTAAATTATATTATTTTACATAATTTATTTTTCTGTATTAATATTTATGTCAAAATATTTTCATATATTATTGATTGCAAATTCACCAATTTGTTTCTAAGTTTGAATAAACTTGTAAGTTAGGAAAGAACTTGCTTGCAGGTGCTCCTAAAATATCTTTTAAGAATAATCTAAATGGATTAATAAAATATATAATTAGAATAGTTCACTTTCTTCTGGGTTTTATTTATATGCTAGTAAATCCTATCTGAAACTAATAAATAGAAAAAATCCTCATTCTGCACCCTGTGAGTTTTGTTATATCAAGAACATTCTTCAGCAGTAAGTATGTATGTAGTAGAACTTCAATTTTAAGTCCTCAGTAGCTTTGAAATGAGTAGTAAGTATCATATTTTTGTATGTGTCACTGACCACATTCTGCCACATACTCAATTCTGTGTAACAACTTACCCTTCCAGTTTGACTGTCGAAGTCATCATTCTCTTTCCTTTAATTTCTCAGCTAATTTACTTCTGTTATGATTAGACTGTATTAGTACCACCTAGAAATCTATAGAAAACACAGAAAATAGACTGGTGAATGTCAAGGTAAATAAGCACAGGAAACACAGGAAAACTGTCCTCTGCTTTGCCACTTTAGTGCTGAAAATCCACAGGGAAGTTCTCTTGCAAACCTGAACTGAGCTGTTAACTCAAAAAATGCAAAGTCTGTAGAAGGTTAATGTTTATGGGGTTATTAACCAAATTCCCTACCAAGCCAAAAATATTATTCACTAATGTAAATGTAATGTAATGCTAGAGTATATGTGTGTCAAAATTATAATATTACTTCTTAAAAAGGAAAACTATTGGGGTTTTTTTGGTTGGTTTTTTTTTTTTTTTTTTTTGCATGTGAACATACATGGACACACACAAATCTAATTCTCTGTCAGAAAGGTACTCATCATGGAAGATCACACTTGACCCGGCTAGAATTTGGCAACGTAGAAAAAGAGTCTTATAATGGAGATTTTGGAGGAAAGCTTTTTTCTGTCTTTTAAATATTTTTTCCTCTAAAATATAATAGTCAGTGACTCTATTAAAAATGTGAATAACATCAAAAATTAATATTTTATCTAATTAACTCTAAACCAAGCGCAATGAATCTATTTTTACTGTGAGTATGGAAATCTTGTTGAGAGGTTTCATGGTAGACTGTTAGAGATATTGGTCAGAAATGGTTTGTAGTATCAGGAATATAATGCTGTATAATGACAGAAAAGGAGAGAGGTGTAAAGGGAGTGACAGTTGGACTAATGATGACAATTCTGAGTGTACTGTTTCTTAGCCTTCCCCAGTTATGACATTTGGATGTTATTTTTAATTTTCACAAATTTGAGCTAGTAGAAATGGTAGTGTTAATCTTTCCAACTTCGTGAAGACCAGACTTCTGCATCTGTTAGACAAACTCTGGCTGTTTCTTAAGTTGCCTAATTGAATGGTGAGATTTAAGTGCAACCATATTCCTGTCATGCATATTTGAGTGCTAGATAGAAATATTTTCCCCTCACTACTGAGTTAGTTTGAATCTCTTTTTTCAATGCAGAAGCTGCAATCCATATTTTAAGAAGTATGTTAAGATTTTAAAGTTTAAAAATAAATAATCTGGGTAATTTCACTAAAAGGAAAAACTGGAAGAGTTTTCTCTGATCATGTGTTAATTTTGGTATCAGCAGAACTTGAAATCTGAATGTCCATACTTAGGATGTTCTTGATATAATTTTAAAAATGTTATCTTTTTATTAGTATTGATATAGCCGGTGCAGTTAGAACAAAAAATGATTTAAGTTTCTCAGGTGTGGTTAGCAGCAGTTCTAATTCTATCCTGACCTTGTCCTTCATACATTGAGGTGATCATACAAATAAAAATTAGAAAAATAAACCAGGGCAAAAGGAAAGGCTGGTAATTTATATAAGCCTAGGTGACTTAGAAGTTTAACCCAAACATCTGAATCATCTGCTATTTCTGCAAGAACATTGTGTTTTTTTCCCAAAATAGTTTCAGTAGTGGAAAAATAGTCATCATATTAACGTTATGAGGAGCTGTTCTTACGTTCAAGGCTTGCAGTGGAAGTGCATGTTTCCCATTTGCTCTTACTATTCTGGTCAGGAATTAGTACCTAAAACTGAATATTTTTGGACTTCCATACAGCCCTGGAGACTACTTGAGGGATCCTTCTGTCTGGCCAGCCTGGAGCTCTCTCCACATCGTAGAATGGTTTGTGTTGGAAGGGACTCTAAAGTTATCTAGTTTCATCTCCCTAACCATCTGAGGGAACCTTCTGCTACATCAGGTTTCTCAGAGCCCCATCCAGCATGGCCTTGAGCACTTCCCAGGTTGGCTGCACTGCTCAGCTTTCTTGATCCGCAAACTTGCTAAGGGTCTCTCTATGTCAGTGATTAAAGAGATCAGTCCAAAGACAGAGCCCTGAGGGATACCACTTGACACCAGTGGCCACCTGGACCACAACTCTTTGGCTGTGTTCATCCAGGCAATTCGTTATCCACTGAGTAGTTCACTCTTCAAGTCTGTACCTCTCCACTTTGGAGATAAGGATGTCCATGACCTTACAGAAGGATGGGCAGATGACATCGTTTGACTGTTGCAATCACTCCATTAAGGAGGGCCATCAGATTGGTCAGGTTTGACTTGTCCTTAGCAAAGCCAGAGCTGGCTGCCTGGGTCACCTCCTGTCTTCCATGTGCCTTGACATTGCTTCTGTAAGGATCTGTTCCATGACCTGCCTAGGTACAGAGGTGTGAGCCTTGCTAGTCTGTGGTTTCTCTCTTTAGTCTGGATTGAATTATATTCTTGCCTTGCAAAGTGGCAATTCTAGCAGAATATGACTCTTCTTCCTTACATCTATTCCACAGCTGGAGTTTGTCCCATGCCTGCAGCTGTATCCAAAATACAAGATATGAGTATAGCTTGTTTTTAATGATGGGAAATAATGCTAGAATTGTAATATTTTTAATTTTACACATAACTCAGGAATAATGCTAATGCTAATAATACGAATTTGCCCAGCCTATGGCTGAATATATATTCCTTTTCAAGGTGATAAGATCAGTTCTCAGCAGGTCTTTCATTTGAAAGGAATGGACAGCAGATACTCGTGAGAATTGATGTATATAGAAAGAGCTACACCCCAGGGAATCATTTGAAAACCCGTCCTTTATTAGGCATAGACAACTCACACAACTACTGAGAAGCCTTTATTAGCACACTTTTAATATTGCAACCAAAAATATATGTACTTAGAGCTACTGAGCACGTCCCAAGGTGTGTATACTGGCTTGTAGCAATCGTAATGGATTTTGGCTGTGTTGCTCTCCAGGGACAGACAGAAGGGGCTGTAGCACCAGCCACCACTGCGGGAAATGCGGCAACAACAGACCTGCCTGTCTTGTGTTGCTCCATACCACAGCACTAAGCATGCCTGTGGGAATAACACTGTGACCGGTTTACTTTATTAAGTAAATTTACTTAATAAAGGGAGTTAATTAAACATCTTGCATGGGTAATCTCTTTCAGTGTGGGCTTTTTGAGAATTTATTGCTTTTCCTTTTCATTGCTTTTCTTCAATTGATACTTTGTTTCATTGAATGGCATAATCAGTTCATCTACATTAAAAATTATTTCACAGTCTCTGGTCATAAAGTGTATATCAGGGGAGGTTCTGAAGTTTGAAAGTGGAAATCAGGAGATGTTCTTTGACTCGAGGATTTCTCAAAAAGTCTGAATATACTGGTTTTGAAGTGCTGGTTGTTTTATTTTTCTTTGTTTTATTATTAGTATTAATTATTATTATTTTCCAACTATCTGATATTTCTCCATCATACAAGAGGTTTATTCTGTTTATTTAAAAGAAATACTATTTTGTAAGTGAAACATTAATATTTATTTTACAATATCAATATTTGAGACTTCAAATTTACAGTCTTTCTGAAGAAAAAAGGGAATATGGTCATATTTTCCAGAGCAATTAATACTGCTTTCTATTTTTGCAAATAAGACCTGTATGAATTTAAAATATATGAAACTTCAAAACACACTGATAAGAAGTTTACCAATCTTAGAATTCCTTTACCCTATCTTGGAACGGTAATCTGTTGAGCCAACTCTTCTATGTTTCAAAACATCCAAGAAACCAATTAGACCTCAAGTCTGCGTTCTGCACTCAGACTTTGCAGATATCTTTTCAATTATCTCAAATTTATCTTTTTGTTCACCTTGTTCTGTGCCACTTCTCAGATAAATGTGATTTCATTTTTTCTGCAAATGATGTTTGATTAGAAGGAATAATTTGTTTTCTATGTGAATATTTCTCAATTAACTGATTAGCAAATTTGGCTGTGAGGTTTTTGTCCTTTTATTTCTGCTTCAATATCTTTTCCCTGTTTGAATGAGAGGTTTCAAGAACCACATTGCTGCTCTCTTGTTTTCTGCTTATTACCTGCCTGCTCCGATCCATTTCTAATGTCAGCAAACAGTGACAGTTTTGATTTGCTTATTTATCTGTTTGATCTTGTTTCAAAATCTGATTTATGAATGCAAGAGACTTCACTGAAAGATTGTAAGGGTCAGCTATCTTTTTTTTTCACAACTATGTATACCTTCTACTTCATCATCCAAACAACATGAAACACCTGAATATGGTTTTTTAAAAGTTGACAAAAATTTATAAAGAAAATTTGAATACATCCCACATGCTGATAAAAAAACCACAGCATATTCTTGTCCTAATCTTCTTGAAAATATTTACTCTCCTTTATATATTGCTAGGGATTTCTACTTGTATTAAGAAATTGCTGCTGTTCCGTTTGTTGCAAATTTTGAGCTTGTCATGGTTTAACACTAGCTGGCAACTAACTATAACACGAGCAGCTGTTCACTCACTCCCACCCTTCCACAGCGGGATGAGGCGGAGAATTGGAAACAAGTAAAAACTCGGGTTGAGATAAGAACAGTTTAATAGGTGAAACAATTTTAAATGCAATAATACTACTGTTAATAATAATAAGGATAATAATTGTAATGAGAGCGAGAGAAATAAAACCCAAGAAAAACAAGTGATGCACAATACAATGCTCACCACCCGCTGACAATGATGTTCAGTCCATCCTTGAGCATCAATTAGCACTTGCCAGCCAACTCCCCGCAATTTAGCTGCAGGACATGATGCTCCAGGGTATGGAATACTCCTGTGGAAATTTGGATCAACTGTCCTGGTTGTGCTCTCTCCCAGCCTCTTGTGCACCTGCTTGGCGGCAGAGCTTGAGACACGGCAAAGTCCTTGACTTGGGTCAGCACCATTTAGCCACAACCAAAACATCAGAATGTTATCAACATTATTGTCATGGAGATCTAAAACAACACTGTGCCAGCTACTAGAAGAAAATTTTTTATATCCCAGCCAGGATACAGCTACACAAAAGTATTTATCAAAAGGAGTTCCCCAGATAGGGAGTGCATCTTAGGGGTAACTGCTTTTAATTGTGCTATTATTTAGGAATTTATTTTTCTTAAAGAGTTTTGCTTTGTGGTTTATGAAAAATATTGAGGCAAGTCATCAACATCTAAATCCTTTCTTCAAACTGAAAGGGCAATTTATATTTAGGAAAATTGTGTTTGGTGTTTTGGAGATGAAGCCTTCTACAGGCTATAATGCTAGTTTTCCCAGTCATGCAGTTCAATAAATGACCCTTATTAGTGATCACTATTGGATCAGTTTAAACATGAAAGGTGACAACCTGCTTTTATTCAAGTTATTGGCAAAGCTTTCAGTGACCTCGGCAGAGCAAGGGTCTAGGTGGAGAAAGAGTCTTTCAGGACTATGTTCTGAGAAATAAAAACATCACTCCTATTTCCATAAGGAGAAAAACTGAAAAATCAGTAGTTGAATTATTTTACCACAAACTTCTACTTATCTCTTTTTTTGGTATGCAGCTGGATGAAATTTTTGAATATTTACATACTTATTAATAGGGATCATATAGGTCTTCAGAAAAGTAAAATTGAAACACAGCTAGCTGATCTTTTGCAAAAAAATTTCCACTTCTCTGGAATGTAGGCTGGAAAGTGCAATAAAGCTGATGAATTTTTTGGATTCTAATTTGAAAACATTATTTTCATTGATCCAGTGGAAGAAGAGAGGAATACAAAAGTTTAAAATCTACACTTGCAAATCTCACTATAAACTCTGTGAGAGTTGCTTTACTGTCTGAGATGCATGTTTGAATGCATATAATTTAACATATTAAACCCATGGGCTATCAGTTTCCCTTTGTCTAATAAACATGATCTATGCAGAATTGATTTTACTTGGACAGTTCCAAGATGAAAATGTATTTTAAACTATTTTTCTAAAGTGTTTATTGAGGTAATTTCACGTACTGAAGCAGGAGAGGTGAACATTCATTATTTTCATGAGATAGGTGAGAGGCAAGATGATAAAAATCTTGCTTGAATGACTTGGCCTGCACCAAATTAATCGAATCTCAATGCAAAAATAAGCCTGGGAAAAAATATGTGCGAGAAGGGCAAGGCACAAGCTCAGTTTATTTTTCCTCCCATAATCTCCATGTAACGCTGTCTTTCATCTTCCCTTTTGCACATTATTCTGGAATGTACACCACACTCCTATCAAATACTGGGGTGGACGAAACTAAGATCCTTTATCTTTTTTTTTCCCTTCCATTTCTTGATACTCCCCTGAGTCCCTCAGTATTTTTCATTGCTCTTCAGCTGCACAGAGACATAATGCAGGCTTAAAACCAAACAGTTTGATTCCATGCAAGTTATCTGAGCGATGGCTGGATGGTAGGCAGTTGAACAGGGCACCCAGGACATCAGTACCTCTGGTGAAATTGGCCCTTCAGTCTTTTGGTTTTGTGCCTCCTTCTAACTGCATTGTTCCAACCAGCAAAAGATGCTACAGTAATGAGGACTTTGAACAGTATTTGATTGCAAAGGTTGTAAAGATTGTCTAACACTGATCCAGAGCACGGATTTACTCAAACTTTCAACCAATTTTTTTGGCAATACTTTCTGCTCTTTTATTCAAAGGTGTCAAGCATTTTCTATTCCCATCATAAATGTCTGAAATACAGAATTTATCCAACTTGGTGAGACATTTGTTGCATTTTCTAGTCAATTTTTAACTGAAAGAGTAGAAATATTCTGAAGACCAGAAGGAAAGTTCCTCTTGATCAGAGAATGAAGATTTGACTTTTCTAAGAGCTAGTGGAAGTCCTGGTCTGATAGTTCATACAGCTTTTCCTGCTTTTTATGTCATACGTTCGGATGCACACATTGAATAGAAAACATTATGTTGCTAATACACTGAGATGTTAAATTAACTTGTTAGTTCCAAGTTACATTTTCAATAAGAGAGGAGTCATCCTCAGTGAGAAAGATACTTTGTTAGAAACTTTTAAAATTCATTCTGCCTTTTTACTTCATCATGGGCTTGATTGAGTGAGGCTGCACTACTTGACTTTGAACCTGTTGCTTAATCTGTTTTTTTTTAAAGTTTCCTTGGACTACATTAACATTTGAGTTATCTAAATTATTGTTTTCATTGTGTGTGCAGGTGGGAGAGGAGGAGCATTAGTGCACTTTTTTCAATACCTATAGTTATTGATTATGTAAAACAGAAAGGGGTGGAGGGAAACAAGTTTAGTGGATCTCGGCCACCTTTTTTAAGCATTGCTGTGATGATAGAGACTGGAGAAATAAGGATCATTCTAGACAATTTTAATTAATTTATAAAAATCTATGCTACAAAACAAAAAACCTGCACTTACATCTTTTATGATAATACAGCATATATAACATTTTCTTCTGGAGGTGATCCTATGTTTACTTGATCTGTTTACCACTATTTAAATGATTATACAATATATAGTACCAATAGCAAGTTTTCCCTCAGGGATGAGTTAAAATAATTATTATAATGGAATTTTCTGATTTCTCAGCTCTTGAATGTTCTGTTTCTTAATTAACAGGGTTTTTATTTGAGAACCTAGAGAAAGTTATGATTACCTAGGAGAGCACAAGGATATCTGTTTAGCTATGAATTCATCATGCTTCCCTATCTACTAAGACAAGCTACTAGCAAAAGTCAGTAGTTTACTATCAGCTGATTAATCAGGAATAATATAGGTAGATACAGATTACATCTGCTTTAAAGTCTCATACATATGTTTTAATAAAAATAGATTTGGCCACATACTTTTTAAGTGGTATTGCATCAATTTAATTCTGAAAAAAAAATTTATGGCACAGAAACCTTATGTGTAACTTTCTTATTAATAAATACCAACTCTGGGGTATCACTGAAAATGACCATAGTTTTTTTAATTAAAAAAGTACAAAAAGCAATCTCCCTGTAAATGTAACTAAGGAGGTTCCTAAAGCATGACAGCAAATTTTTCTCTTTGTTCTTACATTTTGTGTCATTGGCAGGGTTAAAAAGAGAAGTGGTTGTCTAGCAACACTGACATCTTTATTTCTTGTTTTGATAGTGTTAACCTATCAGCACCTGCAGCTAATGGGAACATATAATTTAGATTTTTTTCTTACAACTCCATATGTGAAACAAAATACAATTTTAGTGGTAGGCAAGAAAGTAAATCTGACCTTCGTTTTAAAGAGATTGTGTTGTCGTTTCAATATCAATTAATAATGCACGTGTACAGTAATTTTTAAAAGGTGATTAAAAGTTATATTCTTCAAAAATATTTCCTGACTGAAATAATTAAAATTAATAAATTATAGTAGGTATTATCCTTTAGATTAATTTTTGTATTAATGTTAAATAAAGTAAGGTGGTTTCAGCTATTTTTTTCCCCCGGTATTTTTCATCAAGTGACAACTTGATTTATAGGATGATATTTTCTGCTGAATTAATGTTCTTTTCACTTCTTAGCCTCAGTAGGCTGTTTTGTCTAGTGGCCAAATTTTTTTAAAGCACAGGAACAGTAGGCTGAAAGCATAAGGGAAGAGATGACTGAACTTGGAAATGGGTAATTTTGAGATATCCATCATAAACAAAAGACAATTTCTTAAATGTGGAAAATGTTCAGAGAATGATAAAGAGAAAGGTGGTGCATTGAAGGAGAACTGTGTACATGCAGTCGAAATCTAAGAAGAAGCATTGAGGTAGAAAAGGCCTGAAAATAATAATGTAGTTCTGAATTGGATGATGAGGATGGTGTAATTAATGTGGTCCTATGTGAGTAATGAAGTTATAGCTCATTGGCCTTATGCATTCAAAGGGAGGAAATCAGTGAAATACCATCAGTAAAACTGTTCAAAAATAGGCTAAATACAGTGGTTCTGTTTGGTGACTAGTACTTTTGTAATTGTACAGTAAGATACTTTAACTCCTAGGACAAAGGTGAGATTTTTTTCCAGAGGTAATGGAATGATAATGAAATATTTCTAAATCAGTGTATTTAATTTTGAAGTACACAATTTTGAAAACAAACAGAAGATAATAACTGGAATCCTAGATTTGAATAAGTTCTCCTGATTCAGCATTCTGCTTGTGAAAGCAACTTGTGAAGGTAAGAAATATTACTACGCATATAGGAAAACATGTCTTTTGTATATCTTTCTTGCTTCTGAGAAGGAATTTTGGAACATCTCAAACCAGAGGCTGCATGTGAATAATTTTTTTAATGGGCACTATTGGATGTGTTTTCCATTAATTCCCCTCTTTCCATTTTGGATCAATTTATATTTTGAGTCTTGGTGCTAGCTGAATAATGAGCTTCGAAAAATTCTTGTTTTGTACATTCTTTTGCCTGTTTTAGCCAGCTGCCTCCTAATAACACTAGTTTGACTATGTACCTTTTATGATGAGAAATAGTAAATATTAATTTCCCACTCACTTTCTCTCTATTATTCATATTTTTATAGCTTTCTGTGATTAGTCCTAGCCATTAATTACTTGAAAAATGCCCTTCTTGGGAGGCAAGCACAGTGCCATGAAGCCAAGGGGTAGCTGTCTGCCTCACCCCAGCAGGTCAGCCACGGTGCAGACATCCATTTACAGCAGGCCTAGAGAACAGATGGCCAAGGAATATATCTGTGGGGAGCCATTAAAAATGGAAATGACAATCTGGGACATTATTTATCCCGTATATGATGAGCAAGATAATCAGAAGTACTCTATATGACATTAGAGGACTTGTTATTGGCAATTGTTAACATTATGGGAATTCTTGAAGTAGCGGAAGGTTTTTAATAACTTATGAGAAAAAGAAATCTCTTTCTGAAGATAAAATCCTCAGTCATTGATTTTTCTCAGCTATTGCATTTAAGTCTCCCAGAAATTTTTGTAAATCTTGGGCAAATAGTATCAGCCCTGGATAGATTATTCTATAACCCTAATTCTTTAGACTATCCTCTCCAAGATATATGTGTAAATGCAGGGGATTCTTGCCTGAAGCTTAGAAAGTCAGGAGAATGTACTTCTGATTTGCCACAGAAAAGCACTAAGTGTGAGCAGAATTTAAAATTTAAAATATTAAAGTATAATATCAGAAATATTAAAGTTGAGCTTCCTTGGTACATTTAATTACATGTCTGATGAAAGTTTCATGGAATAGTTAACTTTCCTAGTTTGTCCATCACTTGATTAAAGACTTAAAAGAGAATTATGCAATCATACTTTATTTGCACTGTTTGCTGTGGCAAATGGCTTATATGTGCAACACTGAGTAATCTGCTACGAGTAATCTCCTTGTCACAGGGGTTTCAGGTGACACTGTGCACACAGCTGCTTTCTATCATCTACAGGTGAGCTGATAATGATGGTTCTCTTTTGGAGATAAGAAAATGTTGACCTACTTGCATGTGGTTATGGAGAAACTTCTCCCACCTGGGCCTGAGTAACATGCCCTTGCAGAAGTTTGCTCTCAGTTTCAAAAGAATGAAATTTGAGCAGAAAGCATCTAACTCTCCACCTCATCCCAGACCATAGAGATAGTCAGGCTTTGGGAATTTGGAAGCAAAGGAGTTGAGGGAGAATAAAGTAACTCAGGGCAGGACCGAATAGGTAAGATAATATTGAGGAAGGAGGTGGGAACAAAAATGATGGGAGTTCGAGGAATGAGGGATTCCTTTGGCTCACCAAGTAACAACGGCGTAGGGCACACTATTTAAAACTATTGTAGAACTTAATTCCACATGTCAGCATACTGCAGACCATAGGCATGTGTAATTCATCTTTTCGTTGTTAATACACTTTCAGATATTTGCAGACTGTTATGTCTTCCCATCCTGTCTTCATTTTCAGCTATCCACATTAATAAATATTTTATTATAGAAATTTTCCATCATAAATCATTTCTTCTATGCTCAATCTGTTCTGCTGGTCTTTTCTTAGTGCATTGCAATTTGTCTGTCTTACAGCTAACATTATGTCCTGCACTGAATTAGTTCTTTGTAGTGTGCTTACTCTAAAAACTGTCCAAAAGTCAGTCAATTATCATTTCTGCACTCTGTGATACTTTGTCTTCTTGGATTTTAGTCTGCAACTGCACTAAAGCTGGGTTGTTTTTTGATATTGCTGCAACGTGGGTGTTTCAATCACCCACACTTCTCTTTTGTTGTATTTTCCAGATTTCTTCCACTCAGTGAATAGCCAGCTACAAGTTGATTTCTATCTCCCTAGGTGTTTTTTATGTGCATTTTTCTAAATTGAAACTCATGCTGGCATTTTCTGCCCACTAATGCCTCTGGCTCTGTCACTAACATTTCTCAGCTCTGACTGATATTCACAACTCTTTCTGATTTAGTATTGCCTGCAAATTGCACCAAAGCCTTATAAAGAAACTTTTAAAAAAAGGCAGAACTCATTAAAAGACATTTTCCCCAAAACCGAATATGTTCTCATCAACTATCTTGTCTGTTGTCCCCAGAGGATACCATACTTTTAGATATCAGAAATCAAAGCTCATGCTTAAAAGGAGTAATCTTCACTTTCAGATTGGTATCTTGTTGTCTTTTCAATAGTATTCTTCCTGGGTCTTTAAAGTACAATGTTAAATAAGTATGTGGTATATATAAGAAGGCTTGACAAGAGATTTGTCTCATTACAAAATTATGGCCAGAAGCCAGCCTTTTTAAAGAGATGGTCTTAGTTAAAAGGAAATGGGAAAATTCTTCAAGAGGAAGAGATGAAACTTCCTATGCTCTTCATACTCAGAAAACTGGAACATGTTGTCCTTAGACACATTTTGGAGAACTGCAGTACTCCTCGATGCTATTCCTGTACAGTTCTAGTAATTTGGCTAGATTTCCCTGGCTGCCCTCCGAGATGTCATGGGAAAATAAAATAGAAAATGGGAGATTGTGAGACTTCTCAGTTTGGTGCTTTGAGTGAGAGTACAGCACATGGTGAGTGAAAGTCAGCTGACTTGACCAGGAGCTGTGTTCACAAATCTGGCAGGATGACAGCATCTACTGTGGTGATCCGTAATTTACTGCAAAGATACTATTTGGATGTATTAGGTGCTCCTGCTCATCAGATCCTGTAGCTGTGACAAATAGAAGCTGGTTACCGACTCTTTGGATGGGGCACTGAATGCTGTTATCTGGAGAAGATTATGGTAGTGGTGCCTAGGAATAATACGAACAAAAGGAGCAGAGGACAGCCTTGTCACCCTGTTTCAAATTTCTCTACCTGTTCTTAGCCAGCCTTTCAGTTCCTTGAGGGCAGTTGCACACACTCTTGTTAGGAAAGTGAGGCACTGCAAAGAACACCTGGCACTGAAAGATTCTCCCAATGCTAAATATCCCACCTATATGCCATTTGCCACATGGCTTAAACGGTAACTGGGAAAGCCAAGAGAGAAACCGTAGACCTGCAAAGTGGCTACTCCAACGTGGACACATGGTAACACAGCAAGGAATTGGCGTAATCAAATGAATTACCACAGCTCCCTGCAAGTTATCTGAGATGGTGGAAGGGATCCAGATTCAGGGTCAGAGGCAGCTGTGAGCAACTACTTTCCAATTTTCAGTGTGTCATTAAAGAGATAAGCCGAGTCCAACAGTAAAAGGATCAGTCTTAGGCTGCCTTGTCTTCAAGGTTCCTGCTTACAGACATGCATAACTACCAGCCTGAGAGGCAGATGGATCCACAAAACCATAGTGTCTGTCAATGTACAGTACAGGTCATAGAAAACCACAAGTGTGTTATCCACTGATGTAGGAATTCACAAATTAAGAAACTAACGTTCCACTATGGAATTTGTATCCTACTCTTAATTGTAATAAGAGCAGGTAGGGTGTGAAATTGGAAAAAAACCCACCAAAACAACAATTTTCGTGAGCTTTCAGGATCCCCTCTCCTAGAACAAAATCTAACGCTTTGTTTCCTTAGTTTTTTTGATTTCTTAGGGTTCTCCTGCTGCCTTCTATACTTTTGCAAGGTCGTATCTAACAAAGAGCAAGCATAGAGCCAATGGAACAGCTTGTGCAGTTATTTCTACTGAGGCATTTTAATTCTTGGACTTGCCCACTTTCCTGGGGCTGCCATTTAAGAGACAGGTCTCCCACCAGGTGCACAAAATGCTCTTCCAAAGAAGTGTAAGCTAATTGCTTTCATTTTGCTTCTGAACCTCAGGGCTTGAGAAAACACTATGGTCTGTAAGACAAAAAATCAAAGCTCCATTGGCAGTTTGCTTTAATACATGTGGGAATTAGGAACAAGCTTAATAACAGTAGAAATGTTCATGAAGTCAAATTTCAGTTTATATATTAGTTTTAGTTTATATATTGTTTAGGCTCATGGTATTTAGGGTAGCTAAATAAGGAAGCAGATGCATGAAAATATCCCTACAGTGGGAAATTAGTGCACTTAGTTTTAAGATAGTGGAACTGCTTTTCATAAATATGTTCCTGGGTCTTAGTTAAATGCTTACTGTAAATGGAAAGTAAGTGATGTTCTCATTGGTCTCAGATTTCTAAATATAGTCTTAGCTTGACTTTTTGGAGTTTCTTCACTGCTACAGATTTCTGTCACAGCTTTTTGTCAAAAGAGGATGATGCCTTTGTTAGACTATTCATACACTGGTTTGGCAAAGAATGGTTGTAGCCTTAAACAATCTCAGAGTTCTTACTGCATTTGGAATCTCGGACGTGTTCTAGATTTTTGTGAGATTGTTTTTTATTAGTTATTGTCAAACATCCTGAGGGTGTATCCATTAAGAATGATGCAATGGCCAGTCTGAAAGAAATAACGTATATATAATATGAAATTCTCTCTCTGTACTTTGGAATAAAAAGATACAGTGACAAGTTTTACTAAAATACATAACTTAAGCTAAGAAGATTAGCTCAGACTTCTAGAATTTGCCATGTTTTCAGCATTGCTGTAGGCTGGATGTACTGAATGGATAAAAAGCTAAACTTAACTCCCCGAAGTTCTTGGTACTCTAAGCCTGGGAACATTTTCTTGGAGAAGGGATCTGATCTTTGTTTAGAATGAAACAAATCCTCTTTTACTAGAAAGCCTAATTATTGACATTTAACTTGGATGTCTGATTAAAAGTAATGTAACTATTCAGAGAAAGGGGATGACCTACCATGAGATCTTAATGTATTGATATGCACCAATTCTGCTTCCCTCCCATTCTGGTTGAAGTTCTGTTGATGTATGCAGGAAAGCAGAAGGCAGACTACACTATATAAGATTATTCAATTTTATTGTCCAGTTCTCTGGAGTTGGCAAAAATATCGGACTAGCGAGTCACCTTCTTTCTGTCTTTTCACTTTCAGCGTTACCCTAGTTTGCTCACACAGTCCATGCAGAAAGTCAAGATGTAAAAGCTGAATAACCTGACCACTAAATCCCAGTGGTCTTGGGATCTTTTTTCCATTTTGTGAGTTTTCATAACACAATTCTTATAGTTGCCTGAGTTCTGCAGAGAGGTTTTCGTAAGATGTAGAGAGGTGTAACGGGGAAAGAAAGTTATCGTTCCTTTCCTTCTGCCTTCCCCTCATTTTCTTTTGTTCTGCAAGCAGTTTCCCCCAAATCTCACCCTTTTAAAGAAGTTAATTACTGCTCTTCCCTGGCATGCATTAGCATTATGCTGTTGTCAGTCTGTCAGGTGCACTTAGTCAGAGTTTAATAGGCTTGCAGGGAGCTACAATTAAACTCTGGAATTAACATTTAAAGAGTGTTTACATGACTTCCTTTTCCTTTCCTCCCCCGCAGCAGTTTGCTTAAAGACGCAAGCAGTTTTCTGGTTTGCTTTAATTGTTATGTGAGGAAAATACTGAAGAAATCCTTGAAGTTGACTTTAATTTAAAATTTGAGATCTATTTTTTGCAGCTCTTGGGAAACATTACAGTGCTGTCTTTCAGAAGAAAAATTGTAGCAGTTTGAAACCATGTGGTCAAATACAACCCTTTTAACCATGCTAACAAATGTTCAGCAATTAAAAAAGGAAGAGTTTTTGCTCACTCAGAAGCAGTGTTGTTTTCAATTAAGTCCTGAGTGGAATGAGAGGCTCCTTGGCCTGTCCTGGTCTGGAGGCAGAGGAAGCTTTCATGTACATGAACCAGTGCTTTCCCTGTAGCCCCCAGGATCTTCACTGTCTGGAAATCTCGATCCTTTGAACTCTCAGAAAGTTAAGACGCGTTTGTATGGATTTAGACACTCTGTGCAGATGAGGATGTGCTGCTTTCCCAGTCAGGAAGGGATCATTTTTGCTTCATCAGTCCAGTCAGGATCCTCTTGACATTCACTTAGAACAGTTTTGTTTCCTCAGTGGGTTGCTCTTTCAAAGGCCTCTCGATTCAGGAAAGCCCTGCACACTCCTGCTTCTTTTGCAGAAGTCACCTGTGGGCTGAAAGGACTTTGGGAATTACATAATAGATGCATATTTTGTGCTGTGAATTCTCCAGAGAGCACTGGTGGAAGACCTCGTGGTAGTGGGTACAGCAGGATGAGTTTTGAGAATTCAAAATTCTCAGTGGGGAAAAACTAAAATTATGTTAAATCTGTGTCGGTGCCCCACTAGCTATGTTATTTTACTACAACTGAGGATATGCCCTGTTGCCTTTCTTGTGTATGATGACTTTGCAATTTAGCTCTTAGGTATTTCTTAGACATCCCTGCTTTTCGAACAAACCACACAGGTCTAAGCTTTCACAAATGGCAAGTTTCTGGCTTGTACATTGTCATTTATTTATTAAAGATTATTGTCTGTATCATCTTTATGTAAGCCAGTTGTGACTTCCTGATTTTGTGTGCAATGTGAGGGTAGCAGTACCTCAGCTTTAGAATTTTCAGAGAAGTTTTATATCACAAAAGCCATTCAGATTTATGATCCTCATATGACATATGTCTAAACATTCTCCTTTAGTTCTATGTGCAGAGATTATATCTCCTCTATCCTAAATTCTTCCAATTCATCTTTTTATTACTTGCAAATATATAAGTTGGTTGTTGAGGGAAATGGGAAGGTTTTGAAATAAACAAATTATATTGTTTGTCCTTCAATATAAAATTAAATTTTCTTTTAGATTGACATGCAGGAACTCTGTGGAAAGAAACTGAACTCTCCACATAGCTCAAAGGTCAACACTCGTGCAGTCAGGTTACTGCTAATTGTTGGACGAACCCATCAGCCACAAATGACAAGACAATTAATGGTCACCTCCCGTTCTTCCTTCACCATTTCTTTGTAACTTCAAAGCTTCTCCCATTTTTCTTGGCAAAGGTGTTAGCTGATTCCTAAATTTTTGGCTGTCTAGCTGGTGATTGGTCTGTTTAGCTTCTTTTTGACTTGGTTATGTAGATTATGCCATTTAAATCAGTATGTAACTGTACACAAATCTTTCCATTCAGATTTTTAATATGTGAATCTCCTAGACCAGTTTGATTTCCTACACTATAGTGGAGTCTGAAGAAAGCAATTTGTTTGGCAGTATTAAAAGGTGATATTTGGAGCTGAAAATGCTCAGGATCAAATCATCTGCATGAGAAAGAGGTAAGGGTTATGCAGACATTATCTCTTCACCCTGAAGACAGACACAGGAACATTTTAAATTGTCATATACTGTGTTTGAAAACAAAGCAAAACAAAAAAAACCCACAACTTTTTTTTTTTTTTGGTAAAGGGAACTTTGGGCCATTCTCTACTGAATTCTAGTGAAGAGTTCACTTTCCTGACCTTAGCCCATTCTCATCCAAAACATTGCAGCTACATAATTGTCTTAGCAGCAACAGTAAAACAGACTGCAGAGTGCTGAGTATTTGAGTCATGCTAAAGCCAGACATTGTGCCATTTGGCTGGAAAAATGACTGAAAAGAATACTTGATTTTGGATCAAATACTTTCTGACTCCTTAGCTTAAGGGCACATATGAGGTTACAGGGTAAATATGCTTGAGGGTGGATGATGTTCCAAAAAGAAGTGGAAAACTTTGAAGATGCTATGCTTTAGGCCAGGTGACTTAAAAGAAATCTCAGGAGAAAATAATCCTATCATAATACTATGCCAATCTTTGAGTAATTCCACTTTGCTTAGACAGAAGAGATGCCTCTTTTTTGTACAGTCTTTAATGTTCTACCTCATAAAAATTTAATTTTTGACTTGCTGAAAATGTAAAGAAGTGTCTTTATTCATGAAAAATATGCAATGACAGTGTTGCTGAACTTTGAGATGGAAGATCGCAATCTAGAAGGACTTTGCAGTTTTCAGCTTGTACTCTGCATAACTTTGGGAAGTCCCATTGCTGTGGAAAGTCCTGCCAACAGAAAATTGCTTTCACTAGAAATTGGACCAAATTAGCTGCTAAAAAGTGTGCAGAGTTGTTAACCTAGCTGTTCCCAGGCTGGAGGATGAACAAGAATATATATGCCCTCTTGGTTGACAAAGACATTGGCTTCATTATCTCTTTACTGAAGAGATAAGCCCTGAACCATTCTTTGTACTACCAGAATTTTACATTGGATTGGGAGTGATGAGGAATTTTCATGGTACTGTGTTTTTATAGATTCAAGAGCAAGAATTTAAAAAGTGTTTGGTGAATATATTTACTTTATCTCAAGTGTCCAGAAAAAGAATTCTTTGCAGAAACTAAGTTTTCATAAAGTGCTGCATTTTCTTTGCTCCTTGCAAAGATTCAAACTGTTTTCTTAAACTAGATTTATTTGATTTTTTTTAATACTAAATGAGATTCCTGTGAAAAGGAGGAATCTGTGCTGGATTTTGAGTGGTAGGCTGAGACAGAATGTCTTCAGCAGCTGATGTTTTACACCTATATTATTGAAATTATAGTGTGAAAGGTCTTTTGATATTTCAAAATGAAAGATGGTCAGTGGTGTTGAAAGCTAGTTTTGCTATGAGCATTTTATTTGAAACACCTGACAGAAAAGGCATGTTATCTATTGTGAAGTTTGATTAACTCCTATTACAGTGTGTCACGGTTTTGTTACTCCTGATCTAAAACATTAAGTCAGTGTAATACTGGAATATTTTAATAAAAGGAGGCACATCCCTTGTTGAGAGTGTTTAGACAAATTTGTAGCAGTAGGAAAGATATGAGATGATTGCAAATGCTGGTTTTCTGCAGCCAATCTCACTGAGCTACTGAGATATGGCTGTGAAAATGGGTAAGACATTGAATAAACGTTGGATGATTAACAGCAAGAAGGATTTGTGTTGATATATTGGGTTTAATCCTGCATCTTGGCACACTTTTACTAAGGGAAGTATCAGTGTTTGTCACTAGAGGTACATAGCCTGCATGTTAAGGAGAAGTCATTAACCATCCGGATTGCTCTATGTTCTTTGCATCATCTCTTCTGCACTGAAATCTTAACATACACTAAGGTGATAATGGAGACGATGAGCCCAAAGATGTAGGCCAAAGCAAATAATTATGCAGTAACCCTCTGCTTTATCAGTAGGTCAGGGGTGTGATCACTTAGGAGATAGAAAAGAATTGGACTAATGAAGTCAGATATGGAATAGATGTTTCCCTTTCTGCTGTGCTTTTGCAAGGAAGAAATTGTGCCTTATCGGTGGAAGGTTCCCTCCCAACCCATTTCTCATTAGGAATACTACAAATTTTTAAAGGAACTTTTTAAAAAAAATGTAGAGAGGATTTTGCTGCTGACTGAAACGTATTGGAACAGAATTGCTGTATATGTTGGTAGAATATAGAAGAAGATTCTGTTTTTTCTTCAGTATAATTTCTTTTCTCCACATGCAGTTCTCTGCTAAATTTTTTAGCAGGAGAATGAGTTAACTATGTTTCAGAAATAAAAATCAGATTTATAATATTCACAGACTTTCACCTTTAATAAAACTGCTAGATTGATAACACCAGCAATAAGTCTTGGAGCTATGACATATATAGAAGTTAATAAAAAGCCTATCAATTTTGATTCAACATGACAGAATAGCTTTTGATTTATGACGTAAAAACACAGTCTCTTCTATGATACGATATTCTCTCCCTGGGGAATACTCTAATTTAATCATAATTCTCCTAGATTTTTAGTGATTAAATAACATACTTTCAGTTACAAATAAGACACTTTATGTACCAGATTTTCCTTGCTTTATGACCTTTTCTGAGCAGTTAAAACCAGTTATAGTGTAAGAGGATGAGGCCTCGTATTTACTAAAGCTGGAATATTGTAACAAGAAGCAAATATATTTTTCAAGAATGCAGTGTTTTAAAAGAGTATTCACTGCTGAAGCCTTACTCTTAAAAGGAGAATAGGATTTTTAAGGTTTGCAATAAATACTGCTCAGAGAAGGCTTTTCTCTATGGTCTGATGAAAGATGAAATGTTTTTCCTGTCATTTGGTGCAAGTATTGTGATATAAAACATGAATCTTGGAACGAGGAGAATCCTCCTGAATACCTGTGAATTCAGCTGGTGTGCTTGTCCTCTCAGTCTATTATTATCCACCCTAATGGTCATTAAAAATAAATTAATGACTGCCAGCACAGACCTTGGGTAAGATGAACTAGAGAGGCCTTGGTGATAATGATTTACCAGTTCAGGTGTTAATAATGTTTCAACAAAAAGTCTGCTTGACAGGACTGTAATGGCTTCGAATTGTATGCTTGGTAACGCTGCGGCAGTTTGCTGCCAGCAGAATAGACTTTTGGAACAGCAAGGTACACACTAAGGGCAGATCTGTTGAAATGTTACAGCCCAGAACAACACTTTGATTTTCAGAAGCTGCTGCTGATACTGAAGGAAATTATAATCCAGTTTGGCTTTCTGCTCAATGTTGAGCTGGTATTTGCAGAAAGAAAAATCTACATATATGTATGCATGTCTGTCTTCTATACTGGAGAGCTCAGATCTGCAGAATACATATGAAGCTGCATCAGTCTAGGATGAATTTGTTTTTTAAGCTAAAACATGCTATCTTCTGCTCCTCTTTAGCTTATGTGATTCTGAAATAAATACTCTGTTCTATATTGGACTATTCCCTAAGGGGCATATACTCATATTCTCCCCTCCCATGATAAAATCAGTTGTCTTTGGGACTTCTAGGGTGAAAAGAACTGGTGCATTGTCTCTTTTGGTTATTAGATCTTGAAGTCTTTCTAAATAGTGCAGTATTCCTGAAATTTAATCAGTAGCTGATACTAAAATCAAGATATTACCATGGCTTCCAACTGGTATTTGAATATTTGAGCTTGAAATAATCATCTGTGGATTGGTGTGCTGTAATGGAGTGAAAAACATACTCTGCTCTTGTCTAATCCGTTCAACCTCACTTGCCAATTTTTTAAGCCTGTCCAAATCTACATTTTATCTTCCTTCCCTTCTTCACTGTAAAAGAAAGTAATTTGGTGACTTTGCATTTACTTGTGCCAGGTCAGCACTGTCACTGGGAAATGCTATATGTTCACTGTGCGTTGCCATCTTTTGCACAGCACATTTTGAAGAGAGCCTCTACACAAGACCCCATTCTAGTACTGCCTGTGTTCCTGTGGATAGGATAACTCACCTGGGGCCTGATTTTGCAAATGAGGCCGTTTTAAATTCTTACCTTATTAGTTTGCTTCTATTTGTATTTACAGGCTATTTCTGGCAGTGAGTTCCACCACTAAGTCTTCTTTTCTCAACCTAGTCCATTTATTTAGACCTCATATGTCCTTCTGTGCCTGTTTGATTTGCACTTCTTTCTTGTTGCCTAATATATAGCTTATCCTAAAAAACAATGAGGTTTGGGATGCTAGTGTTCTTTTTACTGACAACAAATTAAGTGTGTATTATTTTTGTTTGCAGAATATTTGCCAGTGTTGCAAAGCCTCAGGGTTTTGCATTTTTAACTTCCCCCTCTCCTCTCTCCAAGTGTTTCCTTTATGTAGGAAAAAAGGTATGATCAACCTTAAAAAAAGAGATCAGAGAGTGTAATGAAAAAAATCTCACACAAGTATCATTAGACACCTTGAAAATAATTCAAAATTATAAAACTTTAGATTTTGTTCTTAGGATCTTTTGACTTTCCTCTGGGCACTCTAGTTTATCCCTGGAACACGCTTTTCCTTCCCCCCACTCCAACTTTTAAATAAAGCTGGGGTTGCCTTGCAGTTGCTTTTATCTCAGATGTATGACTTAAAGCAAGATATATCAGAAAATACTAAAATAATGATAGTTAACATTATTACTGAAGTTAGTTAATGAGATATCTGCATCTTGTCACTTAGTATTTCAAGAGCAGGAACAGCAACCTGGCATTAGTTGTACTGGCTTGGTACTAGCAATCAAACTGGAATAAAGAAGTAATAGTTATGCTTAATTCAACATCTTAGATGGTCTGTAAGATGAAAAAGCCCATCTGGTGTGATCTGATTGTATTGGTAGCCACCATAATTCTCCACTGTTGCAAAAGTCTGTTAGTAATTATTCATAAACTGAAAAGAACTGTCTTTTCAGGTCAGGTGATTTGCAACTAGTAATTGTACCATCTTTGCTATACAACTACATTATCTGTCCGTGGAACTAAAGACAGCTTATAGAAAGTGATGTAAAAGACCTGGGACCTTATTACTGAATGCAAAGATCATTCTGTTCTAACCTGCTTTATTTGACTCTTTTCTGTCCCATTACCAGGATGTATTAGGACAAAGCAAATCTCCTCTAAGTAGACATTCAATTACTCAGCTTGCAATGTACTGCAATTTGGTGATGCATTCTGTGCTTGCAGGATTTATAGGGTAATAAGCTGGTGCATACTGATGAACCTCACTTGGAGACAGAGGTGTTTGTAGTGTGTTGTTTGTATTAAGGCAGCCAGTACTTGGGATAGATATGGTCGGGAAAGCAGACTTGTTTTTATTGTGCTAAGTGTTGCAGTAAAGATTGTGCCCATTTTATGCCATCCTGCTGTGCATTCTTTAAGCACTTCATAGTTTCAATCAATCACATTGCAGCACATTGGATTTTATTTTAAAAATTAATTGGATTGGTTTTACATGAATAAGTATTAAGAAAATCCTTTATCTGGTAAATGTTCAAAATTTTAGGAAAGTTGAAATTGAATTTTTTATAAATTGTTTAACTGGTGAAAATGTAAATTTTTCCCATTGAAGATTACAACGCTTTTTTCTAGTCTGTTTGAATAAAAGGAATTTCTTCAAGTGAGTGACTGTAATGCAGTCATTTCTGTACATTTTGCTTTCTGCCCATGATTACATTAATAACATTTCTGGCTTTGCTGAATATACAGATAGATTAAGTTTTGTTGCACTGATTCCTCATTTGAGCTCCATTACTAGTTGATCTATGATGGGGAATTTTATTAGCCAGTGCAAGCCAAAGATGCAACAGATTAAAATGCAATCAATTAATTGATTATAGAATAGCTGCTTGTGAGTAAATAGCCACATATTATGAAAAAAGGGTGAAGATTATCTCTTGAATTAGCATTGCAGGAACACAGCCCTCATGAATTTAAAGTTCTTGCTTATGTAATTAAGTAATTATCTCAGTGACTCTCTTGAAGAAAAGTACAAAAGAAAACATGTTGTATTTGAGAAGAACAATGCATATTTTAATTGCTTCATTAATACCAAGGGGAACCCTCAGGGATTTTTCCCTTGGTGGGTAATTCATAATAATACAGATTTTAATTTATATCTTGACATTCCTTTTTCCTGTTTCAAAACTGAGTTTATTGTTCTTTATTTCTTCAGGTTTTCTTATAGCCCATAAACTGGTAATTTTCTGAATTAAAAGGTACATGTCTGTGTGCTTTTGTTCATGTTTTCCTCACCTGAATAAACTTTTGTGTGTAGCATGGACCATGCACATTCTGCTTCTGCAGCCCCATGTGGATCAGCCTCCTTTTTCTCACTGTTGTGACAAGTTGCTGTGGCACTGGCAGCACTTAACTACCTGTGGCCAGAGAAGGAGGTAACTGTGCACTGGTATTTGGATGGTAGTGAATTTTTACGATGAACCGACAACCATTGCGGGTTTTAAAATGTCTGTAGTTAGAGCTACTTTCTAGATTGATTTTCTTAATGTAAAGCATGGAAAGATATGATTCTGTAAAACACAGCAAATCATTCTCAGGACATACCTCTAAGAGATGATGCAAGAAGTAAACTTCATCTCCTAGAAAAGCGTATGTTTGCTGCTCTTGATCAGGGCTAATATATATGATCTCTTGGACAGGTGCACACAGGTACATGCACATTATTATGAGTCTGATGAGGGAAGTGTCTTCTCTGGGTTTGATAGTTTTGTCAGCTACTGCAGTAATTCACAGGTATGTGCCAGTAAAATGTTAGAAGCAGATTATAGTCGAAGCAAATTATAGTCAAAGCAGATTGCTGCAATTTTCCATAAAGTGTCGGATGCAGAAGCAGTTTAGGATGTCTTAAAACCAGTAATGTACCACACAAGTTAGTTGTCGGTTTGTTTGATGGGTTTTTTTGCATGGTTTTGAAAGTGGAGGGAAAAAAGTGTGTGAGCTGTCTTCCATGTCCCTTGGGCTGCTAACCCTCTTGAGAACATTAGGAAGCAGACTCTGGGAAATTTGCATTATATATAGCATCAAAACAAACATCGCCACATATGTGAAATGGAAAGCAAAGGAAACCAGAGGTTGTGTGTTCCAGCTGAAAACATAAATAATTCTAACAGCTGTTTATCTCATAAAAGGCCTTCCCATTAGAATTTCTAGTAATTTAAGCCTGGACTATGTGCCATAAGCTGAGATTCCTTTAAAACATTTTCAAGTCCAATACTTTTTATGCCACTACTAAAATACAGAGCTTTCAGTAAATAATGTAGACCTTCCCCATATCAGAAACATCTTTGGGGTTTGGTTTTGCAAATCTCCTTAGTATTGAGCAAGATTAATTACATCCTTTTTGGCATGGTTATTATGTGAACTCTTTGGTAGAAACTCATTTTTAGATGGAGTATTTGATAACTTTTTCAGCCAGGCTTTTCACAGTTATTCTGGTGATGTTCTTGATTTCTTAGCATGGAATGTAAAACAAACTTTTAGGATTGTTCCTACAGATTAGTTTTGCAACTCCTCCATAACACTATCAAGCATGCCAAATCTTGAAGGGCTTTTGTGCTTTGTTCAGTTCAATAAGATTTCACACCAGAGAGCACTCAGAACTTTGGTATTTCTGTTTTAGACTGTTATTAGTCTTACTGACCTAATAGATTCTGTTATAGAAATAAAACTGTTCAAATGGTATGACAGCTCACATGAAGAAAATGTTTTCTTACCAAAATATTAATGAGTGGAACAAGAATTCAGAGTCAAAAGAAGATTTTGTATTTCCAGATGCCTTCAGAGTATCAAACAAATTTTCCCAGAATAAAATCTTCAAATTTTGTAGTCAAGTCTAGGAGTTCCAGTTAGAGAAACAGTTGGAACAGGAAAGCAGCTCAGCAAACTGCTGTGCAAGCTTCTGGGAGCTGGGTCCTGAGAAGTTTCTCTCGAACATTTTTCTATGTCCACATCCATGATTTCTTATTAAAAGTTTAAGATTTCAACAAACTGACATTTTCTGATTAAAAAAATAATAAATTTAAAGAGTAAATCTGCAAAACTTACAGTTAGCTCTTATTGGTGGATTTTTCATGTTTCTGCAGTATGCAATTGTTATTCTGGCTCCTTATTTTTCAATTGCTGAAGGATTTGTAAGGCATTGAAATTGCTTGATTTGATATGAATTCCAAACTTTAACTTGTAATACTTTCAACAGGTCTGTTTCAATGGAAATAGTTACAGTTCTAGGGCATATCTTAGGCCAAGGAAGCAGCTTGTGTGGGAGCACAGCTACGCCAGATGACAGAGCACCCTGTGCTCTGCACAGTGGGTTTCTAAGGGCTTGTCCGGGATGTGATGACTGAAGTGCTCAAAAATACAGCTCTAAACCGGTTTGGATGGGGAGAGACAACAGTTCAGGCATGTGGTTGGCAATAAAAGCAACTTCAGAGACTGAACAAACTTTCAGAAAATTGTCATGAGCTTCAGGCTCCTGTGGGTACACAAGGTAAATAGGATTACATGGGTATGTTGGTGTTAGAATTACTTTAAAATTCTCAGATGGAGAGAACATTCTCCTTCTTCGTATTTGGCTGGCACTGGTGTGGCTGTTGCCTATTCACCACTCCTAGATGTTTTCCAGTGAGCAAACGTCTCAGTGCTCCCTGGCCAGCCGTGTTTTGTCTTCACTTGCATTTGTCTGTCACTTGAAACATCTACTAAAAGAAAACATTTTTCCTCCTCTGTCTTTTTTAACTTTCTTTTCTCCTCGATACATGAACATTTGGAAACAACATCTTGGAAAGCTACCCAAAAACCCAGTAGCATTGAAGGAGGAAGTCCAATTGATTTAAATGAGTCTGTGGAATTCTTCTGCGTATTGAATCAAATACATATAAAATCAAATATATATACAAAAATCGTAGGCAGAGAAAAGGGAGAAGGGTGGGGCAAAGGAAGGTTCTTTAGAGGGTGGTAAGGGAGCCGAGTTAGGAGTACATCTGATTTGGGCTCCAGAATTTCACATCTGAAATCTAAATTTTGTCAGGTACTCTTTATGACTTCTAATACATCTGCAGTGCAGCTCTGGTGGTTTGTAGAATATAGTATTTCCTTGACAACCTATTTCATGCACCTATGTTACTTAGTCATATTAAAAAGGATTTTGCTTGTCCTCTATATCATTGTTTATTTACACAAAGCATTATCTCTTCAGTGAAATTCAGACGTTTTCCGTATGACTGTATCTGATATGAAGTGGTCTGGGAGGCTCAGAAACCTGCCACAACATCCCTGGGGTGGTACAGTGTCAACAGAAAAACAGCTCTAAAGTCTCTCCATAAAATTGGTCATGGTTTCTTAGGCAACCTTTTCCAAACATGGCAAGACTTGGCTCTGCCTCAAGCTGCTGAACTTTCTGATTTTCCAGTTCATTCAATAAAAACCTCACAATTTAGTGACTGCGTTTTTGACTGGGACTCCTGTGTATAAAAACAGACAGTAGAATCCAGAACATGAAATTTCTCATATGGAAAAAGCTGTTTCTTTGTCCTCAGGTTTTTGTTTGATAAAGAAATTTGTCCCAAGATGGGAGGAATTCTTCATGTCTACATACACCTGACTCGGCCCTGCTGCTGCCTGCTGAAATCAAGGAAACTGTAAAGGCTTATATTTGTTGCATGACTGATGCTTCTTTATTCCTGTTTCCCAAGAAAGGCAAGCATGTTTTTCTTTTCTGGACATGTTTTTCAGAGTGAGAAGGAAAAAGAAAATATTTGGACTTACGTAATTTTTTCTTTTTATACATTTTTGCAATAAATACAATGAAAAATTGCAGCACTTCATTGTTGCAAGACAGATGTATATAAATTTTTGCCCTATGAAAAGTAAAGTCTGAAAAGGTGAGACTGGAAAATCGAACGGCGTTTCTGTCTAATTTTCCAGTGTCAAAGCTTTATGCTCTGTGAAGAACTCTCATGACTATCCAAATCACATGGTCACAATGTGTGTCAGTGCCTAAAATTCAAAAGAATGTGTCAAAACTTGAGATGGTATTAAAAGATGCATTTGAAGACCATGAAGACATGAAGTTTATATTAGTAGAGTACATATCCTAGTCTTCGAAAAATATCTTTCACTCTTACTTTTTTTGTTTATACCTTCTATAAAACCTTGATTATTCAGCAGAAATAGCTTCAACAACTAAAACTAAAAATCTCAAGAGGTAAGCACACAGAGCTGGCTGTTAAAAAACTAATCTAAACTTCATTTCCTTTTTTTGTTGTAAGTAATGAAAGATGAAGGTTTCATGTTTTCAAGGTCTTGTCCATAACATTAAAATTTTTGTCTGCCACATGAACAAATAATTCTTGTTCCTTAAAAGAAAAAACACTAACACACCCTCAAGATTTGATAGCAACTAAAATGAAATACTGTTTGTGATTCCAAACACTAATTTGAGCATTTAATTTTTTGTTATCATTGGTAAGGCTAAAGAAGGCATTGACAGGAAATTTATTTTGGCATATTTTTTCAAATATTCCTTGGAGGGTAATTATGAAGATTGTTGTTTTACCTTGTTATTTCTCTTTGTCTTAAAAAGAATATATAAATGCCAGGCCAGTACATTACTGTTAAAATTGCTCAGTTGTATTCAGTAAAGGAAGTAAAGTGGATTAGTTTGTGAGGCAGAATAGCTCTGATGCCTACAGTACTGTAGAAACATGTCATTTAATAATATCCAATTTTTAAATTTTTATAGTCATGGAGTGATTCTGGGCTAGGTATTCTTGTATAAACTGTTTGTGTTAAAGAAACACTACAAATAGCCAAAGCTTTTCCTACCTCTATGTTGTTGGTATGTAAATTTATAAGAGATAAAGATCAAAAATTCAGTTTTCAATAGTGCTCATGGAGGTTAGGAAAAGAAACTGCAGTGTATCTCATCTGGCACTGTACTCTCTATGGCAAAGGTACTGTAGGAATTCATGTGAGAGATGGCAAAGGGTAAGGAAATAAATTTGAATCCATGTCTACCAACAGTAAGGAATTGAAATACTTGATGTAGTCAAGGTGCAATGTCTTCCAGGAAAGTCTTGCCAGTTCTCCCAAAAGACAGAAATGTTTATGAAAGGTATGGATGAAAAACCGAGTGCTCGGCTTATCAGAGATTCATGCTTGCTGGCACCTTTTCAAGACAGGATGCCATTGTGATATAAAAGCTGGGTAGTGGTGCAGGACAGTAGTGCTTTCTGGTCTATTTTTAGCTGTATTAAATCCCAAGCAATAATCCAAAATGATGAGTTTATGGAAATGGTTTTGCTTCCAAAATTTCTTATTCTTCCTTTTTGCTTCCCCTACTCTCTCCTCTTCTTCTCCCCTCCACTCCCACCAATGCTTGATATCAGCATTTTTAGGTCCCAGTTAATTAGTATTTGGTGAATGTAGCCAGAGTTCATGTTGCACGACTTTATATGAAGTTCCTTGAGATATTTTTATTGTCTGCTATTGCAAATATAGAAAATGGTCCCAAACGTCACATTCTTTTTGCTCTCCTCTCCGAATTGTTCTGTGTAACATATGCAGAATCGAAGTTTCTTTCATTGTTTTCTGGGTGGATAGTCAGCACTTTTCAGCTTAGTTATCACATCAAAAGTAGGTGAGGCATTAGAGCATGTGAAAATAATTTCAAGGAAGGATACTACTCTGTTCAGTGGTTTGTCTAAATTATAGATTAAATGTTCCCTTCAAGAGACAGAGGTATGTCTCAAAATTTTAGGCTATAATTTATTTTCTTTTTTCCCTCCAACAGTAATGATTATATATTGATCATTTTCTGCTTGAGGTAAACAGACTTTCTACTGAAATATGTGAAATAAGTGTTTTGGTCTTGTCAAGCCCTGTAATTTTAGCAGAATAAAAAGTCATCATGTTTATTAATACCCTAGTATTCAAGGACAGGGAGTGCTTGTGCAGCAAAGGGCATTTTGCACAGATTCAAACTTTACACTCCTGTCTTTTCATTTTCTCTGTGATAAAACAAAGGTCTCACAATAGGAAAAGGAACTAAAACCAAAAGAGAAAACAAACGGTACCAGTTAAGTGGACACTAATATACTGATGTTATGCTTTCCCTAAGCAATGCCAGTGATAATATAATAGCAAGTAGTGTATGTTAAGCCACATCACATGGCTTTGGAATTTACTATATCTTTTTGAAAGGATGTTTATGCTGGGTTGCTACATTGAAAGCAAAGCAACTAGATTAATCATCTGAAAAAGGAGCATCCCCTTTGACTTTAATGTGCTTTCTCAAACTCATCAAAAAGGCTGAAATGTGGCTCATAATTCAATAATGCTGATTGAATTATGAATTTTTGATCAGTAAGGATGAGATGAGTTCTTATATGCAGCAATTAATAGAAGCACTTCTGAGAGGGATGAGTAAAGAAGATGAGAATATGGCTTTTGTCACCTTTCCTTTCACATTAGGTGTTAGTTAGGAAAAAAAACACCAGAAGTACTGAAAAAGATGCCTACAGAAGTTTGTATCACACAGAAACCTTACACTTCACTTTGATTAATGTTTACATTCCAAGCAGAAGTTTATATGACAGAAAAACTGTTTTTTTCCTTTTAATTAATTATTAAATTTCCAGCAGATCAACAGTGGAGGGATAAAAAAATGGAGTTTTAAACCAAATCCTTTGCTAAATTTTTGTAACAGAAGTACATGGCTATTTTGTCTGTATTTTTAACATTCCACAGCATCATGTTTCACCATGCAAACCAAGGATGCATAAGCATCAACTGCTGCACTGCTTGTAGTTGTAGAAACAATTCGCTTTCCAACCTCAGCAACTCATTGCCTTGTCTTCTGATGTGTAAAAACAGGAGTAGTTAATACAACAGTAATGGGAAATGCTGTGCACAGGGGCGGGATGCTGCATGTCCATGCTGATTCCTCAGTAGCCTTAATTTATCAGAGGTTCTCACAAGAGGAAGATAACAGACATAGCATGATAGAGAATAGTCAGAATCTCATGAGGTAAAAATCTCAATTTATAGTTGTTTTCCCTCTATGAGTGTGTGCAAAAATGATCAAATAATACCAGCCCAGCTGGGAAAAGTAAGAACGACCAAAGGGAAGGAGACAGGGTATGCATATGACATGTCTACAATGGCTGTATGGCTGCTATGCCTGTGAATACATCTTCATTCTCCAGGTCTGTGGTGGGCTGAAAAGCACAATGACAGGCAATGTGTTCTGAATCACCTCATAGCATTGCACATTACTACTTAGAAATCAAGATTTCTTAGCCATTCTGGTTTAGTAAACACCATGAGCAAAGATGATTTGTTTTACAAGGAAATTGCACAAAATTTGAGTCTAACCATCATAGAAATTGTTCATGGAAGTATACTAAATGCCAAGGACTGTAAGTTTGTGTCAAAACCAGAATTGTTTGCATTACAGAGAGAGAGGCATGACAAAGTTGTAAACAGTGTGGAGAGGCAAGAAAATTGGAAAACTATGACACTCTGCTCAAGATGTGAAAATGACATCAGTATAAATACCATCCACTGCTTGTGAAATGAATGTAACTGCCATCTTTTAACTTTGCTAATTGCTTTAGATGAGCCTTGATGTTGCAGCTGTGACAGAAAGAAAATACATGCTTGTTAATACCTGAGAACAAGGCTTAATTCTTTCAACAAGAAAGCAAATTAATCTGTCTGTGTTTGCTGATCATTTTATATTGTTTCAGAAAGTTACTGTTCTCAAGCTATATATTTATCAAGATGTTTGTGGTTCATTAAGCCCATGGAAGTACAGACCTGCTTGTGCATTTTCATCCCTTCATCCCACCCCTGATGAAGTGAATTAATAGAAGGCTATACTGGCTGAAGAAGTGCGATCTTACATTTTTAGATAGATTTTTGAAGCATATTTTTCTTATTGGAGTCCAAAAGTGTCAAATTCACTGCAGATAGAGAAAACAGACTACGTACTGTTCTCAGTACTACTTAAGATATAAAACTTTATAGTATTATAAAAAGGGTGTAACTTCTACTAATCTTACTGGGTATTTACATAAATACATTGCAACAATGTCATGAGTACATTTATGTAAGTTATTTACATTGCATGAGCATGTAGTTGTTGCTTACACTAACAATTTTGTCTTAATTGTTTGATTGGTTTCTTCCATCATTGGTGATATCACTTGGTGACATCCGCTGCAACTTCCCTGTATCATATTCCATCTTCCTCAATCTATTTCTTTTTCATTTCCTTGTCTAAAATATTTCCTCTTTTATTTCTATATCTCCTTCTATCTCACAGTCTTACCAATTCTTCCCTAACCAGTTAGAAATTAACTAATGTTTATATTAGTGCTTTTTAAATTATTATTTAATTTTTTGCTTATTTTATCACTTCTTGTGTACTAGGACAAGACTGAGGCTGACAGGGAAAAGATCTCATTGTTGCATACCAAGAAAATTATTTTTTCTCTGAATTTTACTAATTTCATATGTAAAACCATCAAAAATAGGAAAAGAGTTAGAAACTAATTTCAGACAAAGAAAAACTATTTACTCTAACATTTCTAGACCTATCATTCCTTTTTGATATCTCACAGAATCACAAGGTTGGAAGAGACCTCCAAGATCATCTAGTCCAACCCTTGCCCTAGAACCTCAACTAGACTAGACTATGTCACCCAAGTGCCACGTCCAGCCTTTTTTTAAACACATCCAGGGATGGTGACTCCACCACCTCCCCAGGCAGTGCATTCCAAAACTTTATTATTCTTTCTGTGAAAAACTTCTTCCTAATATCTAACCTATACCTCCCTTGACGCAGCTTGAGACTGTGTCCTCTCATTCTGTCAGTTGCTGCCCGGTGGAAGAGACCAACCCCCACCTGACTACAACCTCCTTTCAGGAAGTTGTAGAGAGCGATAAGGTCACCTCTGAGCCTCCTTTTCTCCAGGCTAAACAACTCTAACTCCCTCAATCGTTCCTCATAGGTCTTATGCTCCA
>VXBA01003763.1:2019337-2050567 GCA_013399895.1 Serilophus lunatus | reverse complement strand
GGTCCTAGCACAGACCCCTGAGGAACACCACTAGTGACTGGCCTCCAGCCGGATGCAGCACCGTTCACCATCACTCTCTGGGCCCGACCATCCAGCCAGTTCCTAACCCAGCAAAGAGTCCTCCTATCCAAGCCACAAGCTGCCAGCTTTTTCAGGAGTATGTTGTGGGAGACAGTATCAAAGGCCTTGCTGAAGTCCAAATAGACAACATCCACAGCCTTACCCACATCCACCAGGCGGGTCACCCGGCCGTAAAATTAATTCTCCTTGGGAATTAATCAGCTCATGGTAGGCAGGAACTCATGCACTAGATTACACTTTTTAAAAATTCTGGTCTCGGTAGACAGGACCATGAGCAGTGTAACCCAGCTGCCTTTTTGGCAAGAAGATCCTCTTTCCTCCAGGTAAGAGCTGCAGATCTTCATACCTCAGGAGCAGATTAGTTGAGTATAAGTGACACTTAACATTTGTGCTGTGATGAGATTTTCCAAAAACATTGTCCAGGTATGAAAAGAAAATTAAATAAAATTAATAAACAGGAAAGAATTTTCTTGCAAATGCAATCTGGGGATCGTTGTGTGGCCCCAGATCTGTCTATAAATAAGACCTCATTTTCCACTTAATCGGAAGCATGTTATCAGGTGTTAAATTTTATTGCAGCAGATTATTTTGTGGCTATTTTTTTTCTTCTCCTAGTCATACAGACTAGAGTCTTCTCCCTAACTAGTACATACTTGTTAAATCTTTGGTAAAAAGCCTCTTAAGAGTTTACTGTACAATAATTGTTGTAGTAATTTTAAAATAAAATTTCAAATTAGAATTTTTAAAAGCCAGTTTAACAAATAAATAATTACTGAAATAATTTTAAAAGTAACGTGGAAGAAAGGTAGATTTCCATTTTTGCTTGAAGTCTGGCAGTCTTCACTGGCAGTCTGTTTTTGCAAGTCACTCTGGCCCTAATACTGGAGAGCATTTTACTTAAAATACAATGTGTAAACCTCTGTAAGTTTACATAATGATCATTTATCTCTCCAGTACCCCATGGAACAAGAGTATTTGTCATAGAGGAGCACTTTTTTGAGGCCTCAGTATTTTGAAATTGAATGAGGTCGGACATGTCTGTCTCATCTCTCAGTCCCTCACACTTTCTGTCAACTTGCATATTCATACTGAGTTATATCTGTTTTCACATGAAGATTGAATTAAACTGATTAGAACTAATTATCTGTAATTGATGGCTGAGTTTGCTTTTGCTGTTTCTAACAAAATTATTTCTTTAAAGATACCCAATTTATATTCGAAGCTTCAAGTGAATTATGGCTGCCTTTGTTTAATTACAGTTGTTTGCTGTTCCAGCTGCTGTTTAAGAAACACTTCTGTTGTGAGTTTGCAGTCTTGCAGGCAAAAGTGTATTATTCCTTTAACAATTTAGAGGATATTTGGTGGCAGATTACATGACCAGCATAATAAGGAATATATAGCAATATGAGAACTTTGAGTGCTGTATGTGATCCATAGATATGGCAAAGTAGCAGCCAAAGTTCATCTGGGAGGTTTAGTAAGCAAATATCCTCACTAATGAAAGAAGATCATTTTTCATAGCACTTTTCTTTCCCCTTTGGGGCCTACTCAGACATCACACTGTCTCTAAATTATTAAATTAGGTCTTCCTTGATCATCTAAAGGTCATGGTGCCTAATGTGTGTTAATGTGATGGAAGTGTCAGACACAATTAATTTCTGTAGTAAAACATGGGTTTATAGCTCTAAATGCAATAAATTAAAGTGTGCTGTGGACTGCTGTAGTCGGGGAAATTTCTGCACCATTAAGGTTTGATGAGGAAGTTCATGTCCTCTTTAGGTAGGAAGGGGGATCACTGGGTAGAAGGTGGTACGATATGCTTCACTTCCATGATTGCTATTACTCCTCATTTGAGAGATTACACATCAAACAGATGTATAAATTCCACTTTCTCTTTCGGGCAAAGCCAGGCAGTAGAGTTTTATACTGGTTGCATGTTCTCTTTGCTGATATCTTTATGCTGAGAACATTCAAATGCACATTTTAGGCATCAAAGCATCTTTAATCTTGATGCTGAAAAGAGTGCATGCTGTCAGAAACAGATCCGTTTCTATACAGCTTGTTACTGAATTTCAAACTTCTGCCACGAAAAATTCAGGTATAAATAGCTGTGAATGACAGAAATTACTAATCCAGGAGGGAGCAGTAAAACTGACTAAATTGGCATGCTCTCTAATCTGTCTAATGGAGCAAGATTTTACAATTAACTGTGACTGTATCCGTTTTCTATCTGCAAGCAGGAGGAAAAAACCAACACAAGCAGACAGAAGAAGATAAGCAGGAGAGAGATGGATCAATTTTAATTGAAACTTCTGGTAGCTCTGCTGCTCAAAGACAAAAAGCAATGTCTAACTGTAGCAAATGTTACTGACAAACCAAAGACCCACCTGTAGAAGCCCATTTGCTTTTTCAATGTGTCTTGACTTGTTGAAAACTTAGAACAACTTTTACAGAGATGACTACTTTCAGTAGCAAGGAAGCAAACAATTTTCCCCTATGAAAAGTGATCCTTCTGGGAAAAATATTGCCCTCCTAAGTGGCCATTCAGTGTTTTTAATAGTCCTGTATTATTCATGGGGAATCATCTCTTACGAGTTGTGGTTTCAGAATGGGAAAAGAGGTTTCCTCTTCGAAAAGAAGGAAGGGATTGTGCAAATCTACTTGCAGATAAGAGAAGTTGGCCAAATTTGGATGTCTGACTTTCTCTGACAGAGAAATTCTCTTTGACTGGTTGAGTGCAAAAATGAAAACCTTGAATCAAAACCTTAAAATCTGACAGAGTTTGTGAAGAAAAAAGTTCTGGCTGCAGCTTGATTGTTCTTATTTCAGTGTCATGCAGTTTTCCAGGGAAGCCTGCTGAGGTATACTGATGACACAAATAATGGGAGGCATATTTAATTCTGAGACAGACAAAGATGCTTAGAAAAAGCAGAGAGCAGTAGACAAATCAGAAGAGCGAGACTGAAAAAAGACTAAATGCCATAGGGGCCCCTTTGGGAGCAGGTAATAAAATGTATGAATATAAACTGAAAGGGTTCTGATAAGCAGATGGAAGTGAAGAATTGATGGAAGGGAAGATAAAATTTAGGGTGAGCATCAAATTGAACTTCACTATAGAAGTCAATACCTTCATGACTTGCAATGTTCTAGTATATAGACAGAAGAACTCGGTGTAGGAGGTTTGTTATACCGTGGTTAAAGTACACCTGGAAACCCTCTGCTTTGGTCTCTGCACTTTCAAAAATAAGGAAAATCACTGCTGTAGCAACAAGGAAATTCAAACCTGAAAGAAGTAATCAAAGGAACAAAAGCCCTTTTTCTCTCCCTTCTGTAAAGAATGCCTAGCATGCTACTGTCGTCATATAAAGTTGGGAAAACAAGACATCTAAAGTCAACCAGTAGTCTGAGTTCATGCTGTTTAAAAAAAGACTGTTTATTTCTTTTTTGTCCAAAAAGGAATGAAGCTCCAGAAACTGTGGAGGAATCCAATGCTTTCCTTGAAGCTTTTAGGATATTCAGTTTTAACTTTTAGTTACAGTAGAAAACCAATCTGAATACAGAACAAAAAAAATGTCATTCTACACTGGCAACAAGGACATTAACCAAGCCTTTCAAAAATAATCAGAAAGAGCAGATGTTGGAGGCAAATCTTGCATAATTTCAACAGTGATTCATCTTTTAACAAAACCAGAATTTGCAAAAGTTTCTTCTTAAGATATCTCAATTTGCTTATAAATGGAATATTTATTATGGAAAACTTCGACCCTGTATTTTGTCTGAGAAATACAGAATGTTAGTCCTGTTAGGGTATTTGTCTCCAGATGATCTGGTAGACCTCATAAAATTTCTTCTGTTTTGTCAATTTGGGTTTTGTGGTTTGTTTGTTTTTTTTTCCTAACATTTAGTATCAATGTATTGTTGAAATACAATAATAAAAAGACCTATGTAAATTAAAATAAAGCCCTTAAAGTGCTTAAAGCCCAGAGTTCTTCAGCAACTAAAGATATCATTGGTTTAAATATGATAATTTCAGGATTTAATAAGTATGTGCACTAAGTGATTTGCAAAATCAAGGCCATGTTAGAGATGTTATCTGATTTATTGTTAGAGCGATTTAATTTCTGTGCTGTTGGGTTTTGCCATAATTTTAGGGGAGTTTTTTGAGGTTTTTTAATTTAAAACTGTGAAATGCCTAGTAAAGAAAGGATTGCATGCTACAGAGGAGAAAATGTTATGATTGCTATCACCCTTTGTTTATAACAGGAGAAGTTATAGGCAGTCCTTGTCGCATACTTCCTTGTTGCTTACTTGTTGCTTTCCAACCGAGTCAACGCATATTCTTATCCCCCCTGTTTTTCTAGGCAGAGAAATCAAGGCACAGTGTGCATGAACAACCTATCCACACCCTGTGGAATGACAGTAGAGGACCTGGGAATGCAGTCCACTCTCTGAACACAACCTGCACACAAGCAGCCCTGCAGCATCTTCTAAGTCTCAGTTGAAATTTCTTTTAATAAACCTGGATCAACCAGTGCAAAAACAATTACAATGCTGTTATCTGCAGTTCCAGGAATAGCCGTTTTTCTTGTGGGATTTAAAGGTCTCAGATTGGGATTGTTACTAAGTAAGGTAGGATATTGTCTCAGCTCCAAACAGCTGGATGTGTATTCCATAAGATCAGAGACTTCACATTCAAAAATGTCCTATGTCATAAATCCACATTTTTAAGATCAATGTTGTATTACTTTTTCGTCCCAAATAGTTTCCTATAGTGTAATGATTAAAAAGCATGAACATCTGACACATTCTAGCATGACTGTGGAAAAAGTCCCCTGACACAAAATTAGCTATATGTTAATGATACTGTGCTATGTGTTAATCATACAGGAATCATTAATGCCATCCTGACTAGGGGACTGGCATCCATTTATAAAGTTCTTTAGTGGTTAGTGCTTTGCATAATTTTATATGTACAAGTTGAAATCTCTGTCCTGCTAACTCACACTGTAAAGTACACTAAGTCCCCTTTTCAATTCTAAGACCAAAGTCCTGATGATTTCTTTTGTGATTTTGTGCTTTGGCTTTGAGCTGCTTTGTTACCTTCCCAGGAGAAAAGAGTTTGTTAAATTTGTTTGTGGCCTTTTTGATCTTAACATACAGTTTCCTTCCAGATCCACAGTCTATTACTAAGAGGCCAATCAAACCTAAAGGAAAAAATAAAACTTACTCTGTAGGCTGAAAAGTTATCATGCAGGAGTGCAACATAACTACAACACTTAAGAAATGTGAAAATCAAAGAATTTGACATCTGTTTGCCTAAACCCCTGATCTTGTTCGTGCAGCTTCTTAAAAAAATTGATCCCTTCATCTCTTTCAACTTAATGGGAACTGCACAGAAAAAATTTGCAGTCTGATGATGCTTTCACTTACTCAGAGAAACCTTTTTCAGCATAAGTTTACCTTCTTTTATAGGTACTGTGTCTTTCCAATCCCAGGCTACAGGCTGGCCACAGGACGCTCGAAAATTGGCTAAGGTTTGTTGCAAGACTCAGAAAGAGCTTTTTAGGATATCTGGATATCCACAACATTCTGGATATCCATGATATCCAGATTTCCTGAAAGGTGCTCCCATATCCATGTTACTATTTTGACTTCCATCTGTTTGTGATGAAAGTTGAATTCAATTGACCTCAGTTATCTGGAGTTCACTAAGGTAAGGTTTATTGGTTTGCCCTCTCATTAACCAAAGAGGATATTATTTTTGGTGCTAAGTGTTTCTAAACCTTGCTAGCTGTACATATGGCACTGCAGAACAAGTTCTCCATAGCCTTCCCATTTCCCTCACCTCAGAGTGTGCTGCAAAACAACAGTACTATTCCATTTACTTCCTGTAAGAAATCAAGATTGGAAAGAACTTAAGATTGAAAAGAAAAAAATCCAAACTGAAGGTTTAACTGAGGCAGAGCAAGGATTTTAAGTCTGCTCCTCTTAGGGCTGTGTTTTGACACTCTGACTCTTGGCCAGCATATGTCCCTGTTCAGCAGAAGGAATCACTCAAGCAATCTGTGCTAAGACTTGTCAAAGTCTATATTAAAATGCAGCTATCTTATCCAGTTTTTTTGTCCTAGGGTTTTACATCGTGTTTCCTGCTAGTAAACTAGGTGAAGGAGGAAGCAGTTACTTTGACGATAATTGAGAGTATTGATTACATATTTTACATCTTGTACGTCTTTTCATCTATGAAATTAATGTCATATATAATTTTTGTCTCAAGAGAAAAAGAAGTTGGTGATAAGATGTCTAAAACAAAAAGAGAGTCCCTCTAACATAATTGTCTTTTGTAAGAGTACTTCTCTTTCTGATTAGTTACATTTGCAGTCACTATTTGGTGTGTGTCACTTAATCCACAGAATCTCTCACAAAATGGTGTCTGACTTTTGTCCCATGGCTCCTAGCTGCATTGCATTTTATTACAATCACCTTCATTATAGGAAAACCTCTTAATTATGCTCAAAATGCTTTGAAGTTGAGAACAGTGCTGTAATGAGTCAAAATGTATATATGGTATTTTCCCAAATGGCTCAAAAAAGAAAAAGTACAAGGCAGTGTTGGAACATATAGTGCTACGTAACTGGATGAGTTTAGTTATTTCAGGGAGCAGAACTGTTGACTAGAATTCAGATCTCATAAATTAAGCTCCCTGTGCTGTAGCTGACTAGTTGAGTGACCTTAGGGAATGGCCTTATTCTTTTTAAACATTTTCCCCTTTGATAAAAAAAGAATAACATAACCACAGAGAGGCATGATGAGGCTTAAATCATATTTTCACAAAGTGCTTAGGAATCCTCTATTAAAGGGCGTGTATAAATGTCATTACTTATTATTTCATCATTCCAATCTTTTGAAGTGCATAAGTGTTTCTAAATTCTGTCAGCTTAGATGCCAATAAGTGTAGTAAAGTTACAGTTATGTTTTCCTAAATAGCAATATAATTGATGTTGTGAAGCTGCAGTTCTAAGAGAATTGGGCAAAATTTAGGGTTACAGGTGTAGTGATAGATATCACAGAAGCGTGCATCTCAAATCTTGTCTCTGAGGAGAGATTCACTGGGTCTTCAAAGGGCTTTAGGAGTGCATATGGCAAGCTGGTCTGCTTTGTTCACCAGGTTTCTTACATTTATTCTTTGATCTTTTAATATGCAAAGATTGGCATTTTAGTCTTAAGTACACATTGGATTATATTTTAATTTTTAGCTTGAAAACAAGTTAATTGAGAGAAAGCTTGTGTTTTTATCAGGTTGGGGGGATCAGGTGAGAGAAGCAAACTGAATGCTAAAAACTTTTTTCAAGACGTACTTGTGAGATGCTACAAAGCTGACCATTACAAAAATCCTCGTATTGGCTTAGCAAGAAGTGCTCCCTGTTGTTCAGAAAATTGCAACTTTTTAAAAGCACTCTGGTCTCAGAAAGCAACCATAATAGCCAATACTGACAGATGGTATTAAAGACACGGGCAGGGAACCAACATGGTTTTGATATTTTACTCCCATTACAAGCTCTCTCAGTGCCTGTCTCGTGGGTTAATTGCTTGAGCTCTCACGGAAGCAATTCTGGCTTCTGATGCAGCAGCTTGTCGCAAGATGTGGTAAGAAATCACACACGATTTTCAGCCTGGAGCCTGTGAATATGTGTCACCCTGGTAACCGTCTGCACCTGCAAGTATGAGTCACAAGAGCTGAGGAATTTTAGACAAAGCCACATAGAGTAGAAAAGAGCTTTATTTTGATATTCCAGTTGCTTGCATGACCAAAGACACCTACTCCAGTTGTTTCTGTCCCACTTCAGGGTGCAAGTACACTGACTAAGGGTCTGTCTCCTTCATTTGACTTAGCTGTTCTAGGTGGTGATCATTATGTCTTTACTTGATATATAGGGCAGAATTTGTCAGTAACTACAGCGTTTCATTTTTAGGGTTAGACACTTGTTTAAAACCCCCCATAAATAACTCAATTGCAGTTTAAGAAGGTCACCTGTCAGGAGTAAAGCGTATGTTACAAAATTCAGTCAGTACTGGCTCCATATCAATAAACTGGTCTTTTATCCTACTGATATCTTTCCAATAAGAATGGTATTTGTCCTCTTACTAAATCCATTTGATTTGAGGAACAGGTACTAATAAATTGGATAGCTTTAGTGACTTTAGAGAGGAATTGACAGCACTAGCTGAGGATTTGTTCTTGAAAGTTTTACCAGTGAGATTTTGCTGTTTTGTAGCACCTTTCATCCTCATCTCTCACAGTGATTTGCAAACATTAATTAAGTCTTATAGCACCCCTCTGATGTATGTAAGTGTTGTTAGTCTTGGAGATGTGTGAAATATTCATGACGAAATTGGGGGTATTCAAAGTTTACCCCCTCACAAACTCAAGGATATTAAGGAAATTTAATGTTATTTGAGATTAACTACATCAGAGATTTTGTCTTTCCTCTCATTGCATATATCTGTTCACAGTCAAGACATCTGTAATGTTTTTGTGTAACCTCCTTGTTATTGTTCCAATTTTCATCAGGAGTGATTGGTTTTCTTTCACATATTTGTTGTATTTTAACTCTGCACCTCCTAATTACCAAATCTAAATATCTGCCCACTGTAAAAGGAAATCACATGAGTGACTCTTTGTCTATTCCAGAAAACTGTGTCTTTGGGTAGAATTTATCTGGCCAGATTAATTGTGAAACTGTAATGGGAGAAGGAAGATGTAAAGCAGGGGAACTTGCTATTGTTTGATTCTACCATAGCTATTTTCCTCTTTATTCCCCTGTGGGTGTGTCTGCTTTTAGTAGTTCAGATGAAGTTTTGAAGTGAATCTCCACTTCCCGTACTTTAATTCGTATCACAGAGAACTCATAAACTCATAAATGGTATTTCTTTGGAATGAAACTGCCCACAAGTGGGCCATCAGTTCATGAGACCATGAGATCCAGAAGCAGCTGTTTTGTTTTCCAGATCCACTCGTCTGGCTCTGCACTAATGCATTCCATGATTCCCAAGTATGCCCTTCTCTAACAAACTCTGTCTCTTCCTGATATTGATGAGGATGACCAGAGTTAAAAGAAACAATACAGCTCTTCTTTGGTGTCTCCTCCCTATGTGGTACAAAGGGGATGTCAGTGATTTAAGTGGCTCCATTTATTTTCTGCACTATGCTTTTTGTTTAAAATATGCTTCAGCTTATGTAGGAGTCTGATTTGTGCCATTTAAGCTTTGTTTTGTTTAGTAAGTAATTAAGTTTGTTTTCCTTAAAACTAATTTGCATGTTGTTGTGTGGCTCTAAAATGAGCTTGGGTTTTCTCATCTAACCATGCTATGGCTAAGCTGCACATATTTTCCAGATTGTCAGTGTTCTCTGATTGGATACAGTTTATCAGTATAATTGAGAAAGCAGCAGGAAGGGTAAGTAATGGCTACTGAGAAAAAGGTTTTACTGGAGTATTGTGACTGTCCACATTATCCACTGGACTGGGATCTCACAAGTATGTAGCAAAAAGGACTACAATGAAACTAATATACAAGATACTGAATGATTCATTGCTTCCTATGTCTGCTATAATCCATGCAATTTATCACAACTGTCTCTGTGAACTTTGTTCACTGTATTAGAGTCACGAAGGTCTAAACCTTTCATTTCAGAAGAAGGCGAAATGGTGTGTTGAAGTACTTTGGAGACTTTTCTTTAGGAATAGTTGACTTTCTAATGGAAATTGTTTAAGAAGAAGAATGTACGACCATTCCTATTTTCAGGATATTTTGTACTGTGCAAGCATTTTAAACCAGAAGATGTCCTTTCAATATGCTTATTCAATTAGTTTGATGAAGCTCTGGAGGTGGAAGGTTGAATTAATGTGCAGAACACTGAAACAAAACTGCAAAAGACCAGAAAGAAATACAGTATGTTTTTTGTCTGTCCTACTGTGTAGCTCAGTGTCCAAAGGAACATCTCTGCCCCCCCCACACAATATCAAAAAATAAGTAGTGTGACTTTTTATTTGCTTTCGGTTAATGGTTTGTGATGATGAAATTTCATATCTTCAGGTAGATTTACCACAGCTGTGGATGGTGGAGGAGGAAAGCAGGCTCTTGTGTGCTACTTGTTAACCCTTTTTTTTCAGATGTCCACTGGATGGAGTTTGATGTGTTAGCAGACCTTGGGAGACACTTTTTCTTTTTGATAATTTGCCATTAACATTTTCTCGTAATACTAATACTCTGTATCTGCCAAGAAAATCCAGTGTTTGGCATAATGGTAAAATGATTTTCTTAAAAAACCAATTATATCCTTTACTTCTTATTAATGGAATGATAGTGGTACTGAACTACTACTCCTGAATGATTACAAACAGCCTTCTGGAAAACAGTGGCAGATCTCCTTGATCAGAAAATTATACACTATCTGAAGGCGTATTTGAGCTACACTCTGTAGTCCCAGTACTCGAGTTGAGCTCAGTGTATTTTATGCCAGGTACTTTGGGATTCTGATTTGGACCCATCTATCTCTGTAAGGGTCTGTGTAGTGATGACTGAGCACCATTTTCCCATCTTGGAACTGTCAGATGATTCTGCTGAGAACGATATATAGGAAATTACATGATTTCATATTATAGACCTAGGGACATTCTGCAGAAATGTTCTGCTGAGTCACCCTGGTAACCAGCCCAAATGCACATCATAGTTCTGCAAAGGGATATAAAAGTCATGACAGAAGGACAGGTGGTTCTCTAGCAAGAAGGAAAACCAGCCTATCAAATGTGGCAGGCTACAGTCTCACCTTGAGTGCAGCTTTGTGTATGAGAAAAGAAGGAGTAAAAAGGGGTGTTCTGCAACTGTATTTTTTGGAAGACAAAGATGAAACAAGCTTAGATGCAACCTTTCAGCTCCCTAGTATAATGAGGAGGCTGTCATCTAACTAAATGTTAGGCAGAGAAAGAAAATCAAATATGTTTTGTAGCTGTTGATTTTAAAGAGCAAAAATTAGGAAAACTTTCATTTCTAGTAAGGTCAACATGGTAGGCATAATTGTGTTGTACCATAATCATGAATTTGAAGAACAGTATTGTATTTGGATCTAATCTAGTTAGGATCAGTTCCCTTTTTAGCTACTACTGTATTTTAAAAAGGTAATTTTTCAACTCTTTGCTAATGTAATTTATCACCTACATCCATGGCTCTGACAAGACACTGGCTCTTGTGTTATGCATAGTAATTGCTGCTGCTCTCTTTGAATTTACTCTCTGTATTCTTTCCATAGCTGAACTACTTCTGCTCCCAGATACGCTTTTCTGGCAAGAGTATTTTAATGAAACATGAGTGTCATAATTTTTCTTCACATGTAAGATATACAGTCTGTGATTCTCCCTTTTACAAAATGAGGCATATAGAGGTTTGGTAGAAAGTGACTTATATACTCAGAATGAAAAAGGTACATTCTGATGTATTAACTAGGTAGAGGAATGACATGTGGCAGGGTAGTCCTTTGGGTATCAGGTACAAAAAATTGGCAATCAGGTCTCTGATTAAAAGCTACTTACGTACCAGTGACTGCTTGATGCATAATTAAGGCAGATTCTTTACAGACCAGTTTATGCAGAATGATTACAAATACTTGGTATTTCAGAATGTCATTCACATGATAATTAATTTTAGCCTTTTTTAGCTCTTTCAAGATGAAAAGGCATAGCACTAACATGATTTAGACACAGAGTTCTAAGCTTGGTTTCTTGGCCTGAGACTCTCAGTCTTATAAATTATCCAAATTTCAATATTAACCAATTATAATTTATAGTTACACTTCATTTTTGAGAGGTCTGAAAATTAAAATACAACTGAGTTTTAATATGTCAATAACTTAAAAGCAATCAGCCGAAGTGACTGTAGTGTGTCATCTGTCCTTATGGATAATCTAATGGTAAATCTGTAGGATTTATCATTACAATACTTTTGGGACATCTTTGTCTCATTACCTTGGAGGCAAGCTCATGTTGCAGAAATTTCATTGGAACATAACATTCATACAAAATTCTACATTCAGTGAGTTGTATACAGGAAAGTTCATCAGAATATTTCTATTAATTATAAAACTCCTGAGAAATTCTTTGTGGATTCTTACATCTTTTAGAATTGAATACAGAGGTCTGAATCATATGGATGTGAATAATTAAAATTCTTTTGGATCTTCACTATCTCAGATTTCATAGAGAGTATTTACAACCACTTTGCTTATTGCTGAAAGTGAAGTTCTCATGTTAGTTCAGCAGAGATGCAGAAATAATTTCAGCCTCATCATGAATATGAACATCCAGCTGGGATTTAAATCCCAGCAGTGGAGCTCAAAGGGTAATGCATTAAAGCTGAATTCTCATTAGTGAATTGAACTTTCACATTGTAGTAGGTACAAAATATCCATGCTAGTTGGAAGTTAAAGGAGTGAGAGCAGAAGAAAATAGACAAAGCTTCTGAGAACATGGCCTTGAAAATTGTAAATGTGTTTGTTCAGGAAGATATTTTTAATGAAGCACTTAATACAGTAATCATTTTCCCACAGCTTGGATAATGAAGGTTAGAACAACTTTAATGTCATCTCCTCCTCTTGAATTTGATGGCCCAGATACATATGCTGGCCTGAAGACAGTTCTGTTCCATAGAACCTTTTAGTCTTGTGACATTTGTTACCTCTGTGCTGCAACAGAAAAATTGTACTAACAGCTTGCATAAAAGAATTTTTTCTAAATAAGCACTTGGTTTAAATTTCTTCTACCAGATGAGTCTGCAGAGCTGTGACCACAAATATTTTCTTAGTTAAAATGCAAAAAATTGGTATATGCCAGCCCACACTGTGTATTGATAATGGAGGAGGTTTTGAAGATCACCACTTTCATCAGGGCATTTTTTTCATTTGTCTGTGCTGTCAGCTGGGACCACTGTCTTCTGTGAACTTGGTTTGCTCTCTTGATAGTTACGGCCATTGTTGTTCATGGTCTGAAAAGACAGTCAACGCTGACAGCTACGCCACCTAAAGGAAGCAGCAAAAGGAGAAAAGTTGCAGGCTGTGGGAAATTTGTCCTGTATGCAGATCAGTTCAGGAAATGTGTAGTTTCACAGGTAGAAAAAATTTAATTAGTCCTCAAAGCATATTAAATACATTGGAGGTTTCACAAATGGAAAGAACATTCCTAAAGCAGTTCAAGGAAAACTTAACATTTGGTACAATTTCATTCTTGTAAGATAAGTTTTCTGGATTTTTTTTTTAAGCAACAAAACCTCCTCACTAATGAAAGGACATTGACAAAACTGCTGCTACTCATCTCTTGATAGTCATGAATTTCATTGAGAATGTATGTTTCAACTAGCTCTTCCTCTTTCATGGTTGTTGCATTCAGTTTTTCAATTTACTTCTCTTACCCTCTGCAACTTTGACTCATCTGGAGTTGACATGAAGACTTTTGACTCCTGAGATCTTCTGTCCAGCCCTAGATCAAGTATAATTTTAAATTAGTGATATTTAAAATACTAAAACCACAAGCTGGAGGAAGAAATGACCTTGTGGATGTTCTTATAATAATTTTTCTCTGTTACCTTTAATAGTAACTATGAATGCAAATGGTCTTCTAGCATATACAGAGTGGATATAATTTTCTAAGTCAATAGCTACTAATCCAAATTAAGCATGGTTTACTATCTCGATATATCCACCAGAAAAAAAAGAAGGAATCCAAACAGCTCTGCCTTAAATAGCAAATCTAGAAGTATAGGTGAGAGCTGATATCTGTACATTGGTTGCAATGTACACTTTAGTCCTTGTCTGTGGCTATTAGTGGCTTTTGGGAACAAGTGGAAAAAACACGCAAACCTCATTTATCACATCTGTCACAATGTTAATTTATGTGTTATTCATCTATTACATGCAACTTCAAAATGGGAAGCCTTTTCTCAAGATCTCTTTCGATGGAGAAGGCAGTGTTGTCCCTAGAGATGGTGCAAACAAAATACTAACAAAATTCAACCCTTTTAGTCTTTGAAGACCTCTGTCATTGATACTCGAGCTAAATAACAAGCTAAATAGATTCTATTTTCAAGTTGCCTTTATACACTTGTAGATAGTGGAGCTTCTAAGGATTAATGCTGCTGTAAAATAAAACTGTTATTGGTGTTAATTTCCCTGTGACTGAGACTGTGACGTAACATTTGGTTTCCAGTCTTTCCGGAATGGATGTCCTTGTCCTACAGAAAGGAATTTGAGTAATTCAGGTGGATAAGCTTTTTTGTTCAATGTATAATCAGTGATCCATAAACCAGGTTATGACCAATTCTACTATTCTTTCATATGTATTATCAAACCAAGATACCAATTGATATGTAAAGATTGTACAGAACACTTTGTGAAAGTAGTCTTGAACTGATAATAGAAGCACTGTTGTTTTCGCTGTCTTGTCAAATTACAGAAGATAAAATTTATGCTCAGCTGAGTTACTGAAAACTGTTGGTAATTAATTCTTAAAATGCTGTGTACCTAATGTATTGCACTTCATTCTGCTGTATCAGTAAATTTTAAGGAAGAGGGAGAGAGTATCATCTTCATTTGAGAAGGAATTTAAATTGGATGGCAGTTTGGTGATGTACCTAAGAATTGTACTGGACTTCACAGATGTACGTAGTGCCATCTTTGGCAGGTCACATCACAGGGGTAGAAGTCAATATATTTTTATGGGGAACTTGTATCTTTGTCCAAAGCTTTGATTGTGAGCAAGGCAACACAAAATTGGCTAAATAGATTTGCTGTGGATTTCATCAATGTGAACAAGATGAAATCTGGCCCATAGCCCAGCAAATACTCCAGAACTGCCCACTTATGTGACACTGTTTTCACTATCTTGATGAATGCATTACACGGTAAACTTCTTTCCTGAGAGGCATCTCTTTTGAGCTCTCTTTATGAAGTGCAAAGGCATTCTCCCTGCTTTTTTATCCAGGTCCCACTCACAGTGTGTAAAATTATGACATTTTATTCCTTATGTAAATTTATTATAGGGCAGTAAAGCAAATAAAAGGTAATGAGAAGATAAGCTTTGATGGTACTGTAGAAGGAATGCAGTATTTCAGTGAAACAAGTGACAACCAATAGTGCTGCCCTGTTTTATCTTTTTAAACACATTTTACATTTCATTCTGGTCCTCTGCATTAATTCACACATAATATGCCTGTTGATAACAGGTTTATTTAAAACTCATTAAAAGTTGTAGAAAAATTAGATTTGTATAGGAAAAAAGTCTTTGGAACTTTGTATGCATTTCCTCCTTTCTCCTCTTTTCAGCCCTCAATGTGCACAGCAAAAGGCTAATATGGTAGATATATCATTCCAACTTCTGTTGGCATTGCCTGCCAGTATTTCTCAAAAAATTTCATGCGAATGAAGCAGGCATGAGATCCAGGCCTGGCAACTCATGAAAGCTGTGAGCCTAAGGCAGTCCTAGCTGCCACTACTGGGAAATGGGGACCATGTAAAAGTGCTTCAGCATGATAAAGAGGCCTCATGGTCCAGACGTTCTTATTTCTGAGCATGTGAAACCTTGGTGTTTTTTGGAGATGCCAGACTGAGAGCCCTGGAGGGAGTGACTGTCAGCTGGTGTGCAGAGCTGCACCTGCTCTGTTCCTCTGCTGTGGCTCACCCAAGCACCCAAATGTAGCTTTTTCCCCCTCCTGATCATGTAGTCCTTGGCTGTACTCCTAATTTTGCCCATGAAGAGAGGTATATGAGTATCAGTTGTTAAAAATTTGGGGGTGTGGATACCTGCCCATTTGAAACTTGGGTCAAAAAGCTTGTATAAACCACCAGGTATGTTAGTCATGGCTAAGTGTCTGATAGCCTTTTCCTTGCAGCTACCCTACAGTAAATCTTTTATTATTCATTGGGTTATTTGCACTCTAATATATGTATTTATGCTATGAAACTGTTTTCTTGAAACTTCTGTAATTCAGAATGCACTTTAACCTCTTTAACCTGTCTGCCTTATCTATTACATTTATTTATGGTTTTTATGTGATACAGTATGAACAGGAACTGCTGCAACTGCGAACAAGCAGTGAAAAAGTCACTATACCACCCCAGAGCAGAGGGACAGCATAGGCAGTTCTCTGAGGCACGTATGTCATGCTGTCAAGACATCCGTTTTCTAGTTACATTTTTTCTAGCTACATCATGTTTTTGGAGTAATCTTTGTTACATTCTTTCTGGAGGTCAAAGCATTAGATGTTGTCAGCTGGCTGGAAGCAATAAATGTTTTGCTTTTAAAATGACTAGATAGAAAACGTTAGCTCTCTGCTGGCAGCAGAGCCTGTTGTCTACAGACTGATGGGCACAGCACTCTGGGACCTTGCAGTAGGTCAGCTGTAAAAAGTCAGGCTTATTAAGGAACACAGAGAACTACATTTCTCTCGCACTCGGAATCCAGCTATTGCCATCAGTGTTTCATAGAATCACAAAACAAGGCATTTAACTAGTTAAACATCCTCCATTGACTGAAGGAGGAGAGGTCAGTGTGTTACAAATGTTTCATCCTCTTCCTGAGAAACCATTCTCTGTCTTACGTGTGGAATTCTTGTCCCTTTTTACACCACTTCCATAATTTGGGGTGATCATAGATCCCGCAGTGCTCCTACCTCTATACTTGGATATTACATGCTGAAGGACCCGGGACAGCAGGTACTTTGCTGCAATAGCACAGGCTGGAAGTACAGATGGAGACTCCTCTTCCTAAATACACCTGTGTCATTTCCTTGATTTGCAGTTAGAAAGAAATGATTCCTCACCATTTGGAAGAGGTAGTTCCTCTTTCCACTTAATTTTCCTTTGTAGCATGCTCATGGAAGTGAAGAAATAAAGCAACTCTTAGTTCTTTACTCCCTTCTATCAGTCCAGAGTGAAGGGGGAAATTATTTAAGGAGAGAACAAATACGGGAAAGCATCTCAGAGGGGGCAGGAAGGGGAAAGGCATTAGGCTTTTTCAGGTCATTAGGCATTAGGCATTTTACTGGTAGCAGTGAGTCAACTTATGCAAGTGTCTCAAGGCAACTCTTTGGTAAAAGCTATTCTAATTGCTATGTTGCAGTTTTTATCAGGATTTATTCGGTTTGTATTTTTAAAACAACTTAGGTACAACCAGTTATAACAGCTACTTCTTTTTATTGTTTAACTTGCAATGGAGAAATTGTCAAATCAGAATTATTTCTTGGTTGTTGATTTTTAAAGATTATTTTTAGCAAAATAAAAGTGCTCCTTCAGAATTATAATAAAATGGACAAACTAGTTGTGGGGAAAAAAATAAAGCTTTTACAAAGGTAAGACTGAAACAACCACGGCAGTCCAAGTTGAATTTATCGGTCCTAGAAAGTAGAGATTTGAACCAAAGCTAATGAAAGGTCAACATCAGTGATAGTTTATGGAACTTGTTCAATGTGATACTCCTTAACAAGCATTGAACCTCTAAAGAAAGGACTTGGATAGCTTAATATTTTGAAGTATATTCTTGAATAAAAAAATTAGCTGAAGAACCATGTAGATCTCAGTCAGCCAGTGTTTCCTATGCTATTGGTTTGGTATATTTCCATATTTATCTTTGGTTGAGCATGCTGATTGCCAATTTTATTCCATGAAGCTGTTTTAATTATCTGCCCAGAAGACTAAAAGACAAATTAAAAACTCTAAGGGAGTAGCACTTTTGAAATTAGATTGCTTTCACTTCTGCAAACCCTGACCCACTCTCTGTCTTGAGAGGTGAAGAAATTGGGTAGATGCTAATGTAAAAAGGGAGGAAATGGAAAAGAGTGGTATCATGATATCTATTATTGAAGATTCTAATTTACTTTCTCAATGGAATTTTCCCATGTTAATAGCATATTTTAACTCTTGAGCTGTATAAGTCTTGTACAATCACTAGCATTTTAAAGTCAATATATTACACTTAGAGGATGTGTGTCATCTTTTTAATACAGTATATCTCTTGTTTTTGATCCTGTTCACTACTAAACTTTAAATTATGGATTTAGCTTCCATCTCTGATGAACCCCATTTTGAGTGAATTAATACACAGTACAGCTGCCATTTGTATACTTTAATGTACTTCGCGTTTTCCTTTCTGAAAATTTGGGATCTGTGGATTGAGAAAAACTACTCTACAGTTGCATATACAGAGATTGGCTAGGCAAAGAGCCCAAGAACCTTTTGAACTAAGGGGCAGGAATAGAGACTCTGTGTCAAGGAGTGACTACACAAGGTGACTGAGGAAAGTAACTAAAGGTTTGACAAGTCCGGGAGCCAGCCCGTGATAATGTAGGAGATGGAGTGAGTGAAAGTGATGATGATATGGAGACTGAGAAATACTTTAAAGAATTTTTGTCCTAGGATAGAGATTAAATTTGTTTCCTTTCTCCAACGAAATATATAAGAATGAGATGGTTGGATCTGGAATAGAAATCCTGGAAGAATCATAGACTTGATGTCTCTTCTTCGAAAAGTTAAGTTGACAAGGCACCAGGAAACAATGCCATCATACAAAATTTATGGGAAGACATAGCTTATCAGACTCATTCTGTGAATGACTTAGTACACCCCAAAATTATCTATGGACTAACCCCAACAGTTTGGTCCTAAATCAGTGTTTCTTGCAATACCTTAGAGAAACTAGGTAGCTTGTGCACGTGCCTCTGACAGCCCTGCGAAGTCATAAGCACAGGGTAGATGTAATGTATTTTTTATGAGAGTTAAAATATTAATAGATAGAAGCTAAGCGAGCTGGAGACAGAAGACTGCTTTAATCTAGAAAACCTGCCAGATAGGCAGGTTAAAAGCCCAGTCCACCATACAGTGTCAGTGTGCCATTCATGGGGGCTGGTGTCATGCATGCATGTGCAGATGGCTGCAGCCAAACTTCTAAAAAGACCTTTCTGTGTGATGTGAGAGTCCTTCAGCTGGTTTGAGTGTTGAGCTGATTTATACCATGACATTAAGCCTAGCAGTATGTGAGCTTTATAGGCTTTTGATGGATGTGCCAGCTAATTTCCTGACTACATTTATCTTGAAATTTTTGTTCTTTGCTTAGAGCTCTTGTGTGAAGAAAGCCAATTCTGGATGGTGGAATATGGGAGGAAATTTTTGTCTTTCATTTTGAGCAAGATAAATATTTTGGGGTTTAAACCAACTATTCAGGATTTTCTGCCTTTTGTAATGTCATTCACTAGTAAAGTTTTCATTACTTTGAAATTAATTCAGTTTTTGAGCTTGAAAATGCACACAAGTTTGGTGTGGGTTGTCATGCCATTGTACTATCTCGCTAGCAAATGTTTTACTACAAGGGCTTAAATATGAAGTTATTTTTCTCAGCATCAGTTTCTGGTATCTGGATTCTGTCGTTGATTGTTGTTGATTAATTGGATAGCATATAGGAGGAATCTGGGACAAAAATGCATATATTTTAGAAAGAAAATAGAGATCTAAATCTAGTGCCCTGCCATGGCATAGATTCAAATAGCTCGTTTTGTCATTCTTTGGCAGTACAAATAAGGAGGAATTCAGGAAGCAGCGCCTGTATATTTAACGGGATTAATTACTTTTTGCTATGATGCGGCATAAATGATCAGTGTCTGCTGCTGATTAACATTTTTATTTGTACCTTGTCATGCTCTGACAGAGAAGCTCTGTAAGTGCTGGTGGCAGTTTTCTAGGGGGTCGCCTTGGAGTGTTTTGGGTGGTTTTTTTAAGTGAATTTTAAAAAATTTAGAACTCTCTCAAAAAGTCTAATTTTATAGATTGATGGATAAGAGATTAAGCATTTTTTTTTTCTTTGAGGAGTAAGAAACTTGGCTGAGCTAAGGCCAGAGTCACATAGGATCAAGGAGCTGAGATGTGCTCTCTAGTTTGGTTCCATGGATTAGAACATTTTTCTGCCATCAGCCAGTCCTTTCCTAAACTCTTGTTTACTTAAAAACCTTTCAGTATACCTATGTACCTATATTACATTAAGGGGCATTCCTGATTGACCTTTAGTCATTACATCTAATGGTATTTATCTAAGCAAAGAGCTACTGATAATATTCCCCTGGGATAAAGTGCTTCTAAATGAAACCAAGCAAGGAGAGTTTAGCATTCTCTTTTGCCATGATTTTAATTAAATGAGTTGCTTTCAGTATTGTGATACTGTGTCCAGAATAAATGGTATTAAGCCAATGTAAATAAAATAATTACCGAGAGGGTTTTGTATTTGACTTGACAATTCATGTATGATTAAACACCAAGTTTTTTGTTAACATTTGTTTCTGAATTCTAAATTTAAGGTATATCTAAACAGGTAAGCAGGAGGAGAGGGAATGTGCTTCAAGAAATTTCAGCACAGAAACATGCAAGTCTGATCGAACAGCAGCTGATTTGAATGGCTTTAGTATTTAAAGAATGTCTTCTGAATTAAAGGTGAAAGTATCATTTTTGCAGCAATAGTAATTATGAAAATCCACCACCTAATATCTTTTGAAATGTCTTAAACTGTATCTTGGTTTTATCATATCACAAAAAAGGTGGAAATGTGGACTTAGCCCTGTGATTGAAAAATTGGAGAGATAGCCCAGGTCAAATGAATTGTCCCCTTCTTTAAGACCAGGTATTGTTCAAGGGACTGGTTCCTGGTTACTCTGTTGAATACAAATTGCAAAAAAAAAGCTACAAGCTACAGATACTTATCTTAACTCTCAAAGCAAGCATTCAGTGTTCAGGAAAGCCACTGGAATAGCAATTCTATAGGCTTTGTTGCACAATCTGATTTAAAAAAGAACCAACCTTTCAAGTTTATCCTCTTTGTTGTGCCTCTGTTCTTTGTAAATAAAGCTGAAGGAAAGGCTCAAATGTGAGAATAGCTATTTCTCATTCCTATCCAATTATTGCCTTTTCTGGCAACTGCAAACACGTTGATTTCAGGTATAAATATGTTCAGTGTGCAGGTGTTTATGCTTGTAGGTAACTGACCCAACTAGCAACTTTGTTAAAGTCCTGATAACTAAATTCCATTTGTCTATGCCATCTAGATTTGTACTGATGGTTCAGTTGTAAAACTTTCCATTCTTTCTAGTTCCTGGAAAAAAATCTTGCCTAAAACCGTCAAGTACTTCCCATTCAAAAGCACACACTTGGGAGAAATTTTACCCAAAGAGACATAAGGCTATTATTGAAAATATAGGAAGTTGCAGCAGAGCAAACATTAAGTCCATGGTACAGAATGATAAGATTGCTGAATTATATATGTGCCTTTTAAAGTCTGTTTCTGGTGTATCTCTGGGATCTGTAAAGCAGCTATTACAATTATGTGTCTTAAGACATGTCTCTATTGGAGACAATGCTGTAACTGCTGATTTGATCTGGTTTGTTCACAAAGGTAAATTCACTGACTTGGACCCATAATTTTAAGTTTAGCTACCAATGAATGCCTTAAAAGCCACTGCAGTACAGCAAGAGGCATCTTTTACTTGTGTCATCAGTTTCATTTCAAAAGAGCAGGAGACTTTCTTGGAGATAACCTTCATTTTCCATAATTTCTGACTTGCTCTATGATAACGTTCCTGTGGCTGAGTTGTTTATTGAGAGAAAGTGCACACACATCACACATACCTGTTTATGGGGCAGCTGCAATGTTCTCAGTCTGTTTCTCTGAATTTCCATGGTGTTTTGTATGTGTAAACTGACAGCAAGTGCTATCTCTGGACGAAATCATAGTTGAATTATGCAATACTTTGATGTATACTGATCTTTAAAATGAATGTGGGAATTTTGGCTTCAAAACAAGAAAGAAATGGGAATGCTTTACCCTTCCACCATTATACACATGCATATACATATATATCTGAGATGTATTTCTTATGAAGGTGGATAGATGGTATTTGAAAGAAAAGGAGACATCATTCAAAAAAAAAAAACCCAAAACAAACCACCAAGATAAGGAATAAATATCTTCAGCAAATTTATTCCTCAGATTCTTGCTTTGATAAATTTCTCTTTGATGGTGGTGTTCTTGCCACTGGACATTTACTGTTGTTGCTGTTCTGGTCAGGACACCTTTCAGAGCTCAAAATAGTTATTCAGTGTTTAGTGAATGAGTTAAGTGAAAATGTTCCAGACAGTGAAGGAGAGATGATTCAGAAGAGTTCCCCGTGTCACTCACTGTAATAGACCCTTCTGTATACTTGTATTTATTTGTATCTTCACGTGTGTGTAACCATTTTAAGTGTGTGTGCATTTACATATATTTTAGAGAAGCACAACTACCATGTATCAGTGTACATTGGCACATAGCAATATATATTTTGTAGAAATACTTAAGTTTATGCTAGAGGAAGGAAGCTCCTCATTAGTATCAAAATATGGGGTAATTAATTCATTAGCCACAGAATTTATATATCTCCAGTAGTTTAAGCAGGTATGGAGTCAAAGATTTTCCTGTGAGATTCAAGATCTTCCTTCCCTGGAAATTTGCTTATAAATACTGGCATTTTATGATATCTGTCCCTTAGAAAAACCTCAAATGATAAGGTCTTCAGATATAGTTTTATACTCGTGGGACTTAAAAGAACTTTGTACTGAAAAGACTCAGGAGTGTCCAAAGAAAATTGATTCATCCTAAATCAAGGACACCATCCATTCTTCCCTTGGTCTGATGGATACATTTTCCTAAGGGACCTATGGGAGCTCCTCTAGATCCCTCTCCAGCACATCAATTACACTAAGTAACTGATCTTAATATCAGTATCACTGCTTTTTCATATGATCTGTCGGAATGCAGTTCATAGCTGCTAAGGATATGTCTTGCAAGATCAGGCCCTCCTAGTGCTAATGGAGTCATGGAAATCAGAAAAAAAATAATTTCCTGCTGAGGTTAGTTCTACCTGAAATGGAGAGGAGGCTGTCTCTTTTTATAGGACTTGGAAACACAGTTGTGCCTAATGCTTGTCTCAGAAATCCCACTTATGAGTAATTAATTTTTACTGATCGGGCAGTCTGGCATGTACAAGTACTTTGTGTTTATCCACCCACACTCTGTCCTTTCTGTCTTCATCTGAAATACTCCACTCTGGGTCTCATCAACACAAAATTGATGAACAAATAATATGCTCTAAGTGGAAAAATATACTACTGAATAAATGAGTTGGTTGCTGCTCCTTTCCAAATGCCTGAGATTTAGCTAGAGCAACTCATAAAACCAGAGGTTTTCAGTTTTGTTTTAGTGTTTCCCAGCTCTTTGTTAGACTATATGAACTCATTCAAGGCAAAGTACTGGTGTAGTTAAAGGTTTTATTTCATTGAAGGAATAAAATGGGAAGAATATTGCCAATTTATTATTAAAAATATAAACACACCTGTCTTTTTCTGTAACTGTTCAATTTTCACCATGTGCATAGTACTATTAATCATAAAACATATTTGTATGTTTTTGAATGCTTAAAATATGTTTTTTATTTTCCTGGCAGTTATAAAGATTGAATGATCCCATGGCACTAGGTAGATTCTGAGTATGAACTGAGATTTCTCTATGCCTAGGGTGCATGGCACTTGCCTTTAGGTAGAATATGATGACTGAGAGTATCAAGCAGGAAAAAATGGGGCTGTTATTGTTAATAGTAGTTATGGCAGCATGGTTACACCACCTAGCTTGGGTGTACCAAGTTGTCTTTTGCTGCCCTATGTTCTTTTTTCAGTCAGTTTCCTGGTGCTTCGTGTACAGAAGCTGGTGCTTTTATGGTAGAAAAAGGAGGTCCTTCAAGGTCAGTTCAGGATAGGTTTTGCTATGTATTATGTTCACATGGTTAAAACCATGGCCTTTTTTGAGCTCAGTAGTTTACTGGAGTCCCTAATGTAATTAGAAATGGAAATGAGAGGTCTCCGAAATGGCCGGGGAAGAAGGTTTCGGTACAATGAAAAAATTTAAGTATGACAATTCCTAGACTAAGTAAGAAAGACAAGCATTAAGAAAGTCAGTGTGGAACAGGTTGCCTCAATTAAAATGGAAAATGGTCCTGGGTGACAGCATATGTCAGAGAGAGATGAGGTAATTTATAATCTGGGTGATAGAGTATTCTGCATATTTTGTTATTGAAAACAGCTTCCCCAATGATTCTGGAGAGTTCCTGACCTCGCATCACCTTCCTCTCCCTACTCATTATCTCTTCTCAAGTAGCTATTCTCCTCCTTAGCTATTTGTTTAGACCTCTTCCTTTCAGAATATTCCAACATTCTCTAACTCTGTTAGTGCCTTTTTTAAAGAATTAGGACCAGTGTCCTAAGGCACTGTGAAGACCCAGAAAAAAAAAAATCTCGGTTTTGTGTTTCTGGAGCATAAATGAGGTCAAAAGAAATTTTCCATTGGAGGCTGAAATTCAGCTTTCAGTATACCTGTACAGCTTTGGTAGATACAGCTGCTTTTCACGTGGTGCTCTGAAAGAAGAATTTGTCCCTGTAATTTTGAAGCTCAGAAGAGTAGAATTAAGACTTTGCCTAATTACTGCCACCTTTTGAAGGTCTATTTTAAGCCGTCTTCCTTCAGCCTGAACCATGTGATAGTTTCCAAAAATGTAGTTTAATCATATCTGATTGCTTGCTGGAATCTGCAATTAACTTAGGTGCAAAGGAATTAACAGTATATGCCAGGTGCTGCATAATTTACCAGGAGCTGCCTGTGCCGTGCCACATATATGTAAAGTGTGTTGGCTGTTTAAATTTATTGACTAGAATATTTTAAGCTTATAACTGAGTAATTTTTGTTGCTTCCTTTAATTTGTGTCCCTAGGATGACTCAGATATGAAATACCATGTAATTATACTCTGTATACTATCAAACTATCCCTTGCAATTATGCCACATTGTAGTTGTTCTTTTGAAAGTTTCAAAGCTACCTATCTAGAAAGTTATTTTAGGGATGCAAGGTTGCTAGGGTGAAGATTAATTTTCAAGTCTTTCTAGTCATAGAATAAAAAGCTTAAACAAACTCATTGAAAAAAGTCATTCTTATCTCAGAACACCTCTAAAATCCATTTCCATCAAAAAAGGTAAAAGTAGTTTCAGAAAATATCTTACTTTCTTAGGCCTATGTTTTTTGCCCTGTTTGAGAGTCAGTTGCACAATCAAAAATAGCAAGAGAATGGAAAAATTGGCCAACTGCCTGCAGGGAAATTTTTTACTAGGTATTTGGAGAGCCTTTATGAGATTAGTACCCTAATCCTTCTGTCAAGCCCTCTTGCATTATAAATTTCAGAATTTTGGGACAATCTTAGGAAAATTTCAAAAAGGTCTTCATTTAATTTTACAGTTTCATGAAGATAGAATTTCAGACAGAATTTCAGTCAGTTTAGGTCTTGGTTCAGGGTTGACAGTTAAAACTTTTCATATCTCATGATCTGGAGGAAGGGTTTCTACTATTTGACGTCACTCTTCTCTGTCAAACTTGGAAATGTGCACAATCATCAGTATCTGAAATTCCCTGGAAAAATGTTATGAAAATAAATTGTGAAGGTAAGTATTTTAACTGGAATACTTATTTAATCAAAGCATAGCAGCAATTCTGAGATTTAAAAGTTCTTATGTACTCTGCAATGGCCAGGAGGTTATCAGAAACTGTGGCTTCAGATCACCCTTGAGTTGGAAGATATCCCAATAAACCCAGCACAAAAGATAAAATGACTCTTGCCTTGTGATCTCGTCAGACACTCAAGATTATGCAACTTTCATTTCCTGAGTACAAAGCAGCAAGTGCATGCCAACAGCATAACAACGTGAGGATCTGCAGAGAGTTCTGCATGTCTTCTGTTGCCTTTTACATTGAAACCACGAAGAAAATTGCTCAGTTTCATGCTTTTGAATCCATTTACAACCTTTTTTATTGTTTGTAGAAGTGAATACTGACTTTCATTGAAAAGACTGTGCAGATCTTACATTTCCCAAGGAATAATGCATTCCCATAAAGCTGTCACAGATTAAAAAAAAAAAGAAAGATAAGGGGAAACCAGCAAAAACTCAACAGATTTGACAGTTTATGATTGTCTGAACCAACTGCAATTGATGTAACCATATCAGAGACTTGCAGGTGTTTAGTCTTGAAGATGACATTTGAGACTGTAAAAATAGTCATTGCAGGAACAGCCTTGATAAATATAATCCTATCTAAAGCTCTGTGTGTCCCCCATGCTGCGGGTACTTTAGAAGAGGAGAAAAGGTTCGTTTATAACCACATACAGAGAAGTTAACAAAAGTTACTAAAATTTTTGGGGACTGTGAGCTGCCAAAACCAGCTAACTGCTCTAGCCAAAATGGACTGCCAAGTGATTTGCAAAAAGTGTGTGGAGCTCCAGAAAGGCCAATATAGAGAATCAGATTTAAGTATTTTGTCGGTTTTCAGATTCAGGTATTTTTTAAGGGGGGTGTGTGTGTGTGTGTGTGTGTGTGTGGTTTTGTTTTTTTCTTTCCTGTTAAAATCTACACAATTAAAGCAAAAATTGTCTATGAAACTAGTTTCCTCTCCAGTTTGCAGTCTGACTTCTGAAGGGAGAGTAAACCACAAGATACTGTACAGAAAATTGGCACTTCGTTGTGTCTACATCTAGATTTAGCTGTTTGACATGTACTACTCTGCTTGTGGAGAAGCGAACGAATAGTCATTCCTGTATTTGTCCCTGAGATTTCTTCCCTTTCTGCTGCCTTCTACCTGGTTTTGCCTTCCCACTTTTAACTTTTTCTGTGCTCTCCTATTTTCCTTCTTTCAGATCACTATATAATTGTATGTTGTTTTCTTTGTTCTTTTTCATTTGACCACTATGTGTATTTCTCATTATTATTGCTAAATCACTAAAATGGGCCTCTTTCCTGTTTTGCAGAATGAGACTGTTTTGAGACATTGCCTGTGATGAGTGATTGGCAGAAACACTGACTTGGTGGAGTCATGGAACAATCAATGAAGGTTAACTGTCCAAAGGTAATTAGAAATCTCTGTACTATTTTATTACCATAAAAGCCATATTTCTGCCAAAGGTCAGTCTTGTTAAGAAGGTGCCAAGTCTCAAGGAGACAGTTGTGTAGTACAAGTCATGCTTTAGTAGACTCCTAAGCAGGATGCAATGGATCACGAAACTAGATAACAATTCTTGTCCTTCCTGAAGTAGAACTGGAAGGCAATGATCCTTCATTACATGCAAAATATAAAAGAAACGATCTTGCAACAATGTTTCAATAAACCTTTTTAGATTTGAAGACCCCAAACTAATGTTTATACATAGATAGGAAAAACTTGCTTGGGGCAGTTTGCAGAAGCTTCTATGAGCCAGTAAAAAAAAAAAAAAAGCATTCAATTTGCCAAAAGAAGCAAATTCCACTCAGTATATCACAAAAAAATTATATGCTATGCGCAGTGAAAATGCATGACATTGGTTTTTTTACTTGATTGTTTTTTGTTGTTTGAATTTTTTTAACCCCTTTTATTACGAATTTAAATTCAACTGGATTTGCAGAGGTGTTGATGCAGAACTCTGCCTGATGTTTTGCTTAGCCAGTGCAATAAAGGATGAGCACTGGCACTTTTAGAACTCTGTAGGTGGTTGAATATGCTTGGAAATACACACTTCAGTGAGGACTTTGAATTCAAGTTTTCCTGTGAATTGTCACAAATACGGATTAAGTATTTTGGTTGCTGATACAGGGTTTTCAGTGTGTTTCAGCAACTTCATTGCCATTTACTGCTTGAGCTGAGTCTGAGGAGACTTATCACCATTCTTTAATCTTTTTGCGGGTTTTCAAAAAATCTCTTAATATACTGCTTCTTGTAAAAAGTTGTCAGCACCATTGGCAAGCACTGAAGATGAACATGAAGGAGTTGTACTTTTCTGGATGTGATTAATTTTGGCACAGTGCTTGTTCCCATGGCTAAGCCCTGTGTGCTCTGCTGTTCTTGTCAGGTTCGTTATGTGTGTTTTCTCTTTCCAAAGTATTATGTCTTCGCTGTGGAACATTCACTCAGACTCAGATTTGGCAAACAAAGTCTGACTCTAGCAGCATGCTGGTTTCCAGGAAAAAATAATTTGTTCCCTTGGAGAGATGGAAGGGATTTGGATTTTAAATCGCTTCATTGTATTTTATAACACAGAACTTGCTTTACATTTCTGTATATAACATTTCACAAGCAGTTTCTTAGAAGCGACCTTGATGATCACTGAGTAAATTATAACATATTATGTGAAATTTCAAGTTCTGTTCATAAATGTTAAATTCTAAGGAAATAATAATAGCTCAGAAGTTGAGAAGCTCTTAATGTGACTGTTTACAATACATTTTCTTTTCCAGCTTAGAGCAGTATAAAATGACTGAATTTTTTAAGCATGTTTTCCCCTCTAGCGAGTCATCCCTGAAATTGTTACGTGGCTAAGGAAACTGAGTAAAAACATAGGTATTGTACATAATCTCCCAAGTTATCTGTGAAACATTCAAGAGGAAATAGAAATGGTTTAAAGCTAAACTAGATGGGGTTCAAACAGACAGAAATTCCTATATTGGATTTAATCTGAAGGTTCAGCTAGTTCACTCTTCTGTTTCTAAGAGAAGCTACACAGAAAAAAACCTCAAGAATCTCACATTACATTTATTTTATTTCTCATCTCAATTTGCTAAGAGAGCACAGAGCTTGTCATGAGTATGACAAAAATATAAAGAGGTATTAGTGTTCAGTACTGTGCTAACAGTCAGTCTCCAGTCAGATTTTCTCATGACATGGAATAGAGAACAAAAATAGCTTCTAAATATCGATAGATTTTTATTGCTCGGGCAAAAAAATTTATAATCCTAAAAACATTGAATAAACAGTGATAATGGATGTTTATCTGCAAAAGCAAAATCCATCTTGGCCAGGACAGATTTGTGTTAAAATAGGACTAGTTTAGCAGTGAACGTGGAGGATATAGGGATGTATAGCAATGGCTACCCATGGCTTCAGTACACCAATTCACATTTCTCCTTCTTATCTTGGGCATTCTAGGAAATTGTGTTTTCATGTAGGACCTTTAAATTATAATAATGAATTGTTTGGTGTGGGTTTGTAGCATTTTAAGAAACAAAAAATTCCTTCTCTAAAATTTACAGGAGGATTTCATATTTTGTTGACTCAAGTAAACTTTTGATTTAACTCAGATGAAGGATATCAAGTACACAGTTCAGAGTCTGAAATTCTGCTTACTCCCAGATTAGTTCAGGGAGATTGGAGAAGTGATGCCCTCTCTGTTTCATTTTTGTCATAAGAATTAGGACTTAGGAACAACTGTCTACTTTGGTCTACAATATTTGCTACTCTGAAGCTGCCAGCTTAGATGTCTATGGGAGGGTGAATGAATATCACTGTTAGGCCTGAGGTGAAACAGAAAAAAAAGATTCTTAGAGAAAATAGAAAGATGAGTATATTTTTATAACAGAATCATTTTGAAATGAAAGTAATTCTGTTTCTTGAACTGTAATTTCATATACTGGTGAATAAAAAACTGCATATTGCAATAGTTCTTATTTCAATCAAATCTGTATAATTTATGATACAGATTTCCAGTCAACAGGATTTGTTTTAAAAAGACAGTAATTATTATTAGATTATATTAATCAATATGATGAGTTTCTGAACTTTGTTATTCCAGTTAAATACAATCTTCCAAAAGTTAAGGATTTAAGTATGAGTTGCTCAATAATTCAAAGCCATTGGAAAGCAGCTTTCAGGCAGTGTATCTTTAATTCAGCTATTGGTTAAGAAAAAATGCCATTGTACATTTTAATCTTCTATACTGCCAATATTGAAGGAAGTTTCTCTCATCTTTTTTGCTCAGTGAGATAATGTGGCTGATAACCTTTATATAGTTTAGGGACTTAGTTCATTGCATTCAAATAGAGTTTCTGGAGAGTATAGACTTAGATTAAAATGTTGAATGGCCATAGGGCCTCTGGGAAATATATTCTCATTAATGGACTTGTTAATGATTATCATTGAAGAGGCTCTAATAGTATCAGATGTAAATGTTGTCACAGCCGTCTATCTTTATCATACAGATATGGAAATGCATCATTAATTCACACAGGCTGACTCTCAGAGCTGGGCACATTGATGCAGTATGATAATGTCTGAAGGAAATTAAAAGCTCTGCATTATCAGTTTAATATTTCAGATTTCTATTTCCAATTATTACAGTCTAAGAAATAAGAGGAATTGAACCGCAACAGTACTGTGGGTCATTCAAAAGAGATCAAATTCAGACTATGGCTCTGTCAGTTCCAGCTTCACTTTGCTCCTTTGCATCCTATAGGAAAGAGATGAGACAATGCAAACTTATATCAGCAGAGTCAGCTGCAAACTTAAAAACATAAATGCTATGCAAACACAAAAAAAAATAGACAAAAATTATGGCACTACAAAATAGTATATAGAATCTAGAATAACTTCTAAATTATTTCATTGTTTATAGTGTGGGGGTTTGGNTTTTTTTTCCTTAATAATCTTCCCTCGCTCTCCCCCACACTTTGCCCTTCTGGGAGCTGGCCGGGGGAGAGGTGAGGGGGTCGCCCCAGCTGTCTCCCCACAGTTCTCTTAACAAGAACTCTCAGAAACATGGACCGCTGGCGATTCCCGGCAGATATGGTGCTGTGCGGGGTCCAACGGCTTTCCCTGGGTCCTCGCGGCGGCTGCAGGCAGGAGACGCCAGCCGGAGGCGGCTGGCTGCACCCGCTGGTCACGGCCCCGGCAGCGGGTCCCGCCAGACACGGCGCTGTGTAGGGTCCGACAGTTTTCCCGGGTTTCCGTGGAGTGGAGCCCGGTGCCAGCTGGCTGCTGCTGCTGTTGCACGCATGTCTCCCCAGTGGCGATTCTCGGTGGGCCCCGGCGGCCGCGCTGCTGCAGGTTCAAGTCCCTTGCTGGCGTGGTCCCAGTGCCAGGGAGAGAAAGTTGCTGTGCCGTTCCAGGCAGCGGCCGCCCGATCCCTGGGTGTCTGCAGTGGGCCCTGGCAGCAGTGGGCGCGAACACCCACCGGTTGTTCTTTGCTGGCAGTGCCCCGGTGCCC
>VXBA01003763.1:1995817-2019303 GCA_013399895.1 Serilophus lunatus | reverse complement strand
AGGTTCGCGATTTTGGCGGGAACCGCCATTTTGCTGGAGCCAAAGATCTCGGAAGAGGGGGTGGAGCCCAGACCACTGCCAATCCGAAGAGGCGAAGCCAGGAAGAAGACGGTGAGATTCACGCGGGACTTGGAGGGCTTAAAAAGCCTGAAGAAACGGAAGCTCGCTCTCTTTGGCTTCCGGCGAGCTGGAGCGCAGCAGCACGGCCCCTCTTCTCCGACTTCCAAGCCCCATGGCTTGACTCCCCCCACCTCCATCGGTGTCGGAGCCAAGCCAGCACCCCTGCAGGTGTAAAGCTTCCCCAAATAGTGTCCCTGGCTTTGGGGGGGCTGCTTTTCATTTTTGTGTTTTGCAGAGACTTCAAGGGCTGGGAGCAGTTACCATCAGAAGGAGACAGAGAGAGAGTAGAGGAGCTTTCTTTGGTTGAGTCTCAGATGAATAAACTGTCTTCCCTGTTGTTCAAATTCTGTTCAGTCTTCTCGTCACTGTTAAGCTTGCCCCTTAGTGAAACACAGTGGTGCTTAAAACACCACAGTAGTTACTTACTTTTATTGTTGTAAAGTAGTGTTTTATTCCTTTATCTTGACTTTGATGGGTTTTTCATAATGCACTGAGTGGAATAGATAAGATTCTGTCTCAAATTTGTAGTTTTAGATAGTCTACATTAATGGTATATTTATTAAATTTTTGCTGAAATGGTGTGAGAATTTGATTATGAATATTTGGTTTGGTATTTGGGGGGAGGGTCGTAGTTTGGTAGGAAGCACACCAGATTATTTTTTTGTAACCATCTGAAATATCATTATTTTGAGAACAAATAAGAAATGCAATGTCTTTTTATGTGAGTATAAAAGTTTTAGAAATAGTAGTGTGCTTATAACTATTATCACTTGTGTTGGAAATAAGAAATAGGTGGATGCTAAGATAGAATCAAAAGGTAGCCTTTCAGTGAACTGTTCTGATATCAGACTATATCCTGCTGAATGAGTCTTCCTAAAGGAGAAGGAGAGGGGAGTAAATGGGCATTTGAGGAACTTGTAAAAGGAGTAAATTGTAAGGTCCAAATCCAGAGGATGCTATCTTAATTCATATGCCCCATACTTTCATGGGTACAGATGAAAGATTGCAGAAAGTAAGGTCTAGCAGGGCTGGAAAAGATGTAAAAATGAATATTGATAGAGGAAACCTACATCAGAGACTCATCTTTTATGCAGGACAGCAGCAAGGGAAGTTATCTGTGAAATCAGATCTTAACACAGCTATAGTAGAGAATTCACACTCAGTGCTTTTTGACCAGCATTCAGGGTTGAGACACCATTAGCTCCTGGATGGGATCAGGAAGAATATGTGTGAGGTGCCACAGTTTCAATCCTCACTACTGATGTAGTGAGGGAGCAGAAACTAAGATGTAAAGAAGTTCAGAAAGGTTTCAGTACTTTCAGCTTCTCAAGAGGAAGAAATCATATAAAAAGCTCTATTTTTACTATTTCCTGCCCACACTGATGTTCACTTGAGTCTCATATTGCTTTTAAATTATTGATAAATCTATGAAATGAAGAATCTAATTATTTATCTCTAATGAACACATACAGACACCTGATATTGGTCTGATGCTGCTATAAATTATCATTTTAATAAATTTCTTCTATGAGTCAAGAGAGGAATTTGTGCTCTTTTTCCAAAATCTTATGTATTCCTCTGGCATTATTCTTGCTGCAATACACTGCACTCCTTTTTTGAATTCCCAAGACTGAAAAATAATGCTTGCTGCCTTCCTTTCAGCTGTTTGGACATTGTCTTTTTTAGGGGGCTGGAAAGCCTTGCAGATTTTTGACAATATGGAGTGTGTATGGTAATGTTTGTAACAATTACCTGACTTGCTGTGAAATTTTGGAGAAGTAAAACGTTAGCATTTTTTATGCCATGTTACTTTTATGTTTCACAAAGATAATTCCCTCTCATCCTGGCTGATTTGATGTGGTCTTTATGTTGCAGACTGTGCAAAGTATAGAATTTGCCATCTCTTCATCTCAATCTCTCTGCCATACCTGTAACCTGCTTTTAATTTCCCTCCAGGAAGTCTCTTTCTATCCCCATTGTAAGGTTCTAATTTTTATAATCCCAATCCTTCCAGAGCTCTTTCCACAATGAAATAGTTCACAGTACACACCACTTAGTGTGTTGATACTTCTTGTTAGTATGCAGTGTCAGATTAGCTCCTCTAGATAACCTTGATAAATTAAAAATTGGCTTATCAATATTCAATCAACCTGGCTCATTTATCCAAATGTCTGATTTCCTTTCTGTCAGAGCTGGCTGAGCTACAAAGGCACTGCAAAAGTAAATGGAATTAAAATTTCATGTTTTTCTTTGAAATAGAAATTAAATCAATCTTCTGCTAATGTCACCTTAAACACGTAGGTTTATCAACAATGAAGTAACATACAGTGGCAGCTATGACATAAAAAATAATTTGTTTTTATTAGCTCTTCTTTGAATACAGTGAACATCTAACACTATATTAGAAAAAAATTGGGAAAGATGGGTTTAAACTGTCCTCTTCTTTGTATAACTATTGTGTCTTGCTGATTTTTCCATGTATTTTTTTTTTAAATCTATACAGTTCTATACATTCCAAAGGGCAGGGAGGCAGGTGAACATAACTTGTAGCATAATAACAGCAGCATGATTTTCTGAATCAGATTTCCCTTCATCTTGTGTTTCATTGCCTTTATGCTTTAGAAATCTTCCAGCATCCCTTTGTGTTTCCACTATTGTTATACAGTAGTTTTCTGTAACTGTCCCACTCAGGCAATCAACTGCTTTTACTGCCTTGAAGGACACTTTTTGTCTGTTGCCCATCATCTTGGTTTTGCAATTTACATTATAAATTATTCAAGGGAAGTGACAGTGTTATTTTAACTTTATAAAAAAAATCTGGCAGCACACATGAATGAACAGACTTACAGAAATTCTCCAGGTCAAGATTTTCAAGCGCCACAGTGATTTGGGAGGCCTGAACTGTGATGTAATAAATAGATCTGAATTGTCAATTTGTAGATGGACAGCAGCACTGAAGAGGCTTCTCATTTCTCTCTGCTTGAGAATGGCTTACTTTGACATTCTGGGCATTCGTTGGTGACAGTGGAGGTCCAGGTTGTTCGATGGTGTGTTCCTAAAAATATTAATGTGCTCATTTCTCAATGACTTTCTAAAAACTGCTAACATTGTTGGTCAACAGGAGGCAAACATATATATGCATATATCTCATTAGTTTATATACAGCAGGAACCCTGCTGATTGATTTTATGAATCATAAAATCAAAGTTTCCTGAGAGTTTACTACCTAGGTTAATTCTGTATTGAAACAGCTGTCCTGGAAACAGAAAACTTCAGCAATTCCTTAATTTGCTTCTGTGTTCAATGAGCTCTAATTTTGTGGTGAAAAACGTATTCCTATTATTTGGGATTTAGCTGATGATTTTGGCAGAGGTTTTTTTATCCCTGTTGCAATGCAAAATCAGGAATGTATTTTACTGAGCACATTTTATTGTACTAAAGTTACCATACATAGGTTTTGCATTAAGACAGTTAAAGTTGTTTCAGCATATACAGTATCAAAGATGCAATTTGATGTCATCAAAATCTTGCTCTACAGGTTTTTCTATAATCTAGGTAGAAATGTAACATAGAAATGACCTTATAATATGATTTTGCATCAATATCTTCTTTGTAGTTAGGTCCAACCACATATTTGCCCTGGAATTAAAGTTGCCACAGAAGAGAAGCAGCTCCATCCTGCTGGTGGTGTTACTGCTCACCAAAAGGATTTCTAGAAGAAAGAAGAAAAAGCATGCCCACTTCAGCATTGGTTGTCTGTGTTTAGATTGTCTGGTTCTTCTTTAAAGCACTAACTTTACAGAATAGGTTTTGCATAGTTAGTATTTACAGTATATCAGACTTCTCTGATATGTAGTTCCTGTAAGATACACAGTATACATCCTTGGGGATGTATGGCTGGAAGATGTTTCATGTCCTCTGCTTGATGTAATTAATTTCTGTCCACTGCAAGAAACTGGGGGGTTTTTTGGGGTTTGGTTTGGTTTTTTGTGGTTTTTGTTTGGTTTTGTTTGTTTAAGTTTTGTTGTTGTTTGTTTTTTTTTCTGTAGGGTTTGGGATAATGGAGTAGAATGGAGTAAATGGGGACACCTTAAGTGAGTAACAGGTGAGGAGAGCATGCCATCTGGGACACTGGCTGGAGGATGGAAGTCAAAGACTTCTAGAGGTACAGAATACTTTGAAGTTTGCATAACAGCAAATAGAAAAAACACATTTTTCCAGCAACATCAACTTGAAATATGCAGATTGGAACACAATTCAGTGAATAGAAAATTTCGGTAACCACAGTAACAGTAGGAAGCTTCATCCTTGAAGCAAGAATTTAATAGAGCAGTGGTGGAATTTGTGCTTGTTCCTTGGAAAAGTCAAAACAGACCCCAAGGATGATAATGTGTAAGAGAAAACTCTTTCTGAGCTTGAATTTTTATAGAAACCCCTAAGTTTTTACATGGATTTCTATCCTGTATGTACGTAGTCAAATGTCTTTCCAAGGAGGTACTAAGAGATAAATTGTTTGTTTCATTTCACAGTTTGTTAGCTTAGCTCTGTGAAATGCAGATTTTCATGATACTATACTGGAAGCTGTGCTATATATGTCTTTTATTTTAAACAACATTTGTATTTCATGGTAATTCACATTTTGAAATCAGCCTTAAAATCTGCAGTTACTAACTGCTCTTGCTACATAAACAGTGTTAACAAGAGATCTGAGTAAACCTCTGACCTGTATTGCTTTGACTTTTGTAATTCCTGCCATGTACATTATGGTTTTAAATCAGGTCTAAGAACAAATTTTGTGGCTGGCAGAGGGCTAGGCATCTATTGTCTAAAAGAGTATGGCAGTCACATGCAGGAAGGGCTAAGTAATGTCTTCATAACACACTGCCTTTGTACCTGGCAGATGATCATCTTTCACCAAAGGTCTGGCCAAAACCCATGTACACAAGTCTCTTTGAATATCCTTTAGCAGAAGACTCTAAGCACTTTGCAAATATTGAATGTTGTTGTATAAGGAATGGTGTTCTGAGGCATGGAGTAGTGGCATAGCCTGTCAAATCCAAGAGGCTGTCAGTGAGAAAATCCACAATCTCTCCTCTCCTCTCCTCTCCTCTCCTCTCCTGCCCTTTGCACAGAAAGGGGTTTTTTCTTACACAAAATGAAGATGAGTTACCTTAAAATATTGGAATTTTAAATTTGGATAAAAAATAGTTTGATAATTTTTAAAAAGAGATCATCTGCTTAGACCAAAAAATATAAAATTTCAGAGTACTGATCTTGTATCTGATAATGGAAAGCAGGAATCAGATCTTTTGATGAGCTTGTGTGGGTGGAAAAACAGTGTGCTTAGTGTCTTCCATAAGATCATGAGTGCTGTAAGGTTAACATAACATCAATATACAGAGCATCTGTAGCCATGAGTGTGTGGGTGAATATGGTAGCTGGATGGACTTTTTTCCAAAACTGATTTTCACAGTAAGGCTACAATGGTGAAAAGTGTGTGGGAGATGCAGATAAGAGATGTCAGCCTAATGTCAGGCAAATTCCTACCTAAATGGACATATTTCTACTGAAAGCTATACAGGTAAGAACACTATATACACTGGACTTCAGACCTGGAACTTAGATTAAAATATTAGCTTCAATGTCAAGCTTGGCCAGGAAGATGCCTGCTACTGAATATGAAATCAAGCCCAATTTCAGAATAAAATAACAAAAAGTTTTATTTTAATGCTGTTGTTCTATTTTATTTTTTTTCTGATAAAGATAATAATGCATGAAAAAAATAGTTTCTGGCTAATGATCCAAAATACATTCCCAGGCACATATGGGAAACTGCTAAGACTGCTGAGGAATGAGCTGGTCACCTCTAGAGTGGGATGCAATGGTTTTCCTGGCCTTCTCCTTTATCTCAGATCTCCTGCTGTGTCCCTCCTTGCACACTCTCCCCCAGCAGAGGATTGCCCAGCAGGAGAGTATTTCTTCAGGCAGTTTGGCAGGCGTTCTTTGCAGACCTGCCAATTGGGCTGGGTGCTGATATGCTGAGTCTGGAGAGCTTCGGTGTCTGTCTTGGATCCCCGGAGCTCCCTGGGGCGTCTTCTGGTCTGTCTCTGTGTGCAGAGTGCGAGCAAACCTTCAACAACATAAACTTTAAAAATACTAACAGGTAAGTAATGAAACCCCTCTTTAGATAACAAAAACGCTATGCAGATGATGGTGGCCAGCCGGTTCTAGTAAAGATTGTTGGTGACTTTTATTTTAAAATGAGAAATCTAATAAATGAGTCTTCTTGCTAGGATGAGGAAAAACACTTCTTTGCCTTTATGTTGTATTTTTCCACTTTAGCAATAAGAGTAGCCAAAAAACATGAAAAAAACCCTATAATTAGCTCCAGCTTAACAAGTATAAGTCCATATGCTAGTTAGCCTTTATTAAAAATAGCCATTTGTGTTAAATTCATTAAGAGTTTCCCATTAAAAACTGAGCACCCGTGAATTAGTTTGACAGAGAACTCCTAGAGCACTTGCTTGGATTTGGCTCTGTACGTTCCCTGCCTTTGTCTTCCCTAGCAAGTATTGCTGCCAGTTATTTCACCCAGCCCAGCCAGAGCCTTGGAGCCCAGAGTGATTTGATTAACAGATGAAGAATTATGCTAACCTGGACTGTGACTTGTGATTGAAGTCCCGCTGCATTATTACTTTGGCTCTTAGCAGAATTTGAATATTATGCACAGACCTTACTAGGCTGGCTAGTTCAGACTTGATGTGTATATTAAACTTAAGTCTGAGGTATCTGTGATTGGATGAAAGTTCATTTAAAGAAAATATATATGTGTATAGTTTTTGCTAGTACTGCAATGAAAGAAAGCTGAATAAAGATATGAGTAAGCAGCTCATCAGATATGTTTACAAAGTTGACAACAAAATCAGCTTGTGAGGCTGAAGTGTTTACATTGTGAGGTGTCTGAGTAACTTTGAAGCAAGATGCTATTTTTTTTTCCTATTTATACCAGAAAGATCTCCCCAAAAATCTACAAGTGTTTCTTCCTCTCAAAGCCTGAACAGTGAAAGGAGAGTGATGGCAAATGCTAAAATATGAAGTTATAATTACAGCAGTCACAATTCTCTTGAAGCAGAGTTCTCTGTATTATCATGAATTTCTAAGCTCTCTTCAGAAGCTGCAATGCTGAAATTAATTTATTGTTAGCCTTCTTTTGAAATGGATTAGACCATGGTTTTAATTATTTGATTAACTGAGTTATCTGCATGTTGAGTTATCTGAAGCTTGATAGGGAGTTAAAAGTTATAACATTGAAGAAATACTTACAGTTGACCGTATCTTTCACCTGGATAAATTTTCTTAGCATTGGCTAATACGTGTTATTCTGCACTCTTTCCTTTAAAATTTAAATAAATTGAGTGAGACCTCGTTATTACTCCCTGTTCATTATCACTCAGGCTCCGCTTGATCAAGTCACAAAAGATGGGAAAGGTAGGTTAGAAAAGAATATGTAAACAACAAAAAATAAATTATAGCCATAAATACTTTAAAAATGCTTGTTGGAACAAACAGAAAAAAATTATGTTACAAAGAAAATTATGCTTCCCAATCCGTGGATATTGCAATTAAGCTGCTACTTTGTTTCCAAGTCTATTTATAGCTCCTAGAGTATGTGAAATCCTTATGAAATTGTTTAGTACCCATGGTTACCAAACACGTTTCAAAAACTAACACCATTCTAATGCTGAGATATATCAGCAATTTTTTTTTCCCTCTTTTCCTAGCAGTAGGTTTCTGGTGCAAATCTTCCCAGGTACAGATAATAAAATCCAAAAATATTTCTTGCATTTGCAGTAAGCTGTATTTAATATTACTGTTTCTACATGGTCTTACTGTCAGCATGGCATTGTGGCACTTTGGCAACATAAATATTCTTGGCCTGCCTTTTATTCCAATGAAATGTGTCATTCTTTAGGACTTACTGTTTCTAAAGAGATAACAACTGGAAAGCCTTTATGTCTAAATCTAAATTGCACTTTAGCCAAATAAAACTCCTTTTTATTTTCCTTTTCTGTTGCAAATGTAAGCAGAGAGCAGCAAATGTTGCAGCTATAATGACTGTACTGTTACAGTTTCTGTGGTATCTTCTTATTGTGGTAGGATTCACGCTTTTTTAATGTTTTGTTCATCTGGTGTTGCAGAAAACATGTAAAATTCAGACAGGGGTGCTGTGTTTTATGGATTCTCTGTGATATAAAGATAGGAGTATTCACCAAAGACTTTTACTATGAATGACACCCTAGGAAGGTAAGAAAATAGGCATGACTGACATAATACAGTGAAAATAAAGCTATTGTTTCCTGCTCCTGTTATTTCTCTTTTTCTCCGTTTTAGTGCATTAAGCAATTCTTTGCCTTTTCTTTTGTCTCTCTCCTGTTTTCACACCTCCGATGGATGTCTCACACATGTTAAAAAATTGTGTGATGCTAATGAGTTATAACAGAAAAAAAAAAGATATTTACAAACTCTCTTAGTTTTATCTACTCCTGTGCTGTTTTCCTCTAACAATCCCTTCATATGCCCTATGTATATATGTAACTAAATCATGTAGCAAAAGCCAACATGACACCCGTATATACAAGTAATTAGCAGGTACAGGCTGATTGCCATCAGAGGAGGGTAATGTTTTGGCACTAATGGGCCATTGTGAGTGGGCATTAGAGTCTCAGCATTTCTTTTGTGTAATAATGTAGCCCTCTGTATTTTCTGCTTTCAAGCTGACAACAGCTTGAAATATAATCGCAGGTAAACCAGGTAATCCAGCTGATCTAGATCTGCTCACTAAGGAAAAATAGTTGGGGAAAGAAGTATTTGGAGTAGCTTTGATATTTCCGAAGTATGTTTAAATCATCTAAGGCTTGTATTGTTTTCCACTCCAATCATGCTGCTTGTTTTTAAATAAAAGCTTACAGGAATCCATTCAATTCACAGGAGAGCTACAAAACAGCTACAAAACAGTTCCATTCCTGTGAACTGTTTATTATATTGTTGCAATTCATCTCCCCCTCCAGATATGTATGTTTGCTGATCAACACAACAATTGGAAACTTATCTGAAATGCCTACTGCTAAAAATAGATTTTGGAAGGGGAATAAAAAAGTAAATCATCCACATGGAGCTTTATTTGTAGAACATAGGTTCTTGGTTCATTTTCTCATGTTCTCATAAGCAGTACACAGGGACTGGTAGGTGCAGTGTTTCTATTTATCAATGGATAAAAAAAAAATTTTGCTCAAATCTGTCAGCATTTATTGCGGCCAGTAGGGACGGGTAGACTGAGGTAAGCAGAGAGAGGATCATAGCTGCTTCTGCCCCAGCTTGGCTGTTTTCACAGCCCAACACATGCTGAGTCAGCCTCACCTGCAGCAGCAGCTTCTCCCCCATGGCTTGGACCCATGCGAGTTGTTTGGCGAGGGCTTGTGCAGAGTGGCTTCCCATCAGGGATGACTAAACAAAGACCCACCGTGTGGGTTGCTTAGGAAGGGAGGGACTATTTGATCATATGCAGCAAAACATAACATACCTGGGAAAACGAAAATTTTCCTTTTTAGCCTGGCTCTGTAGCTTAACAAACTTGGCATAGCTGGAGCATGGAAAATCTGTCTGCGGGAAGAAGATATCAGATGTCTTGATATAAAATTCCTACTGCTGATATAAGATTCCAGTGAGCCTTCTTCTCTCATTTTATACCTGCCTTGGGAACAGCACATGCAAGTAGACCAAGGCTGTCAGTGTGAAATGAATAAGCAGAGAACAGGCAGCTGCTCAGAAAGTGAAATGCAGTGAAAATGGCTACGTCCAAATGACTATGTGGTTGCACTGCATTCCTCACCCAGCCATGGAGGAGCTCTAATGTGAAAACTCTGAAGCTCTGTTTGAGGAACTAGCACCCACTAAGCCCAGCAAAGGGGCTGTGGCCAGGGCTGTGGTGGGCTGCCTGAGGCAGGAAGGGCTGGCTCCTTACCCTGCTTCCCCAGCTGCAACTTCACAAAGCCTGGACCATGTCAGTGCAGCTGGGCACCTAAATCACTGTTGACCCTTTCCCTGTGTGGGCCCAGCATCCAAACAGTCTGTAACAGCTGACACACTGTTTAGCAAATTACTCTTTGCTACCTCCTCATTAAGGCCCATTTCTTCATGAGCTCCCAGTTATCCAAAACTGGAATGTTTTTGTGCAAATGTTTAGGATCCAGGACCATACTAAGATGACAGTATTTGTGATCCAAGCCTCAGAATACTGTAGACAATGTGATCGCAGCATCTGTTGTGTGAGATAATTGGTATGTCTTGGCTGTGTGTCTGGTATTAGGCTGAGCAGAAAGATGGACACATTGTGCAGATTAAGGTTAAGCCAAGAACAACATTTCCGTGAATGTCGCTGGAAGTGAGTTTGTCCACAGCATGATCTTGCAAATGTGCTGTGTCTACCCATGAATCATTTACTCTCTTTCTTCCAGATACTCTAAAGTTCCATGTAGTTTTGTTTCTTTTGTGATTTATGTAGAAAAATATCTGTCATCACCTTGTTTACCATCTCTAGATGCTGATCTTATTTAATGTCACTTCTATATCAGCCATGTGAGATCACTCTTGTTGTGCACTGGACTCTTTTAACACATGTTATTCGATCTGTTTACTCAGAATGTGGCACTACATTGAATGTGGATAAAGTGATGCAACCACAGAGCAATACAAGAAACAGCAGGAAAATCAGATATTCAAGAAAACGGGTAATTGATTGGAAAAAAAAGTGAAAGATGCCCATTTTGAATATGATATTTTTGATTTATAGTGATTTCTGTTTTAAAATCCATGGGGTTTCATTGTTACTTGCAAGTGAGAAAACTAGTCATTGATACTAAAGACTTTTCTGTGGACTTTTAGTTGTGCTATATATATCGTATTATAACATATAGCAGCATATAATAATAGGAGGAATAACAGCAGGAGCATCTCCATTTATGTTTAAAAGTGATCACAGGAAACTCTTTTTAACTGTGATTTTTGAATTGTGAGGGCTTTTTTTTATACGTCACTTGCTCTTCTGTGAAGTGTGGCTGTCCATGTTCAGACACTCATGCAGGCCAATATGCCTTCAGTCACCAAAACTTTGAAACTAAATATATTGGAGTCTCAGTTAACTTCCTTTTGCCTTGGTACAAACAGCCAGATAACTGTGAATTGAACTCAACTTTTCAGCTTCAGAATTCCGTGTTTTATGAAAGGAATAACATCTATCTTAATGTGATCCTCACAATTCTTAAAATCATTCTTGAGACAGTTGTGCTCAGATGCAATTTCTGCAGTGATAACTTGAGGTTTTGCGAATTATGTGCAAACCTGTGTGAAGCTCTTGAATCACTTCTTTATTTTCTGTAGTGATCACTCTCTCTCCCTCTTTCTCTCCTCCCTCTTTTTTCTTTTCCTTTATCTTTCCCTACCAAAGATAAATTCAGCTTAAAGTCACATTTTCCCAGCCATGTACTGGGGAGAACGAATCCCAAAGTATTAACTAGTATAAATTCACTCTCGGTATTTTCATTTGCCTCACTGCAAAGCCTGTATACAATAAAGGAGACTTTGCATCAGCTTTAACAGAATTCAACTTGAGAAAGTGTATTTTCAGGAAAATGCTATATCTCCTTTCTCTTTTTTTCTCAGTCTTTGGTCTCCATTTTATTTTATTTTATTATTTTATTTTATTTTATTATTATTTCAATTTTTTAACTCCTTTTTTGTCTGAATTCTTTTTGGTTCACTTTTCTCCTCATGTTCTTTTCCCCCAAATAGGATTTGATACCAGTATAGCTGAGATTCAAGCTGATCTTTCAGAAGCAGAATGCAACTGAGTTACTCATTGACCACAGTAAGTACATTTTTAAAGGGAAAATTTTCATTTCACTTTAGAAGATCCAAGTAATACTTATGCAACTTCATTATTTCATAAAAAAGAAAACAACCTAGAAACTTGTTTTTTTTCATACTTGACAGTATGAACAACAGTTTCACACTGTAAATCATACTGCATAATACTAAAATTCCACACTATAAATCTGTAAATCATAAATTATAAATAGAGCCTATAACTACATAAATGTGTGCAGTGATCACATTTTTCTGAGTTTTTTCTATAATAATTTAAGTCTTCTTTTAGAGTTTCTTGTATTGGTACTGCTGATTGCTGATAATTTAGTAGAAAGCATTCTTTTATCTGTTTTGAAACAGTGTGGTGCCACAATTCAGAGGTCAAAAGCAGGGCATAGAAGTGGGCTGTGCTGAGAGAAGGTGTATGTGATGGTCTGTGGATGATGGTCATGGCCTGATCGCTTGGTTACTTCATTGACTTAGTTGCTTCATTTTTGCCTTTTGCAGGATTTTTAGTAAAAGGATTGTATATACCATTCTACTAGATGTGTTAAGTGTTGTCAGTGAAGTCTTGCAACCTTTTCTGTGTGGCAGTGCATGATCTTCACTATCATCAGCAAACAATGTGAACTCCTCCTAGAACAGAAGTAATTTGCTTTCCAGTCATGAAAATGCAAGGTTGGTGAGTAAGTTGAAGAAGAGAACTATGGAAATGCACCAAGAATTGAGGTGCATTGCAATAAAACCTGAGCAAACAGACAGGACATTTCAATTCTAGTGGCATTGTTCATTTCTCTTCATATGGCAGAATACACTCAGGACATAACTTTTTATGTATCTTACAAATTTTTAACCACTTTTAATTAAGATTAGATTGGGTCATCAATATAAATAAATCTTCTAGCTCACTGTCCTAGTGAATATAGTGAAAATGCTAAAACATTTATGGACTAGAATTCATACTGGGAGAGTTGTGAAAATTGATAGTAATGGATTATGACTAACAGCAATTAAACAGTAAGACATTTTCCTTATTATATGTGTCTTACATGAAATCACTATATGAAATTAAGCTGGATTTGAAATAAGCAGGAGGTTTTCTTATGGTTTTAATACCAGTGCATTTCACCCATTACATTCTGTTGCTTTTGAAATCAAAAGGAAAAACAAAGAAGACAAAGTTGTTATTTTTTTATTACAACTGTGCCTCAGAAATTGTTGACCAGCAGATATCTCTTGGAAGGATGGTGGGTGCAGATGCAGGGGCACTGCAGGTTTGTGCTCTCTGTGAAGTCTCTGGAGCTCCAACGTGCCAATTATTAGACAAATGTGACCCTTACTCCTTGATAAAAGACACCATATTTCTATTGGTCATGTAAGACTGTATCTGTAATAACCTACATGATCCTGAGTCCTCTATTTACAGTTTATAAATGAGCTGACTTGAATGGTTTTTAATTTATTATTGTATTGTCCACGGGTTAATTATCCCCTTCTCATTGTTGTCTATCCCACTGCATTAATTTATTTTAAACAGTTGAGGCCATTCTGCCATTTACTCAAAGCTTCTGAAGAAATAATTTTGCAGTATAAGCGGGGTTTCAGAAGCACTTCATACTCCCTTTTGCAGTAGTTTTTTCTCTCTTTTTATTTTTATGTTGTCACTTTTGCAAGATGTTAGTTGCTATTCTAATATAGTTTACGGTCTTGTCATTGTAAATCTACATGCTGTTGAATGCTAACCTGCCTGAACTGAAAGCTTCATACCATCTGAGATATTAACTGTATGTTTTGCATCCAGTTACTCTATGTGTTGTTAAAGATCTGGACAGATGTTTGTCTGGCATTTCTTGAGCCTGTGAGGAAAAAAATATACCAAAGAGGAAAGTATTTCAGTGAGAATAAGTACGTTTCTTCTTAAATTCCATTTTTAGTCACTTATCATTAGCTGTCACAGCCTATGCAAAACTTCTTCCTAACAGGAGTGCCCCTGAAGAAGGCTTTCTCAATTTGTTGCAGCCTCAATTCTTGTTCAACACTGGATGTGTCCTCTATATTATGCTGCCAAAATGTTCGATAGCAGAAAGGATTTTATTTCAATACTTTATCTATTTTTGGTGTATAGACATAGGATGCTCATATAGGTTGTTGGTGGTTCATTATCTCAGAAGTCTGTGGAATCAGTTTCCTGATCAAAGACTGGTCATTACAGCATCTTTTATAAGGCCAACCTTTTTTTTACCCTCTGTCCCTCTAATTGCTTCATGAGAGATGATGAAGGTGCAAAACGTATATTTTTCTCTTAGTCAAAAGACATCCTCCTACATAAACACAATTATATTGAGAAATTTCAGTATACATCAATATTAATCTAATTTTAACCCGCTGTATTTGGGTTTATTTTTTAATTTGGCATGTCACATGGTTTTATAAGTGCCAGGGCTGTTTCTTACACAAAGCCTGAAAGGAATTTAATCTCTTGAGCTGCAGCTCCACACAATTTAAAATCTACAGCAGTTCTTCATATTCCTCTCCCCAGCCAGGTTTTCTGTTCTAAAATGAAATTGAAAATAATTCAGAAATATTATTTCAGATACAGTGTATAGGGATGTATGTATGCACATGCATACACATATGTGTACATGTATTTTATGTATAAAATATCACTTGCTAGAATGCTTATTTGTTTGCTTGTAAAAAAGTTTTTTCCTTCTGCACAAAATTATTTTTCTCTACATCAATCTTTTGGTTCTTGAAAAGCTGCTACCATAAACCTACACACTTTACACAGGTATTATTTCAAGGGCTTTTACTCTTACTCTCGACATCAAGTATCACATTGAATTGGATCCTGTTTCCTCTTGATTTGTTCTACAGAGCAGTTCTAAGACACTGTTTTTTGAAAACGGTGATGGATTCCAGAGGAAGGGAGTAACATTGCAAAAACAGAATTACAACTTCATGCCTGGCTTAAGCAATATAATAAACAGGATTCAAAGGTTGTATGTTTTCATAGAGGTACAAATACCTAACATTGAACATAGAAAAAGTGACGAAGAGGATTGAGTTAGTCTTTTTACATAAAGGTCCTCTTTTCTTTTTGAAGCTTGTTACATTAAGAAGGCTCCACTTGAATAATAGTGAGCTATAATATAGTTCCTAAAGGGACTGAAAGGCATCAATATCCCAAACACACAGGCTGCCTGAAAGAAGCCAGGCAAGTGTCAAACAGGTTCCTCTTTAAGACTTAAGAAGATTATATGCTGCTGTAGAAGCCCACTGTGCAATTACTTCACTTTCATAGCCACAGATTGCTACTGAAATCCTTCTATCTGATAGTGTTTGATGAAGCATTTAACATTTTGAATCACAGTGGACTAATACAGTTCAGAATGAATCTTGAATATTTTAACTGTATTAAATGTGTCTGGGAATTTTTTGTCTCAATATGCCATGCTTTTCTACTTTAAGAAAATCTCAGGCACTTTAAAACTATAGTACTGAAAATGCCATTTGCTGCTAGAGATGCTACAAAACAATGAAAACCCCCCACCTTTCCTTGGTGGCTCTGGCTATTCCTTTCTCACCATGAAGTATATATTAGCTCTTTCAGGCAGTGAGCAGTCCCATTGTCCTGAGCACAGAAAAGCATAAAATAACTGGCAATCACTTCACCATTGTGTTTGGAGATTAAAAGACAGGACCTGACAAATGAGGCAGACCTTGAGTCTGAAGATGAGGTAGCTCAGATAAGGCAGCTAAACAGTATGTCTGGCACAGATTAGCTCTGAATGAATTCTTAGCCAGCCGTTTCTTTGCCAACCTCTTTGCAATGGTAAGGTCTTAATTTATCTTTCAGGAAGTATTGATTTTTATTTTTTAATCTTAAATATTATTTTGTGTTCAATTTTAATTAAGAATTTCCAGTTTTAATTTAGAGTTGTGGTGAACTTGTGAGTTTCCAGGAGTGCACAAAGAGTATCTACTGTGCATTAGAAAACTTCCTCTGGACACTTATTTCTGTGGTTGTTCTCTTCATTTCCATCCTGCCACCTGAATAACCTCATCTTGGCAGCACATATTTGTATCGATATCAATTTTCTAATGTAAAAAGCAGTGTATAAGGATTTATGTGAAGGTCTTGGGATGACTCAACTATTGGCTTGCATCTCTGCAGCAGAAGGCTGTGGTTTCCATTTCCACCTCATGTACTAGGCTCATTCCCAATGCTTGGCACTGTCTTTTGGTGACAGGGGGTGTTTTACTGAGGAAGATGTCATCCTGAAGATGACATGATGAACTCAGCTATTGTTTCTCCATCTGGAAATGAAAACCCCATGGAATACTTCGGAAAGTGCAGGATCTTAACTTAGGGCACCACCAAACGTTCCTAAAATCATTGCCATGGAAATGTGTATATGAGATGTTCAGTACATGACAACCATGCTTCTGCCTGAAGAGTTTTTGCAGCATTGCTGTCTGTATCATTTTCATCAGTGCACAGCATCTGTTGTGCCATTTGTAAACCCCTCGGTTTTCTATTGAGAGAGAAGATATTTTTCTTCTGTGCAAGTGACAGCAGTTGTGGCAAGTCACTTTGCTGCTGCCTCTTCCTTCCACCTCTGGAGAGGTATATTCTGCCTGTTGCTGCAGCTGCAGGGAGAAAGTTGTGGGAGTCAGTGAGTGGCACCACCAGAACATTTAAATGTATCTGCCAAGGAAAATACATAGTCACAGAATCAACTAGGTTGGAAAAGACCCTCTGAGATCATTGAGTCAACCTTTGACCTAACAATATTCTGTCAAATAGATCATTAATGTATATACACACACACACACACACATATATATATAAATATCTATTTATTCATAAATATGCACTATATATATATATATACACACACACTATATATATATATACACACACATCTATACTGTAGCTGATTCCATATTTTTCTGTGATACGGCAACAGAAAATCTTTAATTATGATGCATGATGGAGGTGGTCACAAGTGGCCAATATTGACAGTTCATAACTGTCTTTGGTAAAGGAACTTGAGTATCTACAGAAAAATATAAGATTTTTAGCTCATTATGATATCCTGCTTTTAATCTACACTTCAAAAAAACCTGTTTATCTTCCTGAATCCTACACAGTGGATGTCATTTGTCCCTGCTCATCTAACTCCTTGTTACTGCAGCTTTTCTGCACTTCTCTGTAATCTGTTACAGCTTTCTGCTCTTGTTTCCTTCCTCCCCTCTTCATAGAAAGCAAAGAAAGAAAAGAAAGAAAGCAAAGAAGAAAATAAAAAAGGAATGAAAGAAAATCTTCCAAGTCCTTCTTCCATTTTCTTTTGGCTTGAGAAACATGATTCTTTTGGTCTCAGAAAATGCTTGACCTATGTATGAAAACTGATAGCCAAGGACCAAATTTCAGCCTTGTGTTTAACAGGTTTTTCCATAAAGAACATGCAGATGAATATGCACAGATCTACTCATAACCCATTAATGAGCTTGTTCTCATACAGCAATCTGATAGTAGATTTCAGATAGATTTAGGGTTAGAGATACACAAAGAAACTGTTCTGTTCTCCTTAAGCTGGATGAGTGGTAGTCTACTGTACAATAATTAGTGCAGTAGGTTTTCATGCATTAACATCAGAACCTGGCTTTCTGTCCATCTTGGCTTTCTCATCATCTAAATGCCACAAAGAGTCTTTATTGCAAAGCTCTTTTCTATATGGCTGTAGGATCTACAAGACTGTCAGGTTTGCAATTTTTGCAAGTTGTGAAAGAACAAATCCATTTATGTTTACACTGGTTTGTGTTTTTAGGTTTTGTTTTCTTTGTTTGTTTCTGGGGGAGGGGGGTATGTTTCCTTTAGATGTTTATCTAGAAAATATAGAATATCTAGGCTGTAACTATAGGTGCAAACTTATATCAACATGACATGGTTGGACCATATTCAGAGTGTGATCTGAATGTTGATAGTGCTAAAAAAAAAAAGAATGAACCCCAAGGTACCAAAGTTCCAAACTCAAATCCATAAAGAACACAGATGAGAAAGGATTGGGTCTCACAAGTATATGAGCATGGGCAGCCTAGAAAATACTAATAGGGAAATGTGGTGTCAGGAGGCTCTTAGATTAAAATCCTGGTTGTCATCTGGTCTGATGAGTTAATAGATTTTAGCATAGAAGCATGTCATTTTCTGTTAAATAATATCCATAAATATTTTAAAATGCAAATAATGTTTGTGTTTTCTCATATTCTTACTGATCAGTGTTATAGGGTCAGCATTATTATTAGGCAGCATGAATTATGGCAGGTAGCACAAATTAGAAATAAATGGACAGTTAGTCTTATTCTAGCATGTTTAGAAAAGTAAGAAAATAACCAGAAATTATAACCATGAATACTGGGAAAACTTGAGTTTAAATAAATTGAACAGCTTTATTAGCATTTAGAACTCTGAGTCTTGTCTGGTTTTCTGATCCTGTTGGACTGGAGTGTTGACTGACCCTTCCTGCTCCAGTTTTGCTGCTTCTGCAAGTCAAATCTGATTGCTGCTCTTCAGAAACATGTTTAGGGATCACATTGGCATTGTGTAATGAAAATAGTTTTGTCAGGTTGCTGGATGCTGTTACATATTTATACTGTAGCAAATGCAAATATTCTCAGCAAAGTATGGCATAGTTTGAGTACTTACTTACCTATATGAAAACACAGGCAGTTATTGCTTTCCTGGGACTTTTCTCAATCCACAGCTGACCAGGCTGCCAAATGTCTTCTGTAACGCTCTAGGTTTTATAAAACTCTACTAAAAATATTTCCTTTGTAAATTAGATATTAGGCAAAGTTGCAGTCAGTAGTGTCACCTCATTATACTACAAATCTTCTGTGAATGGGTTGATTAGTCCTTGTGGGTCATGGTGTCTTTGCATGTTACAGTGAGTGATGATGCCAGTGACTGGGACTAGGGGTGGCACACTGTAAAGTACCAGCCCTGTTGATATCAGTGGAAAACTTGCCTCCTCTGTTTTCCACAAGTGTAATTTTAAAAAGCAATTAAAAATGCACTCAAAAGGTACGTTATGGTGTCCTATTATCCCTAGGCAGGGGATACCGCAAGAATACAGTCATGTTCTAAACCCTCAGTATTCAGAATCTCACTCACTTTGGAGAAGTAAATCTTTCTCTATATCTAAGCTAAGAAATAATTCTTGAGGGAATTTTGTAGAAAAAAAACAGCTCTGAAAAGTATTTACAAGTGAGAAAAAAAAATATTGTTTAGTGCTATGAAGAACGTCTTGCATCTTTACAGGTAGCATGAATATGCAAGGAATATTGGATTTTTGCCTGCAATTCTCAAGAAACAAAACTGAGTTGAAAACCCTAAATTAAAATTGTATTACAGAAACAAGTGAGAATGGATCTTCAAGACAGTCTCATATGTGAACAAAGTTGCCAATAAAATAGGCTTCTCTAAGCAAATTTAAGTAGTTTTCCTCTGTAAGAAAAATATGGCATTAAGATGCTGTGCCAAACTTTTAGTTGCTTAAAACACCAAGATTTCTGTGAAGATCTGGAAAGAAGCCACTTTGGAATGTGATTTTTATTAACAGGGATTAGAAGGAATGATCAAAACAAATTTGAAGTTTTAATAAACAAACAAATTTCCATCTTCTTTGCTTAGATTACTATTTCTCTTCTTATGCAGATATTACTAGATTGCAGGTAGCAGATGGGATTCTTGTTCTTCATTAGACTTTAATAGCATTTCTTATATATTTAAAATTTACAACAGGTCTCATGAATTCAAATGAGATGTTACTGTTCACAGATACAACTGCAATAACAGCTATACAGATTTCAGAAAATAGCCAACCCCAGGTGTTAACTCATGAATATTTATACACATCAGTCACCATGGAAGCAAAATATGATTTGGATCTGATCCTATTCCAAATGAAATGGATAAAAAACATCCAATACTAGAAATGATCCTTTAAAGGACATCTGAGAAAAAATAATAAGATTTTTTTTCCCATCCCCATGTATTTCCCCAAAAATTGAGTGGGGGAGAGAGAGATCAGAAAATGAAAATATTATTTGGGATTTTTTTCTAATTATTGAGATGGTACATATTTTTCCTAAATTTGAAATATATTCTTATCTTAATACATGTAAGAAAAGATATTTTTTACACACAATTTTTTTAATTGTATCACAGTGTTTGGTCATAAACATATGTTGTATACATGTTATATTTCATTAATAAAAGCAACCTTTATGACATCTGTGAAAGGAAAAACATGCATAAAATAATTAAAGTGAAAAGAGATTTTATTCTAGTTTTATATAGCTGGAATACAACCCAAAGTATTTTTCTCACTTAAAAAACTATTCATTCCAGTTGGGAAAGTTTCTGTTCCAAAAGATGATTTTTGGAATGTTGTAGGGAAGAGGGGAAAAAAAAAAAGAGAGTCTGTAACTGAAATGGGATAAATAAAAATGTCTGGTAAAGTGTGAGTTCTAGGCCAGATTCTGATTTTATTTGCACCTTTATACATACTATGTTATTTCCATTCAGTAAGTAGCACCGTTAGAGATTTATCTCATGACACCGAGACCAGAATCATGCACATGAAAGTCTGACAAAGCAGAGGTGACAGTCTGACGGTTCGGGAAAAGGAGACCAGATCCAGACTTTATATAGAACTAGTATTTCCACTCTTTCCTGAATTCTACATTTTCCTCCTGAAAACAAAACTCCATAAACCAAGAAGACCATCAAAAGGGCGGGAGAAAATGCTTGTGACAATAAAAAAAGAATGTAAATAAAGGTTTGAAAGATGTGATCTCTTGTTTAGAAAGATTCAAATCTGTTCCTTTTTTCTCTAGTGGCCATGGATGATGGGGGAAGTCATGCTTTCTATTCCTTTTCCCAGTAGTGTATAATTTTCTTGCTTTGGTAGGTAAGACATTAAAGTGTTAAAGACCTAATGGTAAGTTCGATCTGGGAAGTCTTCTCTATCTTCCAAGCTAAAGAACTGTAGTGAGTGGCACAATCTTGTATACAAGTGCAGTTATCAGCAGAATTAGAAAATACTAGCTTCTTGTGTGCTAATTTCATGAGGTGAGAGGACCAGAACTATGCAGTAAGAACTTTGTATGGGGTCAGTTGTCTTTCAACTTAATAATTTGTGTCAACTTCCAAAGCTAGCTACAGTTTCAGGAGCAATATTACTTGAGTAAAATATGTATATGTAGGAAAATTTTTGCAAATGTGGCAAAAGTGATAGTTCAGTTCACAATGGCTTATCTTGAGCATTTAAGATATGAGAGTCTTCTGATGGCCTTTATGTATTTGTGATAAAGACTCTAAATCCCAAAAGATTTACGGAAAGCACTTAAGGTTGTTACTCAATTACTGTTTCAATTTAAATATTTCACATTTAATTAGGTAAAAGAAACAATATCTGAATTTGGTGTTTAAATTTTAAGTTGGGTATAGTCAGAGTGAAAAACTAATACTTTGATGGAAAAAGAATTATCTTGGGAATTATTCATACTATGCAATAGGGCCAAGAAATAATTGTTAAAGTTCTACTTTAAAGGAAATACAAGTGGATGTAAATGAAAATTCTCTCGTATGCAGGAACGGAGAAGAATGATAACTAGGCTCCCCATTAAGCTGTCATAGAGTCAAGTTTTCGTTTGCTCTCATTTATTTGCACTAAATATATTTCAATAAAGTACACATATCTCTATGTTGAGCATAGTGTTACATGGTAGAGAGCAATGTCCAGGTTATGCATGACATTGTTATTATTTTATTCAATACAACTGTGTAAGGAAGGGCTACCAGTTTTTCTCACATTCTCAAAACTGATAATCAGGTACAGGCAAGTTGGTATTGATTCCAAACCTCAGAAGGAATTATATCAATGGGAATAAGCAGCATGGAGTAGAGGAGTTAGATGGCTGTTTGCAACCTAAGATCTTGACTGAGCGTCATCCACTTTTTGGAAATCAAGGTAAAAGCAGGCAGTGGAAAAGACCATGAGATGTCTTTACATCACCAGGGGATGTGTGTTGTGTTTGCTTAGTAACTGTAACTGCTAACAGAAGTCTGCGATATCTAGGGAAACAGCTTAGTGCATATTAATTTCTTGAAATTGCCCAAAATAAAGCAGAAAGCACAATCAGTTTTCTTTGGACTCAAACAATTAAGGCCGATTTAAATAGACTAAGCACATCTATCTGTACTTAAGCAGGAAAGGGATTAGGATTTAGATGTAACAGCATAATCCTTGCTCAGTTGCATGTTAAGCAAAGTTTGGAGCTCTGTGCTGCATAATGATTAAAATTCATACAGAAGTATTGCTTAGAGAGGGAAGACATTTTCATTTATATCTTCTAATTAATTATCAACTAAATATTACATAAAGACAGTATAAGAGAAGGAAAGGGTGTGAGTCATCTGATGCCCTAGCACTAATTGTTGCCATAAGGAACATCTTTAGTTTCAGTTTCATGACTGCACTGCAGTGCACAGGAGCAATAAGCTTATGTAGAACCCAGTGAAATTTGGATCTCGAAAAGAAATGGAAATGACAGAACATGTGCCTTGTTCAGATTAGTGATTCAGATGTAAAATAGTCCTTCAGAGAGACCATAATATTCTGTGAGAAAATCTGTTTGAAATGTGCCAGCAGTACATTTCATCAAAACACTGGTGCTGGAGACAGCTATGTTCTCTAGCCACAGAGCAGAGATGTCCTAGTGAAGACAAGCTTTGCCCAGCAATGTGCTTTATCTCGGATGCAGAACGGTCACAAGTGGATCTGGAAGAAATTCCTTTGCAGCAGGAGCAGCGTAACTGTGTTTGAGGAAACATTGGTGTAGGCAGGATGGCAGTGTGGGCGTTTCATGAGTTTAGTCTATACTGTTGAGGTTAGAAAACACTGCGTGATTTGGAGCTGAGAAATCAAAGTACTAGCAAGCTGAGGGATAAATCCCAATTCTTTCTGATTTCTTTACTAAACCTGGCAGCATCTAAATTGCCAACAGGAATGACATTCTACATAACACGACTACGCTATTCACGGCGGGGAAGCAGATCGCACATAGGCTGTAAAGCTGTTTTCAGCCCGTTTACTACTGCCCTAGACTGGTGTAAATTGCTGGGTTCTCTCGCTGTTCCAGAGCAGCAGCTCTTCCAGCCCGGGGAGGCACCGGCATCGCTGCCTTCTGAAGGGTTCTCGCTGGGTCAGCGGCATCCCACCCCGCCTCCGCCTGCAGTAACAGCTCCTGTGGCAGTCTCCTGCTCCAGGCACTGATTGCTTTGGCCAAGGTGATGCAGGCGGCGGGATGGCCGTGCGTGGGCTCTGGGAAGGGGCGAACCGGCGGGGCTGCCGCTCCCCCTCGCGGCTGCGGCC
>VXBA01003763.1:1879717-1995507 GCA_013399895.1 Serilophus lunatus | reverse complement strand
GGAGCTGCCCCTGCGCCCTGCCGAGCTGGCACCGCGCCCTGCCGAGCTGCCCCGCGCCCTGCGGAGCTGCCCCTGCGCCCTGCGGAGCTGCCCCTGCGCCCTGCCGAGCTGGCACCGCGCCCTGCCGAGCTGCCCCTGCGCCCTGCGGAGCTGCCCCTGCGCCCTGCCGAGCTGCCCCTGCGCCCTGCCGAGCTGGCACCGCGCCCTGCCGAGCTGGCACCGCGCTGGAAATCACCGGAGGCGTCTGAACGTTTGGGCTCGCGACAGGTTATTCCAGCCTAATGAACGGCACAGTTATTTCCAGCTTCTCTCCCAGCCCTCGTTTTCCCTGGTCCTGCCTGATAGCAGCAGCAGCAGCAGCAGGGAACGGGAAGAAAATCAAAACGGTGCTTTGAAAGGTTGTAATGCAGGAATTCTCCTTTATCTGGTGAGCTGGATAAACACCCTGAGGAGCTGATTCACTGTCCCATCGTGTTCAGGGAGATGTTTCAGCTTCAGCCCAACAAATCAGCCGTGCTTTCTTTACCTTTCTCATCTTGTACCGCTGAAGACTCCTACTTTAGCATGTCTGCAAAGCATTTTGGTAGCATTGATCTATTTTGATCACACCTAGGTTGATCTGTTCTTCCAGCACCTCAGCAGGTTTACAGGCTCCAGAAGCAATTTCAAACCATCACCATGTTGGATTGTGGAAGCATATAAAAAGCACAGCAAATCCAAGAGCAATGCCATAAGTATGGTAGAGAAGTTTGTAGTCACAACCTAAATCTGATAAAGTAGTTGTTACTTTTTGTATTATTTAAATACGAATTTAAATTCAAAGGGCAGCTAGATGCTTTGTGGAGGAAAAAACTCCCAGAACCTCAATAACTAGCAGAAATTCATGTTAATTTAGTATGCATTCTTGTCTACTTTTGCTCCTCAAGGGGAAACTATGAGATAATTTGATTTAAAAGGGGAAAAGTGGCAGATACATAATTCTTGTGTTTAATATTAAAGGCCAGACTGAAGAAGAGCACATTAAAGGCATCTCAGGAGAGCACAGCAGCCTGCACAAACCTATGGGAAGGTAGAAGGGAGGAAATCATAGAAAAAATATGGACAACATCCCAAGAGAATATATATGAAGGGAGAGAAGACAGTAATGGCAAGTCAAAGAAAAACACACACACACACACACACACACACACACACACACACAAAGTTTAGGTGTTTTAGCTTTAATGTCAGCATCTAAGGTTTAGGTTACTTGATGTGTAGAAATTTTATATTTTCCGTATTTATCTGTTTATCCAGTTTATATGCCATCTCATTTTGATGAACATTAGACACTACTTACCAACAAAAGAGTATCAATATAATAACTTACATCTGCTTTCTGTATTTGATTTTCTCCTTCTCTTTTCACAGTGACCTGGAGCTAGTACTTTAAATATCCTTGGCCGCAAAAATACAAAATGCCATATTGATATTTATCCTGCCCATGATCATCTCTGCATAGCAGTTAGGAAATACAGAATCAAAACAAAGACAAGTTTTATAGAAAAATATTATATTAGATAAAGAGGAAGCCACAAAACCACTGCCAGGCTCTGAATGTCTCACTCCAGAGTTGTTCTAGAGTTCTGATGAAATTGATTGAGCTGATTCGGGGTCAGCAGATGAAAGATGCTTTCTGAGCTATAGCAGGCCCTCTCTCACTCTTTCCACTACTCTGGGTTTCTGTCTGCTTCACATGAATGTACATTTGTACACAGAGGTATTGTACTGAACACAAATGAAAGGAGAAAGTTTCCATGAAATTTTAGATAATGGTCTATAGGATCAAGAAAATAAAATGATTGTGTATGAATGCCCTACTGTATTACCATTCCTTAGTTTTTATCAGAATACTTCTATTAATTTGTTGTCTTGTGAAACTATACCGTGTGTTCTTGGTCAAAAATCAAGGATGATTAAGAGAACAGATCAAAGCAAGCATATATTCCAGACTGAAGTCAACCACAATCCTTTGACAGAATTTGTTGATACATGTGTATATGTAATTTTGTATGCCAAGGCATTAGATATTCCTCCTTTCAGTTTTATGCATTTTCAGTTTATGAATTTTCTAGTTTAAATTATTGTTTGTATTAAATACATTGCACTAACTAGTAGATGATGCCTTTGTTATCTAGATGGCTAGAATAATGCCTAAAGATCGTCAGCAGTACCATTTCTTTCCCTACCTATCCCAAATTCAATTCAAATTCTTTTTTTCTGATATGTGACAATCTGGGATAATTGCATTATAGTAATTCGAGCTAAAATTGCTTTACTCTCACGTAACCCAGATACATCTAAGAAAGACAGCTTGAGTTACAACTTTTGTTTTCTAATATTGGAAGTAATAGAAGCATGTAGGTATAGATGAAAACTAAATTATAAAAATTTGTTTCATATTACCTTTATAGCCATGTACTCCTCTCTTTTATATTGATATTACTTAAACTGTGCTTAGAATTTTAAAAATTGACTGTTAATATATAATTAACACATAATCATAATCACTTTTGTTTAAATTTGTCTGGCAATGAAAACAAAAGAGCAAATATTAAGGTAAAGGCTGCATTTGTGATGAGAGTTCGCTAATGTTTTTATCAACTTTATTTTCTCCCCCAAAATTTTGGGTGAAAGACGGGTCTAGAGACTAGGAATAACCTCTCACCTTTGTAGCTTTAGAAATGCTCAGGAACTAAGGAGAATTACATTCTTTAATTTCAGGGACTACAGTTTCCAAACAGCTATCTCCCTCCAAACAGAGGCTAGAAGAAGAATGTAGGAAACAAAGAATCAGTTAAAACCCGTGTTTCAACATGTATCTGTGTATTAAGAAATTATTAAGGGTATTGCTACAGAAAGGATGAGTAATTTGACCTTTTTGCCTTCTGCTAGATTGCATGTCCTCCGGTAGGATTTGGCATAGAACATGAAAAGTATATGAGAGGTCCCCATGGACAGTTCAATCTCCAACATGTTACTCAGTACAGACACTGGCTGCCTTTTAGTGGACATAATTGTTTTTTCAGCCAGGAAATTCTGCCTAACAATAATGCCACAGCAGACAAGATCTGTTGGATTTGGGTTTCAAGGAATGAAAAAAAGTAATTGTTTTTCTTAATTAGTTTCCCTACACAGCAGGTTGGACTATTAACAAAGGTCATTCTGATCCATTTGTGTCTTCCTATTTTTGAGCAAGTGAAACACTGTTGCAGGGATACAACCAGCACATTTTTGTTTCTCTCTGGAGCACCAAACGGTAGTCATTGGTCCTCCTTGGAGCAACTGGAGGCTGCAGCAGAGCTGTACAGAGTCAGGACTCTGGCCAGGAGCCTTCTGCTGTGCTCAGGGAGGAACAAGGATGTTGGTACCATGTATTTCATTAATGTTAAGATGAAGCAGGCACACAGCATTGCTTGAAATACAAGGTATTCTCACCTGCCTCCTCTGGCTGCCTCTCTGAATTCTCCTGATGTTTGACTGTCTTATTTGGATCCACTCGCTTCCCGACACTGATATCCTGTGCCCTTCCACCAAAATTCCTGCTGTGTCTTGGAGCATGTAACTATGAAAACTGGACTTCAGAGGACTGTGGAAGTTTACAGAAAATGAACCAAAGGGGTTTTTTGCTTTGCCTTTAGAAAACTGTTTCAATTTTTAAACTAATACCATGAGTTTCTGGGCATAACTAAACATTTTTTAATGCCTGAGAGGAAAAATAATGAACTGGTTTGTGTACATAAAGGAAATATTTCGGTCTAGAAGTATATCCTGCATGAAGTAGATAGCTAGACATATGGCCAATCAGCCATTTATTTTAGATAAGTAGTGCATGTATTTCATGCTAATTATTTGCACAGATATTAATTCCGTCAGAGACAAATTAACAAATATCCTCAAATAGCTTATTCTCAAAATTCCTGATATCATTAGGATAGATTTCGTGCCAAAAGGTTGACTGCTAGCTTTTTTATGAAAAAAATACCAGGAAAAAGAACTCTACATAATGTAATCACAGGTGTTGAAGTTGTTGAAGTCAAAATATCTCTGTGCAGTGACAGACAAAAGAGCCTTTCTGCAAAAGAGATAACTGTCTTGTTCCCTTTAACTGTAGATAATTTATTCATGACACAAAATTCAGGGAGTCCAGTAGTGACTTATTTCTTTTCTTAGTCTGTCAGCTACAAATTCAGTTGATTTAACTATAATATTTTTATGCACAATAGCAATAGATATTAGAAAAAATATTCCAGCATCATGCAGTTTTGAACTATTTTTGAGATAAGTTTGTATTATGTCTGTCTTCCATTGGAAGAGTCAGAGGGTTCAAGGTGACCAAGCAGTCATCTGAGAGAGCTCATTGAAAAGTGAGTGAAAAGAGTATTTTAATTTAATAATCTAACAACATTGTGGGGCACACTATAGTAAATCCATAGAATAAAGAACCGTACTCGAGAAGGCTGCTGATATATCACAGCTCCCCTACTGGGGTGACCACAACCGATACATAGTGTTCAGTTTTAGAAAGAAGGTGATTATATAATATTAGACTCGCTTAGTGTAGACAGCTGCCTCAGTATGTTTTGCAGGTGTAAAAGGACAAAAGAATCAAGGTTCCTTCATTCATATGCCTTGTAATCTTGGTGTATAAGTATAGCTTTAGCACATGTGTGTCTTTTCATTATCACCACTCACTTATACCATTGGTACCTATTATGCTTTGTATGGTTTTTATCCTCTGTAATCCTTTTATTCTCTCTGTGACTTTGCAAATGTACTCCACAATGCTTTGAAGATTAATCCCATAATTAAAAGACACAGTTAAATAATGAAATTCTTCTTATACAGAAGAGGAGTGTACAATCTGGAACTATTAAATTACATCTAAAAGCATATTTCACTTGAAGAAACAAAGTCCAGCAAATTTATTGAAAAGAAGGATTTATAGCTGCTGATTCATGACATACCAGGTAAGCATGAATGTCGTATCATATATTGTGCTTTGTCTGGAATACACTTAATTTAAGGTATAATGTTTAATTCATCTCCACTATTTTCATATGACAGTAGAAACACCTTTCCTGATTGCTAAACAGAAAAGGCTTCATTTTCACAGTACATCAGGGTAAGAAACCACAACTGATTGAAGAGGCAGTGATATGTGCTGAATCATAATCTGAATATCCTACAGCACAAATTACTCCAATTCCTATTTTATGCCTTGTCTGCCTATAGATAAGCAGGTCATAAGCTCATTCAAGTCCTGTTTCTTCAGTTACTAATTTGCCTTTATTTGAGAAAGCCGTTCCACAGCTCTTGCTATAACAAAGTCATCCTGCTGCCTGAACAGTAATAGACAGAGCAATCCAGCCTACTGCCAGAATTCAGCAAGGTACAGATGGAAGTTACAGTCATTCAGATGTTTAGGCAGCAGAATCCCCTGTTTCTAGTCATTTGTACTGAACTGTTTCACCTGGAGGATTTCTTTATCCACTTGTTCTCTTCAGTTTTGCCTGGAAATGGAACCCTGGTAATGATTTTTGTAGTTAATGGTCCATCTAGGTCGACTAGGTCGTTCCTTAATTTGCAGGCACGGGGAAAAAAATGGCATGTTAAGCTCAAAATATGAATTTTGTCCTTTTTTTTTTTTTTAAATAAAAAGATACATTTGATAGAACGTTACAGAAGCACTGAATGAAATACTGTCTGTCCTGAGTAAAATCCTGAGGGATAGAGGGGATTAATCACAAGAAATGTTTCACTGACTGCCAGAATACCTGTTGGAAGCATGGCCTTGTTGAGTAACTGAGCAGCACACGTGTTTTGAAATAAAGTCATCAATATCATATGCATTATTTAAAAATGGTTGAACAAAGTGCCGTCATGTACCAACTGTGCAAGCTGTGCAGGGTAATGGGGAATTTCAGGCAAATGCAGGGAGGGCAAAAGAAACAGTGGAAAGGGTTTGATGGAAAGGGCTTTATTGAGTCTGAGGCCTTGACTGAAGAGGAGGGGATCAAGAGAGAGTTTATAATCTGTGAGAGGTAAAGCTGGTCAGTGACCCAAGGCATATGGGCTCTGCCCAAAGGTTCTTGGCCTCAATATGGGTTAGAGAGCCAACATCTTTGAGCTATTTCAGTTGAATAAACTGTCCTTCACTGGTATCTCTCTTCTGTTTTCTTTCATTCTCTGCCTGGAAGAAAAAACACTATTTTAGTTGCCCTGTGTGATCTTTTTGCTTTTCTCAATCTCTGCTGTAACAGAAAAATAAAGAATTGAAAAGTAGTGTCCTTTCTATGGAACAGGTAGCAACAGTCTTGTAATCTTTGTTTGAAATCTGTTGGTAACTGGAAATAGGAATTTGATGGTCTTTCTCTTAGAGTTTAAGAAATGGTACTGGACTGCCAAGATTAACTCTTTATACAAGTGTTTGTACTCCTGTGTTCCTGCTGAAGTGCATTTTCTGAAAAAATTCTTTTTAACCCTAAACTCAACTTTCTCCCTTCCTAATTACTACTTTTAGTTAGAGTAGTAGGAAGTACCAGGTTGTAGAGTGGTTTGTTATTTGGAAAGCCCTAGAATTAAGATTTCCTAAAGGTTGTCAGAGGCTGAAAAGTATAGAAAGAGTTCCAGTGTGGTACATTAGATGAGAACAGTGTTAAAGTCTGTTCTGAAAGGTCAGCCTTTTTGATATCCTTGAGCAGTGAAATTCTGTCAGAGTATAAGCCCTCTAATATCTATACACACACACACACACATATATATATCCAGAGGCNTTTTTTTCTTTTTTTTTTTTTTTCTTTTTTTTTTTTTTTTTAATTTTTCTTTTTTCTTTAGAGCACAGCGTGAAGGAAATGCAGGGGACACAGGCAGGGGCACACCCTATTCAATCCCAGAGTAGTCTGTTTTACACAGATAGAGGGTGGCAACAAGAGAACTAGTTTAAATGAAGAGTAGGAAAACCACATCAATTGAAATATATTGTCCTGAGGACAATTTTTAGAAGATTCTGTGACCTTTGTAAATAGTTGCTCTTCATTGCTGAAAAGCCAGCTCTGTGTACAGGTAACAAAAAGTGAATCATCAGAATAACCTGCAGCAGTTGTCAATTCACCATGCTTTTTCCTTCTTTCCTATGTTGAACACTAAATTTTCCATTATTTTTGATCTTTCTTGTGGTCATAACTTCAGGTATGGTAGGTGCCATTCCTGCTTACTGTAAACCGGCACAGCTAAGAAAGCTCCTGTCAATTAATCCATAGTATACAAAGAGCCAGATTCTAAGGGAAGGGTTTATTTTAAGAATCTTGTAAAACACAATTTTAAAATTATTTACATCTTTTATATCTCTCTTAATTATGTTCTTTCAAGATGAAGCAGTATATCACTTGCCAAAGTTTTATTTCCTTAATGCGCTTGCATTTTAGATACTGAATGTACAGCTCTTTTTATGCAGCCATTGCAGTATGTGCTCATATCATGTTTTGAACCCTAGTGCTGAATATTAATTCTCCCCATTTCCTGTATTTTTGCTGTTAAACAGAAAACTTGAGGTATAAATGACTGTTAAAGCTGGTGCAAAATTATTCATGTGACAAGTGTTCAATTGTGACTGCCAAGCATAAATATTGCAAAAATCATGGGCTTAAAGCATGTGCATAAGGCTACAAATACACAATTTCATAATAACTGCCTACCTAAATATTCCATAAATATCTCTGTACCATGGAAATGACAGGGTGGGAGGAGGATATTCAAGTTTTGAAAACGTGCAGCCATTTTACTACAAATTATATATAACTTTGAGGTCAAGTTCAACAAAGTGACTCTTTGTACAGACTTGAAGCAAGGCCTGTTCAAAAATGAGGAAGTGTTCAAATATTTAGGATTTAACTGGACCTGTCTGGAGAAGAATAAAAGAAGAAGAAAAGCCATCTGTATGAGTCCTGAAACTGCTGTTTGGATGTTTGTATGCAAATAACTCCTAGTGTAGAGGTTTAGCTTGCCCACAGGTGTTTTGAATCATGCATGTACCTTATGTTGCATCAAGATGCTCTGATTGAAAGTAGTAGTTGAATGATACTGCTGCCACCAGTTTCACATCCTTCTGTCCTGGTGCAATCCCTAAATGACAACTGCCAGCTCTAATCCAACTCAGACTTTCAAAACAGGAGCACAGTGTTCGTGTACTAGTTAAAAAAAATAAGAAATGAGACAGGTGGCTTTAAAGGAGAAAAGTTAAATTATTCCTTTTATGTTTATTGATGGTTCTAACTTCTATCTAAGTTGATCCAAAGGATTGTTATTTTGTATTATGTAGTGCTATAAACCTGTTTTAAATTTTTGCTCAAGAACACATAAATAGTAAGTAACATAGCTAGGATATGTCTTGTCTCATCAACATGAACATTCTTTTTTGCAGCTGGACTTTTATTTGAGAACCATTTCTGACTCATGGAAAGCTGGCTGCCCAAGGTCTCCTGCTTCCTAACCTGCTACAACACTCAGGCAAGCCCTAGGCTTCAGCCTTGTCGTCATGGTGACGTTGTACGTGTTTAGGTCTCCTCAATGTTTCTTTAATGTCAATGAATTCACAAGTGGCATAAGACAGGCGATAAATTCACAGCCATTTTTATTAGAATGCTAACTTACTCTTGCAAGGTGTCTTTAACATATTAAAGCAGAATTAGAAATCCTCCAGGTTTCATTGAAAATACTACTTCTGAGGAAAAAATAATTTTACACCTAAATCAGATATGACAGTAATGTAAGGAAGTAGAAGGAGTTTAAGATCTGATCTGCACCTAATTCTAACAAATATTTTAAAAGTAAATTTCAACCTCTAAAGCACTATCTCCCCTGAGGTCGCAAGAATGACTTGGGGTCAATATTCACTTCTGATAGAAAGTATGAGAAGACCTGACTTTTGGGTACTTGAGTGGCTTTGGCTTCATATAGTGCCAAGATTATTACTTCTTTTAAACTAATATAAGGAAAATCAGCTTCTCTGTTACTTTCCAAAACCTCTATCTTAGGCTGAAACTGAGTATCTTGGCAAACCCTGCATTTGCTAATCAGGGCTCAAGGAATAAATCACTACAATTTAAATGTATGTGGAAATACTCGTCTAGAAGATGATACAGAAGTCCTCTAATTACTAGCTTTAGTAGACAGCCTTACGAAGCTCTAATAATATTTTGACTATTCAGCTCTGATAGTTTTTGAGCACTGGTCTATAAATTAGTGAAATCATAAAACCTGACATTTTGATCACAGGGGAAAAATCATGTGTATGAAACTGAAAAGGAGCATCATCAGTTCTTTCACTTCTGTGCTGTAGGTAGGGGCATCTCTGTTAAATGTCTTTCACAGCAGCCCATAATTATGTGTCTGCTTTATATAAGAGATGATAAAATGATAGCTTGGAATAGGGAAAAAGTACTGGGAATTCCAGATGTGATCTGAAGACCATTAACTGAAGAGAATATGTTGCAGAAGAAAAATTTTTTCTGTTTCTATTTCAGATTTCGTATTTGCTGCGTAGTTCAGCATCATGCAAATTGACTCAGGCAGAGGCATGAGCCAGAGCTGTTAAATAAAATATAGAAATATTTTCCTCACTTTATTAGACTTTTGATCAGTCCTAAATGTAGATTTTGGATGGGCTTAAGCAATAGCTTGCAGCTATTGCAAGCATTTTTTTCTGATATTATCAAATACTCTGGAAGCCTGATTACACATTTAACCTCTATTATACCATGAACCAGGCATGTCAGTTAATTAGCCATCAGCTGCTATTCCTTTGTTTGTACAAAGTAGTTATTTATGATGAAAAAAAAAAAAGAGATTATTTGCTTATATTAATTATTTAAACTTACCTAAAATAAAGTGTCATAAGGAAGGAATTCAAGATCATTCTACTAACTGTTTGACTGCTAATGGAAGGTTGAACTCCAAAATTACTTCTGCTTAAAACTTCCACAAAGCAGCAAAAATAATGGAGTAAATAACTGAGTGCACTCTCTGGCTCTAGTTTTCATTTTGTCTTTCTTTTTTGATGAAGCTGCATTCAAAAGAGGTGTTGTGTTTTTTTTTAATTCAGAGTCTGTATTTATATAGATAAAATTCTGATGACATATCTAGTGTAGTAATGCTGATTTCAGCACAACATGTGGCACCCATTAAGTGTGTCTGAAGTAATTCACATTTCTGGCTTCCTGATTTACAGAGGACATAGTAGTGTGCATCATCTTATTATTGAGAGTTTAAAATTCTGGACTTAAAATACATTGTTGTCATTCACACAAAGCAGCTTACTTGTGCATATCAACCTCTGGGTTCACAGCTGAGAAGATGAATGTATATTTGAGAGATCCAGTCTGTATGGGTGTGGGTTTTGGCTGCCAATTATAAAACCATAAACTTAGAAATCAGATTTTAGTGCAGTTCTGTTTGAACAAACTCAGTGAATCCAGAGCAACTGTGAGCCTAGATGCAACTGGGAATTGCCTATAGCTAAAGAGTAAAACGGCAAAAAGGGCTATTAAGAGATAAGATTATAAGGGCTGAATCTTGCTTTCAAGGGGGGACTTTAATGGCTTAGCAGAAATGCCCCCATAATTGTCAGTTGAAGCCCTTGTCAAGCTTATCACTGTACACTCAATGGGTAACAGCCTCGAAGCTTGTTGGATATCTGCCCCGTCTCTGAAGTCCTTTTATTTTCAAGGGACCTCACAGACCTCCAACTCTGAGCAAGGGGCTGTGCACGTGGAAGTACTTATATGCCACAGTTCATTGTGTCATGTTATGGAGCCTTAGTTTACCACCTTGGGTTCCTACATTTTAGTTGATTTTCATGATTAACTCTTTTTTAAGGGCTTCTTTCTTAAAGTCCAGGAGCACTCATTTAATATATTATAAAGCAGCCAGTTAGAATGAAAAGTTATAATGAACCCAATTTGATTTAATATAGTTACCTTGTGGAGCATGAGCAGCTAAAGAGTTATCAGCTCTGACAATAACTCTGTCATTATCTTTTCCAGGACAGACTGAGCAGTGCTGCTGCATCCTATGCTGAGCACTTCAGTCCCAGGAACAAGTGACACCACTGCAAACCCATGCCAAGCTGTGACCCTGCTCAGAATGGAAAGCCAGGAAAAGACAGTAGAAATAGAAAGGAAATGGAGGGTAAAAAGGCATCTAGGTACAGTAAAGAGGCTTATCTATAATTCGTATCACTGGTAGGTATGTTCAACCATTCATTACAAATGTGTTTATTACAGTCCTCACCCTGCCAAGTATGGACCAGCATAGCTGGTATGAAGGTTTATAAAATCTTCTGATTTCCTGTGATTCTGTGGTGAAAGGCTAGATAAACATGAAGGCACCATGAAAAATGTGAGCAGAATATTCCACAGTTCTATGTTCTGTGGTTTTTTCAGGTCTAGGTGTCCTAGTTACAGGGGCCAGGACTAGTTTATCACTATGTGGGTATAACCAAAACTGTATATTCTACACCCTCTATGTAATTTCTGAGGGACTGTTAGTAATGAATCATTTGTAGCAGCTGCCTAGGGCACACCTGACACCTCAGGCTCCAAAAGATAAGGAAAGAGACAAATCCTGAGAAGCAGGAGAGTGTTTCTTTTCACACCAATGACTCAGCTGTGATAACTCCCCCCTGGGAAGGCATTAACACCTTAACACACAGCTGGAGTGGTCATCTCTGCTAATGGGCCAATAATGGACTCAACCGCACTGGCGTAATGGACAGTTGCAATGGCTTAGATCATCAAAAATTCCAAAAAATCCCATGAGTTAAACCACCCATTGTGAAACCCCCTGCCCTGGGGGATATACTGGGCATTCCCACCTCAGCCTGGGGATATATAATCTGAGAGTTTGGGGACTTGGAGTACCACTCATCGGATCCAGAGGAACAGAACTTCAACAGGACTGCGACTGCCACTCTTGAGGCTGACATCGTTACACTGATGGAACTGCAACCATCATCCCAACCAACAAGTCTCCTTCCCTCCTGCTTTGCACCCAGGGGGACCCTGCAGTGCTCAGCACAGGAGCTAACGGGGACTGTGCTGTTCTTGTCCCAGGGCGCTGGGTTATACTTTGTCCTTGTGGGTCAAAACCAGTTTTTCCTTTGTATCATTTTATGTATTGTGGTATTTTTAGTAAATTGTAATTCTGACTTGTGATCTTGCTTAAATTGGGTTAATTTCTCATGCCAGTTTACTTTTAAACCACCACTCTAGGTTACCACATTTAAATGCACTCTTGTCTAGTAGCGAATTAAATCTATTACTAGTGTTGTTGCTTTTGAAGAATTCTTCATGCCTTTTCCTAAGGAAAACACTGTGCTGTATAATATATAGCCCAGTTCAATATTTTGCACTAAAGCTGGAAGCATCTATAAACATGTCAATCCTTTTTCTTTTCCCATAATATAAGCAAGTAAGAAATGAAAGGTCAAAATAAGGGAAATTCTCTGGACTTAAGAACTTTTTCCAATATAAGTGGAAGCTAATAATGAGAAGTTCATAAGCTATCTGGGCATGTTCAACCAACGTCCTTACCAAGCATTCTCAAAATGACCTGCAGTTAAAGACCTGCTCATGATGTGTGGACCCATTGAAAACATCATTCTGATTCCTGTTAAATTCTACAGAAATCTGTTTTTTCTAGAGGGGTAGAAGAAAGGTATTTAACTTCAGAGAAGATCTGAAAATTACTCTTTACTGAGATAAGGAGAAAAACAGAACTCCAATGCAAATGTATGTATCATAAGAGATTGAGTACTCATGGAATGAAGCTGCTTGCAAGGAAATACTATTAAGGCATTAAATCAATGAAAAAAACTGTGTAGAAGAGAAGGTTGCTGAAGGTTGTAGAAATTCACATAATCTATCTCTCTGCCTGAAGGAAGCTTGGAAGAATAGTGCCTTTAAAATATGCTTTTCATCTCCACTGAAGCTAGATAGGGAGAAAAATTTAAACCTTTCTGATTTAAGTGAGCAAGTCTTTCTACCCCTTCCCCAGCTTTTTGAACTGATGATGATATATCTGGTCATCCAAGCTATATACTCTACCTCAGTTTCTCTATGGCTTTACACTCGTACTTGGAGTTTCCCTGTAAATTGCCTGGGGGAGAACGGAAGAAATGCCTCTCAAATATGCTGTACTTGCACCCAATTCTGGTCTTGCCATTATCCTCTCAAGACAGGTATTTGAATAATATATTTTTCTCTTGCTTTTCCCATTTTTCTCTTTAGAAATATTACTAACAAGAACATCTAATGCCACTCTATGGAAATATAAGGAGAAAAGAAATAAAAGTTTGCACTTTGCAGAATTCCTGAGAGCAGGAGAGATGGTGAGGAGGATACTAAAGAAAGATAAGCAGACCAAGATAAAACAACAGCTACTCTACAGCCAGAGGAACCTCCAAACTTAGCTGGTAATGGAGGCTAAAGTAAAGACGTGCCTCTAATAAGCCCAACATTAACTCACTGTAATTATACCTTACAGTAACGCTAGTTCATCACCATGGCACAGCTATAAATAGAATATAATTACTTCACATTTTCCAATAAATTCAATACATTCTGAAATGAGGTAAGATAGGAAAACCCATGATTCTAAACAGTAACACACAGCAGTTGCTATTTGCCAGAGAAACCCCTCTTAATAAATGCAGTATTAGGGGTTAGTGCTGATTTTATTTCAGAAGAAAGATGGAATTTTCTCCTGAAATGAAAATTTATGTATTTCCAGTATATCTAGGTCAGTGCAGTTGTTTAGTGCATGTGGAAAATTGACTTCTGTGTACATTATCCTGTGATGAAAGAAGAAATTGACTGTGTAGCACTGAAGTCTTTTCACTATTGTACCTCCTTCCATCAAGTCAATTTGCAAAGCCTGACTGGGCAAACTGCACAGAAAGCAATGCCTCTTTCCCACTTAAATAATTTTACTTAGACCAAAAGAAAAGCTTAAAGGGCCATTACTCAGACAATCATAGGAGTTTATTCAAGAAGGATCGAAATGCAAATGTGTTACCTTCTTGAATATGTTCAGTTCTGGGATTCCAGTTAAGATCCATATGGACTAAATATTATACTTTGTATTTGTAGTAAAAGGCTAATGTTTACTTGAAATTGTTTGTGTCTTGTGGTTTTAAAAGGAAGCTGCAAAGGTTTACAAAGCTGTGAGACTGCTTCATTTACACTCTTTCTCTTCAGCTTCTCTGATTCAACTCATTGTATCATGAAGGGTTGAGGATCTTCGTAGAAAACACGGACTGTGTGGACCAAAAAGGACAGTGCTCAAATACATAAAAAGATCTGGATTGCATGATCCAGATTGCTTCTTAAAGGAAGAAAAAACCACATAAAAAGAGTAGCCTACTATTATAGACAGATGCCTTGTAAGATAAAAAAAACACGTTACAAAAGTCAAGAAAAAAGCTCCACTTCCTCTTTTCAGGGTGAGAAAAGATTCTTGTTTAGTTAGGAAAAACTGGTGTAGCATAGGTACAGCAGCTCCTGTTAGTCACTTCTCTTTTGCAGATACCTTTTGAAAGGTGAATCAGATTGAGTTTAAGTTTGCTAATGATTTGGTTAGGTTTTGTTTTGTCCTCAGCTGAGGGATGCAGTCAAGCTGTTGCTGGCTCGTGGTCTGATGGCATAAACAAAAACAAATTAGAGTGTACAAGAAATGCATAATATTCCTAAAAAACCCCCACCCCAACAAACAAACAACAAAAAATCCAAACAAGCCTTTTCCAGAGTTACTGCAACTTTCTTGGAAATCTTCAGGGTCTCAGTAACACCACTGCTGAGGCCACCTTATGGGGCACCTTGTTCCAGGACCCTTTGATCCTGAACCCCCTCAATCTTTCAGAGAGCTACAGAGCTGGAAACCCATTTAAGCTCTTCATTTGGAACAGCAGTACTCAGCTGAATGTACATCAAAGTAAATTGGCAAATTAGCAATGCATGTGTATGCAGGGATCTCACATGTGGGTCATGCAGGGAAATAACATGGTCTTGCTCAGCAGACTCCCGGAATCTGCCACTCTGCTATGCTGTGCTGAAAGTAATTTAGAGATATTGTGTTTCTGGATCCTACTCATTCTCCTGTTCCCAAAATGCAGGAGTGCTGGTGGAGAAATATTAAACCCTGATATTTTTGAAGGTGACTTGAGACATCAAAAGCACTTCATTCCAAGCTGCTGAGAAGCTTACTTCTCTAAGGAAGTCAGCATAGAGCAGTGCTATAGAATAAATAGCAGCTCAGCATAGCCATCACCTGAAATAGATGATATACAGGGGAAAAAAAAATGCTTAGGCATGTAAGTCATAAAATCCTAAAACTCAAACTGAGATCAATAGAAACAATCAGAGTGGTAAAAAGAGAACAGTGGACAAAGGTGTAAGTGAAAAGATGTATCATGTTAGTAATTTCTGACTCTATAATCTAACTGCCCCTGGGTTATTTGTCACTTAGTATAAATGTGCATATTGCCTTAACTTGTCATTATTGTATTGCATAAATGATGTCTCCATTATGGCTGCATTACATCTCAGTAACAAATTCACTATTTTAGTTTTTCTGCTTGGATTGCACATTGAAGTTTGTCAGCTGCATGACTTTCTTCCTTCATTCACTTTGTCTTCAGTGAAAATTAACTTTCTTATGTTCTGCCCTTATCATTCTTAGACAAATAGAAACTGTTTGCTGGGTAGTGACTCACTGAAAGGAAACGAACATTCCTTCTTACTCTAAGGTGATATTAGGGACAGTAAACCCTCTCATGACATTAGTTACTCTTCACTTATTAGGCAATTCACAGTTATGTGTGAAGATCTGTGATGTGTTCTATGGTTATCTAATGCAAGTTTAGAAAAGGTTGTGAGAAAATGATGGCTGGTCTTTAGGGCTTCTCTTGCACATATAAATGCTGTTGGGGAACTATTACATGTTTTTCAGAATTATATCTGTATTTAGATACCCTGTTTAAAATACAATGTTAAAAAAAAGTTTCTTGAAAAAAAAAGGATAGACTTTTAAAAGGCTGTCATTGAGGCCATTGGAAACTGAGGAGTACCAAACTTTTGAAAAAGATGAAAAGATGAGCTATAGCAAAAAGAGGGTCCAGAGACTTAATGGTGTATTGCTCACTAATGGAGCAATTCCTAACAGAAGCAGTCTGTGCTAGAAGATCCTGTTCTGTTATGCGCTTCACTTTGCATTGTAGATTGTGCTTAAACCACTGGTCACTTAAAAATTCTTCAGACTATAGGAGAGAGGTGAATAACAGAGTTACAGTCATTCCTAGTGCACTGGAGCAGCAAACCTCCTGTCAGATGGGATGTGACTGAGAGGTATTGGAAGCCTAAGGGGGGCTGTCAGGACCCATTAACAAACCCATTTTTGCATTTTTGTCATCATATCAAGATACCTTTGGCTCACTGTCTTTGGAAAGATCTAGTGTTTCAAAATCCTGAATCTGCAAAATCTTTGTGACTTTCATATTTTTGGCAGCTACATTTTAAGAGCAGTTAGGATTTATTCGCTAATATTTTTGAAATACCAAGACACATTTTGTGGTAAGATACTGTAGAAATGCAACACCTTTGGTTTCTAATGAGTGGTAATGCTATCAAAGACTAATGATAATAGCTAGTTGTTTGATTGGTTCCATAAATTAGCCAAACTATGGGGAGAGGGTGAAAAACAAACAAATTTTCAAATGAGAGTCCATTTTAGTTTAATCCATAGCGTGAAGAAATTGTGCATGACATTACCAAAAGGCAAAACTTCATCTCTGTTGTCCTTGTATTCAAAAATGTCAGACCCAGAAGAGGCACTGGGGAGAAACAGATTGTTCTGGTTTATTGTCCATCCACGGAGTGGCAACCTACCGATGCACTGCAAGGAAGCAAGAACGGCTTGGAGCATTTCTCTAAGGGAGGTCAATCTGCACAACAGCATCTGCCCCATGACTAGGAGGTGAAACTACTCCAAAACTATTCAGAACTTTGAAAGTGTTTTTGAAATAAAGAGGATAAGTGAAAACATCATGTGTAACTATTTGTACAAGTGATATTTGTGAGCCAAGGTGAACATAAGAGAACTGATAGATCCTAGTAGAAAGTAAGTGATAGAAACTACTGTACTAGAGTAATTGTAAGGTTTTAATTTGGTTGCAAATATTACATGTTTGATTTTTTTAGATTAGTTTGACATTATTCCTGATGTGTACTTAATTCACAGTCCAAAAAGTCAAAGGAAAGCTTTACAGTCTCTCAACTGTTGGTCAAGCAGCATATGTGCTTTAATTAAATTCACATTTAAAGGGCATCTATTTGGGGAATGTAGACTAGTTCTTTCATCTGTTTGTGTAATAATTTTGGAGGATAATAGTTGGAGGTGTTGAGTTGTAGACATTCTCTGTTATCTCCAACAGTTCAGAAGCATCTAGTTTTTTTAAGGCTTCTATATAATATGAGAATTTGAAAAATAATAATGTTAATCAGCATGAAGCACACGTTAGTTATGAGTTAGTGCAGAGAGGTATGGAGTTACAGCAGTGCAGTCAGTGTAAATCAAGCCACCCTCCATGTTTTTCCACAGCAAGCACTGGTATAGTAATTCAAACTGTGTAGATGTACCACATTATATTTCAGTGCCTCTTAGCCTGAGATGTTCATTGTTAAATTTGATGTCCAAAGGAGTCCACCAATGGACAGTGGAAGTGCTTTAGTAGAGGTGAAAAACTACATTCTCATTTCTTTTCAATAGTTTACTAAAATTAAAAAAAATCCTTGAGATCCTAGAGAATAAATGTAGGTGCTTAGCATAAACATGCAGTTGGTTCATGTTGCTGTTGAACCTTAACTACTTTAAGAACATTTCAAAAACAAGGGTTTGTCCCCCCTTACCTCATATCAGTCCTGCTTAGCAAAAGTTTGACCAGACCTAAGCTCTTTGTCAGTATCCTAACCTCCCATGGTTCAGCTGTTAACAGAAGTATTGGAATAGATGCTACAGGAAGCATAAGGCTTTGCAAATCAGAGAGGAATTTATTTAGTAATGTAGTTTTATTTAGAGATTGCTCATTAATTCTTTAAATCAGCTTTTGGTTACAAGTATTTGCTTAAGTTTATGCAACATAAATTGCATACAACTACAACTCAAATTACTTCTTATGAATAATGTATTTGAACAAATATAGGCCTTTAATGTGTTTGCAGTTGATTTGTAGTCAGCTCATAATTTTTATGTCTGGGCTCATTTTTTCAAGTTGTTTACTTGTTTAAGTTAGAAGTGGGATTTTACATGTTTCCAAGTGTTTACTATGCAATTTTCAAGCTCTGTGATTTGCTGCTTAAGGTGCTTTTTTTCCCCCACCATGAAAATCTCTGGAAGTCCGCTCCTGAAACATTTATTGTGTTTGAGTTTACTGTGCATGTGATGGAAAGAGAAGAAAAAACAGATGAAAAATATTTCTCTGCTTCTTGTGCAAATATTGTGAATTCATGAAGTGGTTGTGCTAACATCTAATAAACTCTTTTAGCATTCCTCCTATATGAAAATATACGTGTCCAAATATTCATGACTAAATAGAATCAACGTATGCATAGACTGGCATAATTCAGGTTAAATCAGTAGAATAAACCTTGAGAAATATTTCAAGAGGAAGTACTCTTGTTGGCAGGTCAGGTTTTCTGAAAGAGAAAACCTTTCTTTCAGATCAGTTTCTGAGAAACTGCTGGAAGTGCTGCTGTTTCTGGTCTGGGACACCTTGGTGTCCTGCTCATCCTCATATTGGCCCTTTTGAGATGGGATGGACTCAGGTACTTGTCATTTCTTTTAATTGATCAGTTTTGGACTGTGATAGCTTAAGTTTCTGGTCGCCAGTCAATCTCGTGCTGGTCATTCATTTGCCCAGTCACCCCAGTCACATCTGTCCTTTGAGAGGGACAGGTCAGGGACAAGTAGCTCACAAAATGAAATGAAATGAAATGAAATAGCTGTTTCACTGCTTTGCCCAGGCAGCAGGATTCCCAGGCAGCATAGGTCTGGGAATGGATGAACACCAGCAGCTCTTTGGTTAAAGGACTTCTCATCCTCCTTATGAAGGAGAGTTGCCATCCCTGCAGCCCCTGTGCCACCATGAGAACTCCATGGCTATGACCAAGTGAGGCTCATCCTGTGGAAGACTTCAGACATGTCCAGAAGGTGTTGAAGCAAACTGAGAGAGAAACTTGCAGTAAGGACAGATTAGCAGAAAGAGCAATCAAGTCATAACAGAAAAACAGGGAGGGCTGAACACTGGCATTCTGTCTGAGGCGAAGGACCACCATTCAAGCTCCTTGCTACAAGCTTTAGGCTTCGTTTGGGCTTGAGTCTAGTCTGTGCAGTTACAAGGGCCTTTCTGGTTCAGTGCTAGCCCTGATGAGCGCCTGTGCCACTCTTCATATAAGACATGAAATCAAAAGCTATACAGACCTTCAAAGCTTTCGCAGTCTTCTGAAAAGCTACTCAGACAAAAATGCACTCTGTTATTTTAATCTGTGCTCTGCATAATACTGTCAGGGCTGTGCTGACTTATATTCTGCTGTGATTTTTCCACTGCAGTTTTCCTTCCTTATGGAGAGTTAAGGCAGTCCTTAATAAGACTAGCTAAAAAAAAAAAAGTAAATATAATAGTGGTGTCTGAAAGGATACTGCCTATTATTTTGCCTTATAATTAGTACATCCTGGATCTGTGATCAAGAGACAGAATTAAGGTTAACTTCTCTGGCTGGTGAGAGTTCTCTGTCAATGCAAGTGATGGGGGGAAACCAAATGGGGGAGTGTTCTGCTGCTCTACTCCTTATCCACTCAGGTTTCTCAGAAAAAATGACTCACAGATTGGTTTCCACAGATCAGTGGCCATCATCCTCTGCAAGGAGATTTGGTTTCCAGGACAACTGTTGCCAAGACATACTAGTTTTCCTTTGGAACAATTTCAGTGTGTTATTTCTGTAGAGCAAACCATCTCCCACGTCTATTGTTAGACCCATGTGAGAAACTATCAGAGTTTTAGCTCCATGTGGAAATTAGGAAGCGGTAGGAAGGGAAAGCAAGTCCCTTCCTACCGCAAGAGAGAATTTGCAGTCCTATGGGGATCTGCACAAAGTTTATGGTCTGTCAGACTATACATGCACTCTGCAAACAGAGGTCCCAAAAACCAGCACTGGAAGCCTCTTGAAGACGTGAGATCAAAATGAATTCCCAAGCTTACAGATCTCTGAAAATATTTAGTTGGGAATAGGATAAGGTCCCTGGGGATATTCGGTAATGAAAGAAATAGAGATATATGGTCTTATGATTGAGTACTGTGGACGTGATCAACCACTGCATGTGCTGGAAGCAACAGTTTCCAACAACTCACTCAACCTGGGAAATGCTTGTGGTTTTTAGGAATGACTGACATGCCCTCAAAGGACCATTCTGTTGTCTTTGAAATTGCTTGTGAATTTTGTATCACCAGAAGGATTGCCTTAGCTTCACTGTTTTGGTTGTGTAACGTCAGCGGTATATACACAATAAAGAATCCCTCTTGTTACTGATGTTTCTAAAATTTACGATTTAAAACTTGACAATGCTTTGTTTATTTTCTTGGCATTTAATTCTTTTAGTTCAAGTGGAAAATGTTTGTGATTATTGTATAATGTTAGATAATATTCAACTGATAAACTACTCTCTTGAAAAGTACAAAGCAAAGTATTTTAGCACTGTTCTTGTTGTCCACCAGAGGTCACTTACAGGCCACTTTATTTATTACTGGCTGTGTTTTCACTTGTCTAGTTAGCATCTGTTTTTTCCAGTATTAAGTATTCCTGTATCAGCTGGGCAAATGAAGATCCTGAAGACCCTGTTAGTGACTTTCAATCTTTTCTAGAATCATTAACTTTAAGGAATAGAAAGGCAAAATCCTGGTGGAACATAAATAAAACCATGAAAAGCTGTGGGAACTTCATTGATCCTATAACCTTGATAGATAATCTCAGTAACTACACCATGCTTCACAAGTTTTGCTGTGCATATTAAAGTATTTTCAGAGTGAACAGACTCTAACCTGTATTACTATATCTACATGGGATTTTTGTCTGGATTTCTACCTGCTCAATCAAAAAACCCTACTTTTTCAATATGCACTTAAACTGAGAAGTAAACTGTGTTTACAGCTTCTGATAATTCTACTGTATTTGAAAGTCAGCTTTTGCATGCTAGTGGAGGCCTTTGACTTGTAAATATTCGTTGCAACATGATGAAAACCCTTGAGAAATCTTTACTTGACAGATCAGTTGTCAGTGTGAACAACTCATCCAACTTTAGCAAAAGCTGCCATTCTACATCCACTGGTGTGTGTAAAGTGAAAAGGCAAAAATCAGACATGGTCTTTTATGAGGTCTTAAGCTTTAAGAAATGCTTGGTGTTTGAAGATGGTAAACAGAAAATATCCCTGTTCTGCTCACATTTCATTTACAGAAGATGAAACAAAAGGAAAGAAAAAGAGCAAGAAGATTCCTGTTCCTCCAAGTTGAATGAAGTACAGAAATCCCTCATTAGTCTGCAGACTCCATTAGACCAGCTGTTAGATAATGAATGAATGGCATTTATTTTTGTTTTGCTACTTTTGGGCAGCAAGATTTAATCATTTCTTGCACAGACCACTATAGTGCTGAAAAGTTTGGCATCATACATTCATGTAAGCATCACTATATTATTTGTTTGATTGAGTAAATATCAAGGTGTAAACTGTGGTTTTATCATGAAGCACTGTAATTTATCTGTATGTAGGTGTACTGGGGCAGACAAAAACCTCTGATATTCTCTATCTCCCTAGTTCTTCTAACACTGGGACAAGACTGTAGCTGTTCTCAAATATAAATATGCAACAATTTTACCCAATGCTTAGTTTTCCAGTTGCACTAAACAATGCATTCTTTGAAGGACTCAAACAAAAAGCAGGATGAAAAATATCCCGGTGCTGGATAAAAACTTTTACTGAGTGATGGGTGGCCCATAGACAGATATGTTTCAAATGTATAAGGTAAAATCCCTTAAATCTCTATAGAGGTGAAGACAGAAATTTTTTGACTTTATAGTCAAACTTTTCCAACATAAGTAAAACAGAAGAGCTGACTAGGGCTGGTAAGAATAGCGTCTTGATGTTACCTTCTTTCAGAATCTCATGATTTTAAAGCTTAGATCTCTTTTACCTCAGATGACGGGAAACTCAGTCAGCAAATTTTCAAAAGAGGAGGAGAAGCTCAGTACATGTGTTCCTAATAGTTAGTATCCCAAGTGAGGGATCCTGTGTGAATTGTGAACATTGAATCTCAAACAGAACTTTCTCTGAGTTAAGCAAGTTGTTTGAGATTTGGGTCTGGTCTGCCTCAGAACTGTCTCTCTCTATTACAGTTTCTTTAAAGATTATGCTCAGCCTTGCAAACTGCGCTACTACCATGGCATTGTTCCTGCCATATAAATTCCCTCTTCTCTCACAAGCAGTTGATACCTTTATCCTGCTTTTAATATACAAAGTGGACACAAGACACCCCAAGATTTTTTAAGTAATGTGGGTTGCCTATGTCAGAAGAGGAAACAAAAGAGAAAACAACTGTTCATCTGCACAGTCTCTTTGGCAGACTGACAAGTGGAAAGAAATAGATAAAGATCTTCAACTCTGCTCCATCCTTCTTATTGTGCAGAAGTACAGTTGCACAGTAGAATACACAAGCAGAAGAAAAAAATCCTGCACAGGACAGCTCCTACTTTATATTTTTGTAAGAGCTCTAATTAAACTCACTGTATGAGCACCTATTAAGAATGGTGCTCCATAATACCTGCTCTGAGGTTTTTCTGAAACAAGGTTATTCCTAAAGTTTTGTTCTTCAGAAGTCTTTAATCCTGACTCTAATTGTCTCAATGAAAAGTTTGAAACACGTTGTAAACTCCTGGTTTTGGGATAAAAGCACTCTGATGGTCTGACATCAAAGTGAATCGATGAGCTAGCTGTGCATTTCTATCCACTACTTTAGCCATATATTCCTTTGCAAGTGTCTAGAAGCTGTCACCCTGCTATGTTGCGATGAAAATAATTGGATATAGTTCCCACTTCTGTTATTCCCATATGATATTGCTGGTGGTGAAGAATACTCAAAACTGATGGCTCCAAAGGCAAGTTTTAAACTTCAAAAGCCAAGTGTTCTCCTATGCTGAGCTGCTTGCTTCTCCAAGAAAATCTGCAGAGAGCTGCACCATATATCAAAGAACATCCAGACACAAGACCACTCCCTCAAATGAATTGTATACAGAAAGAAGGAGCTAAAAAAAAAAAAGTTACTGAGGAGCTCTGTACACAAACCTGGAATCAGAAGAACCAAATCATTCTGGAGGAAATGAAGTCTGTATAGAAATGAGCAGATAGAAAAAAGCAATTACAGATCTAGTGAAGAAAAACATTTAATAGTTTTAATAGTGAATATTAAGACATCTGCCCTTATAATTTTTATTTTTCATTTAATACAGACATTTAAAATAATCCTGTAGGTTTGGAACTTCATATAAACTTGCTGTGTTTGGCAGACTTTAGTAGAATTTCTATGGTGTGATAAATTAGGTTTCAGCAAGATGGGGCCTGACTTGGTAAGAACATAGGGGTGGGGAAATTGCTGACAATCACGTCTGGTTCATACTTTTGCTTTTACAGGCAAGCAACCTTCAGGGAAGTTGAATAGTCATACAAGAAAACAGACATTTCTGAGGGTTAAAAGTTGAGCCTTGGATATCTTGTGGTGACAGCATATAGATCCCAAGTTTGCTTCTTAGCCAAAATAGCAAAGGTCTAATTCCAAATCTCTTTTTAGTGATGTTGGCTCTGCAATGTTTTTACCAAATAACATCTGACAAGTAGCACTGCTCTGAACTGATGCGTTCATTGTATTTTTACAGACATTAAATTTATTCTGGCTCCTGAACAAGGCAGCCTGACAGCCTACAACATCTCTCTTTGATGCTACCACAACAGAGAACAATAGCTGGAGAAATGGGATCTTAACACTGCTGCAGGAATGAAGAGTTTTCATTTTTGCAGCTAGAAACGACTAACAGATCTTTCTCTGGGTAAGCAAATTTTTTACTAGCAAAATTGCTAAAAGGTCTCTTTTTCACCATTAAGTTTTATGTTACTAATTTTGCAGAGCTACCAGGCACACTTGTTCTTTCTGCTCCTTCTGTTGTCCAAACAATGGTACCATGGGCAGCTGGACAACTGAAGCTCTGTTGCAGGAAAGGCAGTCACTGCAGTTGAGCCTCAAACAGCCTTCTCTCGCCTAGGTTATTAAAAAATGTATCCTTTGACTGAATAAAGGGGAAAAACCTTACAGTCAAAACTTTTGGTGCCTGCAGTTGTGCTGATTTTTAGTTGTTCATTTGTACTGTAACATAGCCAATGTCTGTCCAAGGCCAGACAAAGAGCAAAGGGCTCACTCCCAGAATGTCACAAGCAGCCCCTGTAAATAGGGGTGGCAAGAATGAGGTAGGCAATCGTCATGATTGCACAAAATGGAAATCAGCCAGTAAGCAACCTCTTGCCAAAATAAAGCACAACATAACAGCTTTGGTAGAAATGTCAGTGATTTGTCTTTTTCTTTTGGCAGGCTGGCTCGTCCTTGTGGTTAAAATTCAGCAGGTTTCAGTTTAATTACTTCACTACTCCACTGTATTGTGCTGGCTGCCAGGCAAGTCAGTGGTGCAGAACGAGTTTCACTGAATACTGGTGAAATAGAGGTGTTGGTAAGCAAAGATATCTTTGGCTTTGGCAAGTATTTGACTGTATTGAGGCCATGCAACTCTTGCAGGTGCAAACATGATGGTTAGAAAGGACTTTTGTAGGCTGCCACACTGGGGCACAGCAAGCTGACAAGGAATGTTGAACGGCCTTCTGTCCCTGAGTAGTCTGTGTATAAATGCAATATCTGCTTTTGAGGAGCGGTTTCCCTAGTACTTAACTTCAATAGGGCTATCCTCTGTTGTCAGGCTGTCAACTTTTGGACTAATGACAGAGCTGTCACCTCCAAGACTAGGTCTGGAACAAAGGCTTCCTGCTGCCTCTTCCAGGTTCCCTTCTCTGCTGTTACCTGCATTGGGTGGATAATGTCCTAAAGCACTTTTCAAGGAGGAATAAAAGAATTACCTGAGATCACTGTCTTTAAATAGGAGCTCCAGAACTAGCTACCTCCTAAATATAAGTTTCAGGTGATCTTTCAAAGCCTAATTCTGATTTCTGCTGAGAAATCAGCAACTGTGTATGTCTTGAGACCTGAATACTTATTACATCCACACAGAGTGATTCTCCGTGTGAGAATTCTCTATCTTTCTTTAAATTTGCCAAAGGGTAAATGGGCACTTTGGCTCTCAGAGGGAAGGATTGGGGTGGTCACTCTGGAAAACTTTGGAGGCAAATAGAGCCTAGATTCTGCCAGGCAAAACCAACAGATTTGTGTGAGGTCAAGTCTCTTATCTGAGGGCTTGCATTTTGTTTTCAAGTTTTCTGTTATTGGGCCTTTATTTGAAGCTTTGTCTTGTTACCTTCATGGGAGACATCAGCAGTGTCAACTTCCCTGGTACTGGATAATTAATAGGGTATAGATATTTCCCAAAAGGAAGTCCTTACAGGGCTGCTAAGAACTGTCTGGAGTCCATGAAATGGATAACAAATAAAAACCAGGACTCAAGGTTTTTTATATTAGTTATATCTTTCCTTATTTTATTTTGGTATGTGCCACTTCCTCAGACTTTGATGGGAACCTAATGGATGAAAGCATAAAGAGGTATATAGAAGTCTGGTGCTTCTTAAACTCTGCTTTTTATCCTAATTATGATGTTCTCACAGTTATATACTAGTGATTATACTCTATATTGTACTTTATCAGATCAAACATGACAGGAGAAGCCGCTCTCTGTGGGAAATCTTCTCTGAAGCTTAAAATAAAGAGAAATAATTGAGGTGACTAGCAGAATTCATGCTGGATTTGATTTTTCTCTCCTTACTCAAATCTGTCAACCAAATGGTGCTTCCTAAGCTTCTTTTTCATTTTGACTGGTAGAACTGGGAGAAAATAAGCCCACTTGACTTTAGTATGTGGCTTATTTACTATAAAAGTTCATCAGCTCATGTTTGTGGTAGTTTCATTTTGGGTTTTTTTTCAGACAAAACTCATGATTACATTGAATATGACCCTCACATTGAAAACAAGAACACTTACTGTGGTACAGCTCGTCAGAATGTCATGCAGAGCTTTACCTTTATGATGTTGCTCTCCGTGACTACTCTGCTGCTCAGAGAGGGCAGCAAAGTATTACAGGTCTTTTGGGATCCAAAATTACTTCAGCTCTCTCCACAATACTGAGGAGAAATGTATCTTATTAATACACAATACTTGAAAAGTAAAATAGAGGAAGCAATCGGATCATTTCTGCATAAACACACTGAAGCTTTTTTGTCCTTTAAACTGTGGGTATTTGCTAGTAGTGGAAAAGATGCTTCAAAAGAAGCATCTTAATCACTTTGAGCTTAGGCATACAGCAACCCTGGTAGCTGTGAAGAGTCCCAGCAGAAACACAATAGCTGGAGATTCATTCCAAATTGGAAGATGTGAAGATAAATCCTTTAAATTTAGACATACAATATTAAAGTTAATTTGCAGCATGGTGAGATTGATGACCATTGCTCTATTAGGTATTTTCATTACACCTTGAGATTTTCAGATTCTTAGAAGCTTGGTTATTTCTTTTCAGGTTTCTATACATACTGATACAATCAGAGGCTACATGAAATGGTTCAGACACTATCCTTTGTTTGATCTTTTGCCTGAAGAGAGGAGTGTATTTCCCAGTCAACCCTTTAAAATTATGTAAATAGAGAAATTAATTAAATTACTTTGCTTGATTTGTTGCAGACCTGTAGATTTAGCAATGATTCTTTTTCAGCTTTTCAATGACTTAAGCTTTCACTATTGACAGTAACAAGTACAAATGACACAGACAAACCTGAAGAGGAAATTTATTCCTGCCCAGAAATTCAGCGCAGTGCTCCTGCAGTCAGTGGCTCACCAGGCAGAGATGATTCCAAGATGCAAAAAGAGAACCAGGTATAGAGCTATTACCACTTAGCAATACTGTATTTTTGACACTCCTTATCATCCCTTTAGTCTTTTTTCATGCCTCCTTCAACCTTTCATTTTGCCCTTTTACTTCTTTTCTTCTGCTCCATTAGCCTTTTTTAAGCTCTGCAGAATTTCAAGGACCTGAAAATGCTTTCTGCATTTAAAATGCTACTCTAGATATTTACCTTATAGTAAATAAATAAAAATACATAAAATAGAGCCATAATGAGATTTTAATCTGCTCGTACTATTTGTACTTAGTCAATTCCTATTATCCTCTACTAAATTATTCCTGCTTTTTCTTTCCAGAGGCCAGCTCTCAAAACCAGAAATCATACTAGCTAGAGTTGGCTACTAATCTGATGGTCGTAACTTGATTGCTTCGTGCTCTCTGTGCCTCAACAATAGAGGTAATTTTTTTTCATGCACTGCTGCAAACAGCAAATAGATCTGCAAGTGCTTTCTGTCATGTGGTAGAGCCAAATCACCTGCTCCTCTGAGTTGCCAAATTAGTTCCTGTACAAACTCCTAAGAAGCACATATCATGCCCTTTACAACTTCATGGTGGAAATAAGTAAAGCCAGCACTATCTTTCAACAAACTGCTTGAGGGATTTATCCTTAATCTTACAATTTTGCTCATTTTCTAGGTCGTTTGCTATCACGTGTGATTGGAATGCAACTGAAGTATATTGGCTTTCTGGTTTGAGAAAGTGTACCTCTGCAATAACATGGGACAGCATTTATTTCATTGGATTTTCAGTGCCAAAAGTAGATGTAGTAAAGCTCTTTCATTAAAGTAATGCATCCCTTAGAAAATTAAACTTTCCGTAGGAACAAATCATTTTTCCTGAGATGTTTTTATTTTCCTGAGATGGACAGGTGGAGGAAGAGGATGAGAGGAGTCAGTGTTTGCTGCTCTCTCTAAGCACTTAGGAAATATAGTGGGAAGAAAACTTAGAAAGCATGTAGACAACTTTATTTTAAATCAAACTTTAGGAGAAGAATTCGGAGGCTTACAGAGTTCCCCTGGAAAAAAGTAGAACCTCTAGGAATAAAAGGAGCTTTGGAACCACAAGGAGAGAAAGGAGAAAAAGGAGAATAGGGAAGTAAGAAAAAAATGTCTCATTTCTATAATCTGGTTTTCAACTTTTTAGTATATTCTTAAAAATATATTTGTGTTAGCGTCTGGTATTCCTATAACATCATTTGAGGAAAGGTGGAATTTCCAGAAGTGTGAGGAGCAGAAAAATAAACCATCTATTACATAGGAGATGAGTTGCCCAACAAAACTGGGGGAAGAAAATCTGAAATGAGACACTAGCTTATTGTTGTCTGTGTGCGAAATACCAAAACCTCAATCTTGTGTTATAAACAGCATTTTTCTTCCTCTCACTTTTTGTCTGTTCATCTGGTTTTTACTTCAACTTTAGTTCATTTAAAAATGTTTATATGTGTGTTTTCAACTTTTAGAACCAGGTTTTTCTCTCTGAATAGAAGATGACTTTGGCAGCCCTGAGAATTAGAAGTCTATCCAAGTGTTCACTTTAGTCAGGGATAAGGCTCTCCCAGTTAGATAAATTCTCATGAACAAATCTGCAATGTAGCTTTGATTTCTCCTCTGGACACCAAACAGCTGTCATACATGGCAACAGATTACAGGGGAGCTAAGCACCTTGGAGACAGGTGTGGTGCACTCATTTTAATATAAGTTACTTAGTAACAGGAGTAACTCCCAATTATAGTAACTGATGACTTGCAGAGACAACTGCTTTGGAAATAAAAGTACAAGTTTTGAAGGCTGAATTAAATAGATACAAAACAGGCAAGGTCCAATCATTAGTAAGTTTTCTTTTTTGCCTTGTAAAATGTTTGTGAGGAATAAGATCTAGAAGAGCTTGAAACAAATTTATGTTGCTCATGGGTGATGGTCATTAATTAAATGGTGTCTCACCGAGCACATCCTGCCTGAACTGACCTGAAAAACTAAGAATTGCTTTCCCGACTTATAGGGCAGGGCATATTGCATGGATTGCAGGATCAGACACTGTTCTCCATGTGCTTGTGCTTTAAGCATTGCATTGGTATTCCCAGGTGTCTATTTTCTTAGACTTCTGTTGGATTCTGCCTGCTGCTTCAACTAGTTCTGTTTATAGCTGGTATCAGCTACTTCTGAAATACAGTTTTGACATGGATAAATAACTAGAGCGTGATCAGTTTTTGGTATAATACAATTATGCTCACTTTTGTTTCTAGCTTTGATTTTTAAAGTGCATCAAGAGTATTGCCAAAAATCATATTTGTCTCAACTGGAAAAGAAGATGCTTTTGGCAATGGAAAATCTCATTGTGCGAAAGCTGAAAGTGCACTTGCCTCTCCTAGGAATGAGACTGAGAACACAGCTTCATAAGACTTCATAACGGGTTTGTTTGGGAGTATTTAATGAACAGGCTGAAGGCAGGTTCATGTGTCTTAATGGAAGGGCTGTAACTCAGAGGAACTGGAAGGCTGGAGAACCAAATAATAAAAAATTAAGATTGTGCAGTAAAGTAAGACTGGAAAAATGCAATTACATTAATTGTTCAAATTCACATACCTTTGTGAATTCTTGAGCTGATGAATCTAAGAAAAAGCAAAGTTTTTGTTCTCAGTTATGGGGTTGATATAGAATTTTATTCCCATAAAGGTGGCCTGGAATAACCAGAACCAATTTATAATTGTTCTCTCTTTGATGTTCAGTTTTGAATCTCCTAATAAAATACAGATTTCATTTTTCCAGTCATTATGAATTAAAATGTGTTTATCATAGTGGTATAAGGTTAATAAGTTATGGCATGCTTAGCAGGCAATTTGTTATATCTGCCGGAGGCTCTCACAAATGTAGCATGAAGGAAGAATTTTTTTAATAATCTTGAAACTAATGAAAAATTGTCTATATTCCATCTTTGAGCTAAGCTGTAAACTTGGAGAGATTACTCTCCACATGTTGCTTCTGGTACATTCTTGAATTATATAAATAATGGACAGGGCATACAGTCCTGTGTTACTTCATGTAGCGGTTTTGAACCCACTTTTATGCACAACAATGATGACGGAAAACTGAACAAAATTAGCAGCGGGGGAACAGTTTATTACTTGGGATTCAACTAGGGAGAAAAGAAGAACTTATGGGGACTTAAAATTTTACACAGAGAAACACTCGACACGCAGAAAACAAAAAAAAAGGAGAAAAAGGAAAAAAAACCAAAAAAACCCAACAAAACTGCTTTTCAAGCTAAGTGACTAGCTGAGAAAACAGAGGGAGGGATAGGGAAGCCGTCTCTCTCCCTCCCTCTCTGATGGTGTACTCACAGCCTTTGAGGTTTTCTACAAAACAAAAAAGAAGTGAAAAGCAACCCCCCTCCCAGGACACCTTTGAAAAGCTACTACTTGCTATCAAGCTGGACCTTGCTCCGGTGCCGAGGGGAATGGGTGGAGTCATGCCGCACGGTCTGAGACCCGGGAGGAAAGGGGCCATGTGCTCCCCAGCTCGAAGGAAGATGAAGAAGAGCGAGGACTTCTGTGTTCAGCCTTTTTAAGCCCTCCAAGTCTCGCACAAATCTCGCTGTCTTCTTCCTGGCTAAGCCATCTTCTGATTGGCCAGCGATCCAGGCTGCACCTCTCTTCCAGGGTATTCACTCCAGGCAAAATGGTGGTTCCCGCTGAAAACCGCGTGTTTGGAGCTTGGAGGCGCCATGTTTTACTGGCCGTGGGCACTCTGGGGATGCCCTGGTGTGGCTGCTGCTGCTGCTCTCAGGGATCCCCTGCAGGAGGGACCCCCGGCGCCGTTGGGGTGCTCCCATGGCCGCGCTCTTGGGGCTGCCGCCCGTGCTGGGACTGGGGGACCGCCTGCCAGCCCCCCCCATGGTGGTGCGGGGCCGTGCGCTCCAACACCATGCCGCCCGCCGCGCCAGGACTGGGGTGGCAGCATGGCAGCCCACACTGGGACTGTGGTGGCACCATGCACCATGAGTGGCACCACTGGCCCCGGGGCCGCCCGCTGCCGGCCACTAATTGCCACTGCCATTTGCCGCTGCCGGGTTGGGAGCCACCGCTCAGGCACGGCAGAGCACGCGGCAATGGGCCAGGCACAGCCTTGCCACGGCTTCATTCCTGTGCCCTCTCACCGCCTCCGGAGAGGCTGCCGCGGCGGCAGCCCCGCAAACCACTGCCTGCCGGGACCAGGAAGAGGGGAACACCCCAGGCAAGTCCCAGCTTCGCTCCGCGGTTCCGCTCAGAGCAGGCGCCAGTTTTGTTTGTNTTCATTCCTGTGCCCTCTCACCGCCTCCGGAGAGGCTGCCGCGGCGGCAGCCCCGCAAACCACTGCCTGCCGGGACCAGGAAGAGGGGAACACCCCAGGCAAGTCCCAGCTTCGCTCCGCGGTTCCGCTCAGAGCAGGCGCCAGTTTTGTTTGTTGTGCCGCCTCGCCACTGCCGTTCCCGGTCCTGATCCGGGACATAGGGAATGACAGTGGTGATGGAGCTTTGCAGATTTACAGACACCAAGATCCCAGTCCCCTTTCCCTTAAGGAAAACCAGGATTTTACACAGACAAGGCAAGAGGGCACCCCTTACACACCCTCCCCCTTCCCAAGCCCCAAGGACCCCCCCCAATGCTACCCCGAGACTCGAAGCCCCCCCGACACCCTCAAAAGAGACCCAGCACCCCTCAAACCCCAACAGTTCAGTATTTAGTGTTGCCTTTGCTACAAGTGCACTTTAGTTCTAAAATTGACTGGTAACAGTCACTTGGAGTAGTATTTGTCATCTGGGTACAGAGGCCCACTGCACACAAATGATTACTAACATGCAAATAATTTCTTCAAAGTTTCAGCTATTTTATGCAGTTCTTTCCATGTGATGGGAAAATGAAATGTACAAAACAGTATATGTATAAAACAGCAAACAGACCAACTAGGTTGCTTTATGTACAGTAGAAAAATCACAAGAGAACAAGATGATTTTTTTTTTGCAATCTATAGGCATCAATTGAAGTACAGGAGATATAAATCAATATTGAAATGTAGTAGAAAACAGAATTTTTTTGTCTTAAATTAAACACAAAAGCCTGATGAAGAAATGCACTCCAAGTGAAGTTTAGTTCATGCAGAAAAAGAGCAAAAGGCCTTATTTATGTGAAGAGGTCCTTAATGTGAGAGAAGTGATACCATAGGTGTCTATGGTTTTCTTGAGTGGAGCTTCTTTCACTTCAAGTGAACTAAAGAAAGGAAATTACAGGCTGTACTAACTAGTTGTAGGTAAATACAATGACAACAAAGCACAATTCTAAAAGTTCGACAATTAAGAATAATTTTTACATGAAGACTTTAAGATTTTGACCATGCAGGAATAGATTTCCTCCTCTTTCACTTACTTTAAGACACGTAAGGTAAGTGCCTCTACAGAGGGAAGGACTGTGTCTGTCCTGGCAAGTCATATGGACCCACAAGAACATAGGGACATATCTGTATAGAGGAGCATTTGATGTCCAGCTCATCTGTTTTACAGTTGTTATTTTTGTTGCCTAATTCCCTGTCTACCCTTCTAAGAAATGAAATTTCTTTTCTCTGCACAAGGTTATACAGATAAAGCAAAAAAGCAATTACAGTAATTGGTGAAGGATTTGAATTTTCTAGAGTATCATTTATCTGCTGATCTGCATCATGTTCTCCTTGTCATTACTGGCAATGTAACTTTGCCAGTATTACTTGGTGTTCTGCAGCTATGAAAACCAGAACTTTTTAAATTTTGCCTAAAAATTTTCAATGAATACTTGTTATATGAAAAACCCAGGATACGGTGCAATATTTAAAAGACAGATTTGGGTTAATTTGGGACAAGAGATATTCTGGAGAGTAGGTACAGTCGTGTTGGGCTTTCTGGTTTAGGGATCAATGGTAATTCAGTCTCCAATGCATTTATTTAGAATTATTATATAAGTCTAATTTGAGACTGTATCTAAAGATTAAAACAATATTTTGTGACTATTTAATTTGGAGCTGGATCAAGAGCAATGATGTGTTACGCCCCCAGTAGCCAGTAGGCCGCAATAACAAAACTCATTTGTAAAGGATTTGGAGAAGTATTTTGCAGATGTGAATGTTATTTTCTATCAACTGATTTTTATTTTTTTTTAGAAATACTATTCCTAATTGCTGTATCAGTCCCTGTCTTAGTACTTCAGCTCTGAAATGTAATTGAGATTATTTTTACATTATTTTGCCCAGTAAATCTCCACTATAGTTGTTAGAAATTAAAGAAGCTTCTTGTAACCTTTTGTTAATATCATTTATGTTCAGAGAGCACTAAGCTTCATTCAGATGGGATCTGTAGAAACCTCACAACTGTTTGCAGGTAAGTGCAAAAATATTCTTATGCTAAAAATATTGGAAATTCACAAAAGCAGAATGAGAGAACATTCCCATTGCATGTTGAGATTCATACAGCCCAAAGTTAGCAGATAACTAACTTTCTTACCAGGCTGTGTACATGAAAGGTGTATTTGGCCCCAGCAAGGATGGTGTATATAGCAAATCCAAGCTGCATTTCTTGAATCTTCTTGAAGTAAACTGTCCTTAAACTTTTAGACTTCAGTCTGGTGTGACTTCTGCTTTCAGTATTCCCTGTCTTGCAGGTTTACCCTTGTGTAAACCATCTCAAGGGAAATGTTCCCCAGCCGTAACACCTCTTTTGCAAAAGAGAAGCTGCTTCCCTTCTTTTTCTGGAAAACCAAACTGTGCTCTGTATTACACTGCTCTATCCATCCCTAGAATTGCACCTGTGCAAGTGAAAGTTCTATTAATTAAATAATTAAATTAAATATAGCAATTAAATTAGATTACATATAGCTCTGTTAATCTTAATTTACACAGTAAACTGTCCTACCCTAAACCAGTGTTCAGAGGAGCAGAATAGCAGTACCGAAATCTGAGAGCTTTGAAGGCCACTACATGGCAGCAGGCTGATCTCAGCTTGGACAAAAGTCCACAGGGCAGGAACTAGATCTGGGAATAGAAAATGAACCTTTACTAAGTCATATGACTTGAAAATTTTAAATTCAGCAAGGTGCTATCCGATATGCCCAAGTTCTGACCCTTGACATCATATACATTAGGAACACCTTTTCTTTCTTCAGGGACACCTTTCCTTGGTAGGTGCTAAAGAGTTTGAATTTGTGTTCTATTATCTTCCAAGAGGCTTGAACTGGCATCCTTGAAGACCATTTAATTTTGCATAAATTTAAACTAATCTGTGTTTGCCGTTATGTCTCTGAGTAAAACAATCTCATTCAGTGCTAATATGACCTCCACAGAGCTTTTGAGTAATTCAGGATGAAAGCAGCATTTGTTAATCAGCTGCTGGTCTTATCTTGCTAAAACACAAGTTCAGGTTAAGTACATTCTTAGGAAGAGCTATCCTGTCACATGTGAAAAAACACAACCTCTGAAAAGCTCTTTTCCTTCTCTTTAGTTTTCAAGTAGCAATTTTTAGTGGGAACTGCAAAGTGCGAACAGGAAGCTATTCAATCAGGAGCAATTTGTACTTCACTTATAACACATAAATATGGGGAAGGGCTGGTTAACTTATGCTCAGAGCAGAGGAGAAGCATGTCCTTTGGTCTGGTTTGTCCCCTGTTACGCAGGCATCGAAATCTGGTGTGAAACACGCAGAGAAGTGTTATGCAGAGGTCTGTGACTTTAGCACTACTAAATGACCCAGGCTTAGCACCTGGAGACATAAGGAATGAAAAATAATTCCTGGATTGTAATTTGGCCAATAATGCAGGAGAATAAATAATGCAGGAAGGCCTGAAAACCTAGGTAAAGTCTCATATCTCTTTTTAACTCTCCACCAAATCTCGCAGTGTTAGCAGCATGACTGGATACTTTGTGTTCTCTTTAGACAGAATGAATTTATCCTGAGGCACGTGCAATTGGCATCTCCTTGTATGGCCTGTGGCCCTGGTGAAGTCTCAGACATCAGTAGCTTGAGCTGTTTAGATCAGTGCCTCAGGGTAGTCAGTTGTGAGAGCTTTTTCCTGACTTTCTGTGTGCTCTGTCTTATGTCTTCAAGTAGTGACACAGTATGTCCCTCAGAGCTGAGCTTCTGTGCTAATCCTTCAAGAAGCTTCTGGCAGCTTTGCCGTTGGAGAAAGACTCTGCAGTGTCTAATTGGTTGGCATCCTCTCACAGGGTGTTTAAATTCAGATAGAACTTCAAGCAGATGGACTAAGTATACAGAATGTGAGAGCAGCAGTCAACCCACCTTTAGGTGTCTGATTTCAGAGTCTGAGTGTGCTACATTGGTGTTCATGGAAATGGACCCGCACTAGCTCAGCAATGCAGCAGACTGAACTTCAGTGTTTGTTTCATTGCACTCTTCCCCATCAGGATTTCTGTGTCCACTTGGGAATACTCTGGACAGAATCCTTACCCCCCCTGCCATCTGCATGGCTATAACTCCTGGCCACTGTTGCCTTATGCTTCAGATATGTACAAAAAAAGGCTCTGTGCAACTTTCCTTCCTGCTTCAAGAATTATTCCCAAGAATGTTAATGGTTCAAACTTTTGTTTTGATACAAGAGAGATGCTTTATCTGAGATTGACACAGCATTTCACCAAATTTCTTTGGAAATCCTGAAGCCTCTTAAGCAACATCATAATGCATACATTGGTTTCTTTCTTGATTATCTTCTGTCTCGCAATTTAAGGATCCAATGACACCTTCATAAGGGTGACCCACTCAGAAGTGGTTTGATCAATACTACATTTCCTACAGGTTACATCTGTTTAACTCCTCTATCGCCTTATGTCCTCTCCACCTTGCCTAAACAACTATATGTGTTCACAGAAGGAAGGTAAAGGCAGGAGAAAGTGATGCATTTAAAAAAAACATTTTTACCTGTTTATCTTTTTATTCTAGAGAGCTGCAGCTAAACTGAAAAAGAGGGGTGTTAATGGTACTTGCTAAGCCTGCTAAGTAGGTCTTTCATTTGTGCATCAAAAAGTGCTAGAGCAAATATCATCTTAAAGCCTCAAATTGTCCTCTATGTGCTGTTATTTTCTAGTCCCCGGTATTTAGCTTAAAACTACCATTGACAGCATCTGGAAATCTCACCTTCCAGTTTTATGACTGAAGTGCATTTCTAGTTTTCATGACTAATGGTGAAAAAAGGTTAAAACTCTTTCAATGGAAAAGTTCTACAAGCAAAATGAAAACGTTTGTTTCTTTTTAACCTCAAGTTTTAAAGTCTATCTTAAAGCAGAAGCTGCATTTTTAGTAAAAGGGGATTAAGGATCAGCAACAATATGGCAGAATTTTTTATGGCAAGAAAAGCTGTCAGCTCATAACACAATAGCAGTTGTAAAAGCTATTTAAGAAATATGTCACATGTTGTCTACAGAGCTTCACTGAAAATTGTATATTACATTCTGTCTTGAGTTACTGGGGACATTTTCTGAATTTGGTCTTTATTCTGGCAAATTGTTTGAGTTGTTGAAAATATAGTAGTTTGCATCACTTATCTCTGCTACAGTGGCACTATGTTCCCCTGGAAAGGTAAAAGAACATAAAAGATGGGAGTTATTACACAGTTGAGCCCCATTTGTATGGAAAAATAGATGCTAGAGAAATTCAATGTACCATTCTCATGGCAACACTGGTACCCAAACGTTCAGGAGCACAGTTATTCTCCAGGTTTCAAAAACTACGTTTATAAGTTAATACTTAAAATCCTCTTCAGCTTTAGAGGATTGTCCACAGGAACAGTGGAAATGGCTTGATGTTGTAGAGGAGGCACTCTGCGTACCCAGCAGGCTGGGCTTTGCACAGGGCTGAACACACCTCTGAAAAGGTACAGTTAAAACTATGCTATACTTATTTTCTAGCTTAAATTCTTGAGGTGATCTAGTAAGGCAGACAAGGAATGATACAGCTTGAAAAACAAGCAGATTAAAATTGTTCTTGTATAGATTCCCACTCCTGACAAACGAACATATTTCTGTCTGTGAGCTGCAGATGTTTGCAAATGTCTCTGTTGCAAATGTTTCTCTTACAAACTAGAGGTTCTAAGACATCACAACCTGCTTTTATAGTGGGAATGCTATAACCTGTTTCCCTCTACTGGATGTAAATAATAATATTCATGGAATGGACAAGTATGTGACTGGCAGGACAACAGCTGCTCTAGTGATTTAGCAAACTTATCTGAGGATATTGGTTGAGACATTTATGCAAGCTTCACTTTCCCAGTGATATGTGTGAGGTACACCAATGCCAAAAGGCTTGTTCTACTTCAGCAATTTTTTGGAAGCTCGTGTCTCTGCCAGAATCAATGGAAAAAGTAATCAGCAGGAAGAGTACCCATAGTTGTGCTGTTTCCAAAACAAAGTGGACAGGCCAGCAAACTAATACATCTTTCGTAGTCATTGCTGTGGAGATGAGTGGAATGAGACAGTAGCTGTGTAGTTGCATGGCAGGCACATTCACTGGGGTCTGGGACAAAATGAAGTTGCTGTTTGTGCTTTTGCTTTTCAGATGGAAAATGTAAGAAGAAACATGTAATCCTTTGTACAGGTGCGCATGTATTTGTCGTGCTTAGCAGAATGGATGAGAAGTCTCTACGCTAGGCTGTAGTTCACGTTGCCTCACTAAGAATAGGATAACTGCTCTTTAACCAAGCAGTGAGCTGCTTGAGCACACAGCGGCTACATTGCTGCATGCCAGCCTTCTAGGATGATTCCTCAAGTCAAAGCAGTGAATGCTAAAACAAATTCATAAATAAATATAACGAAAACATTTCAATTGGTAGCTGAAATTATTATCAACAATTTTATAGAATTTTCTTGTCTTACTAAAAAAAAAAGTGTTTAATCTTCAAAACTACATACAAAGCTAACATAAAGGCTGTAAGTGGTGACCCTTCATGGAAAAACAAAATGATATTTTATTAGTTGAGTAGTTGACATTCATAGTTATTACATTTCTCTTTGATTTGTCATTCAAGTTAAGTCCGCCGTGTTTTAATAACCTACTAAACAGTTTCAGTTTGAATCATTTTGGCCTCAAGCGATGCTCAAGCTCTCCCCATCTCTGCAGAGAGAATCTGAGGTTGTAGGACTATTCATTCCCATTTGTTTTATTTCTATTTCTCTGAATCTTCATCTGTTCCTTGTTTTTTATCTACAGATGAACTTCGGGAAGCTTTAAGTAGAGCTTTTCTCATTTTCCCTTACAGGAATCTCCCAAGAACATTTCTGTACTGAAATAATAATCTCCTTTCTTGGACACTTCGGTCTATGGCCTTTCCTTGGTATCTCACACTCTATGAGATGCAATACTCAGCATGCTAGTTTGAAGCTGCCAGGGAGTTACAGAGACTGTTGCCCAGAGGCAGAACAAAGTGCAGCAGCTCAGCGTGGAAAAGGCTGGGGCTCTGCAGCACCACTTGATGCTGATCCCCCAGCTCCAGGACTGAGATCTACTCCTCTGGAGCTGAAGCACATAACCACCACAGGGAATTGCAGGAACTGGATGGATGTAGGTCTGAGCTTCACCAGCCCATGAGGTGCTCCGGATTTCTGTTTTTCATGGAAACTGAAATAACAAAATTCTTTACTAGCTGTTTGCTACCAAAGAGCTATAAAGTGTTCCTCTATGCTTTTGTACTAATTAGACTCTAAAAATGTGCCATTACAAAAGAAACAGATTCAGTATATTAAATTCTATATGCTTCAAGCAACACAATCAGCTAAATCATACAGAATTTTGTGTTAAGTCTCCTGAAAAGTTCTGTGCAAAATGGAATTCTGTAATGCCTGTTGTTTTAATTTTTCAGCTCATAACAGCAATAATAACCATAGTATGTTGGGGTTTTCTGGGAATTGATTACCAGTTGGTGTCCTTTCAGAAAGACGCAGAGCAGCTTCATTTTACTGTGACCATCAGACCTTAACAGCAGTTTGGTGAGTTTATTATTTTCATTTGCAACTCTGTATTTTCTGCCATGTGTTTTCCATAACAAGTTTCTCCCAAGGACTTTGAATTTCAATTGCAAATAAAATATTGACAATGCTTTTATATATATATATTCTAACACTTATCAGCGAGACATTATATGGGCCATTTCCCAGCAATAATAACATAATAAAGTTTGGCAGGATTTATTTTTTTTGCTGTCTGCAGGCTAGATTATCTTTATTTTAAATTGATAACAGGGGCCAGGTGGCTATTTATAAAGGCAAGATATGAATTGCAAGCATATGTTTCCTAGGCAATGTCAACCGGTGCATAAATTGCTTCCTAATGCCACTTTTGATAGGAGGGACATGGTCCAGTTCATCTCTAAGGGAACACAATGTGGCAGGACATTTGCATCATTACTCTTCCTACTGTTTCCAGTAAAAAAAGAGGATATTTACTCCATCATTACACCCCTAATCGATGTTGTAGTGAGCAATTTCATTGTGTCGTTGAACAAAGTTTAGGAATCATTTCCCACACTGTTACATAGTATTCCCATAGCAGGCTACTTACTTAGTGTGGAAAATGCAAGGAGGAATTATAGAGTTGGTAATATGATTTACAGTATAAAAGAAAGGAATTGATGCTTTGGAAATAAAAATGTGATCCCTCAATGACCCTAGGAATACCATCTCTTCTCTGAACTTTAATTCCTCTAGATGTGAAACATATAGGAAGCAGACATGAAAATCGTTAAGAGTTTGTGAAGTTAGAATGATATTATTTCTGTGTTTCTGTCTGTTTATAAAGGGTAAGGCAGATGCTGATTTCAGTATGGTTAAATGTTTGCTAAACCTGGATAAAGCATGTGGGAAGGGAGAAGGGAAGAGTACTTGTCTGGTCTGAAGGAAGCAAGTCTATATCTAAAAATCTGCCATGTTATTGTCAAAATGAGAGCTGCTTGATGGCTTTGTTTTAATGTGCCCTAGTTCATTTAAGGTACAGTTTTTTTGTTTTTTTTTTTTTGTTTGTTTGTTTTTTTCTCAGGGTGCAGAAATAATGGTTCAGTCAAAATGACCTGTCTAACAACTTCTTGTCAGACAAAATGACTTGTCTAACCATATTCATATAACCCAAGAGGCCGGTTTGCTGATGTCCTGTAGCTTGCTGACTATGAATCTGTAGTTTAAATTTGCTTTAAGTATATGAACAAGAAGGACTCTGATATAATCTGAAAGCAAAGGACAAGTAGTTCTCCTGTTAACATAAGTTGGACAAAGAGAACCACGCCTGTTTTATAACAAAAAAGTCTGAAAACTTGGTCACATCTTTTCTTAATATCATAGTTTGAATTTCTTTTCCTAGAATGGAAAATAGATTGAAAAGGGGTTGGGTTGTTCTAGAAGCCTTTTTCTTTTATTACACTTATGTCTTCTGTACTTTGCAAGGACAATGCTGTGGAAGGGCTGTTCAGCAAAGTCTGGTGGAACCAGCTTTTTAAAATTCACTACTCCAAGCTCTGCTCTCTATTCCCACTGTCATCCTTTTAGGAACCTCAAAATCTATATTCAGCATTCCTTCTTTTCTTCCATCTACACTTAAACCTAGGAATCTCTGCTGTGGGATCTGTTGCCCAAAATAACAGTGTATTATTAAGCTGACAGCATGTCACCGATGCCATGTTTTTTCATAAATATAATTTGTCTCATCAGCAATCACATTCTTCCTGTAAGATGCTTATCCTCAAATTAAAGTGGCATAAGTCTAGAGTATACACAGCACTGATATGAATTTTAAGACTTACAGCAGAATTCGTTATCTTTCAGTATTAGCAGTGTAATAAGGTACCATATTCACTACATTTGTTTCATCCTATTCCTGCATCAGTGCATTGTAAACTAGCATACAATTTATTTTAGCAGTGTTTCTTATTTTCCAAAGGTGGGGGACTGTTGACCTTCCCATATTTATTGGTTGGCTTTGTTTCAATACAATTAAACTGCAGGTGGAGAGCAGGTAGGACTTCAGCCACTGGATTGTTTCATGACTTAACAGGTGACATATGTTGAGTGCTCTGTAGTTTTGATGAGGTCTTAAGGCTGATGTCAATGAGAATTCCTAAAACTAACTATAGGCACTTAACTCTGTATGATTTAAAGCTCTGTAGCAGCACAGTAAATAGATTACAGTGGAAATAGTAGACAAATATAAAAATTGAATGTTGTTCTGAGCATGGTGAATTGACCACACCTGCTTACCACACAGATGCTGTGCCAAGGACAGGCTCAGAGAGCTGATACCAGGAATTCGCTGCATAGTGACACATTTAAGATTAATGTCTCACAAATGGCTAAAATAAACTAGCAAGGCTGTACAGCACTGTTTTATGTGAAAAAGTGTGCTGTAGCTTTATATAGATATAAATTATATAAGTTATCAGAATCAGTTAGTAATCAACTCACTTCAAAACAGTGTGAGCAAAATGAAAAATTTACATTGTGTTCTGAAAATGTTTGAAAGCCATATAAAATTAGTTCTGGTTTTGAAACCCCCTAGGCAGTTAGTTTTTTGAGGGTAGCATGCACAGCTCTTACACACACTATCAGTCTTTTCTGGGTACATGCTGTCTTTGAAAATCAGATTCCTTTTTTCCCCAACTTCTCCTTTGCTGATAGTTGAGCAGACCATTTCAGCATTTGGGTTTACCTTGCTGGCATTAACAACACAGCACATTTAATATTCTTATCATTCTTCTTAACAATAGAAAGATGTCTGCATTATCTGGGCCCCACTGAAGCCATTAAAGTTCCCTGGCTGTATTTGTGGGGTGTTTCCCCGACAAAGACCTTTAGCCGTTGCCACACTGCAAATTTCAGAATACCCAGCTTTGCAGCTATTCTATGTTTTTGCAGAAAAAACATTTACTTTCTTCCTTCCTTATTTTAGTATATATGTTTTCCCTTATTCTCTGCCTTATAACTATATTTACTGTCTAAGAAAAGTAAATCTAATCACTAAGTAATATCTCACATTGGATTATGATTTAGATTACTTATCAGTGTTCATTGTGTAAGTATAATCTGACTCACAGGAAGACAACTGTTATCAAATGTATGTTTCCTTAAAAGTTTTGGCAAGAGATAATAATTTATAAGGTTTTCCTACATCATAAGTTATGTTTTGATCATTACACGCTTTCCTGAATGGACAGAGATAATAGCTGATTTACTGATTTCCCTGTTTAATGTTTTAAATTCTTTATTTGACTTTTTTATAAGTATAAACTGTGTTAGATGGAAGAAACGGTACGAATCTGCAGAGATTTATCACATTCATGCATTAAAGTTGCACATATATGGATGGGGAGGATACATGTGATCAGTAACAGCAGAACAATTAACCCTTACGAGTGTTGCAGAGTTGTCTAGAAACTGGATCTATATGAGATGGGGTTCTGGTAAGTTAGATGCCCAAGAATTTGGGATCTAATAATTTGAAATATTACTTCTCAAAATCTGAATTTATTACTTTTTATTTTATCCTGCAACTCAAGAATTTTCCTAGGTACCCCAGAGGTCTGCTGCCATTCAGAAACAGAATTACCTGTGTTTCAATGGTGCTGAATTGCTTGGTATCTGTGCAATTTCCAAATTCCAACAAGATTCAGAAAAGAAAAAAAAAGTATTTTATCTGTTGGGTACTCTGTAATCTTCATTTTATATGATCAACACCAGTTCTTTTCATCTCCCTCATTTGGACTACAGAGGGAAATAATTTCCACTGGTGGGGTGAGGTTTTGTGAAATGACTAACCTGCATTCAGAGCTTTGCTGCATGCCAGCTAGAGGGAAGGACTTATATTTAGCATATATTTGAGAGTATTGATTGATCATTTTCTGTTTGTGGGAGTGTTTTTGAGAGAGAAGATAGGCCATGCTGAACACTTCTAACTGCAAGATGATGTTCAGAGTTGTGAATGGAAGTGGATTTAAGTGACTGCACTATGTCTAAAGAAGATCATAAACATACCTCCTCCTTTGGTATTTTTTCTTAGCTAGGTCAGGCAGTTGATATTAAACATCCCTTTAATTGCTTAACACAGAGCCTAAAGATGTTAGCTTGCAGCTGTGAATTCTGCTGGGTAGAAGGACACTATAGTTAAGGATCATGACAGAACTTAAATAGTGCTAGTGAAGTACAAATGGAAAGCAGAAAACAGCCTATGCTTAAGAGACCACGCTATAAATGGACAAAACAGAAAAGCTCTGAAGAAGTGGTATTTCTGTCTTACAGATGAGGGACTGATGTGTTGGCTTTCTGCAGTTTATAAAACGAACCTCATCTAAGATCAAACATCCTATAATAGAAGGTGTCAGAACCAGAAGGAAGTTATTCACAAGATCACAATATTTATTCTTGGGAAACCAGAGGAACAAAACCTCTGGTTTCTTTTCAAAAATGTTTTCCACTTGAGAATTTAGTGCATGTATACAGGTTTTTCCAAGAACCACCTCTGGCCAAGAGAGAATCAACTGTACTCTACATGCAAAAGAGACTAGAAGCTCATGGAAACATTGATCATAACACACAGCTAGAAAATTATATTCAGATGAGGAAAGTACATCATATACAGAGATGGGAAGCAAAGTTTAGAATTCTGACTTCCAGGTCAGACTATCTGGAAGGTATCATGCTTTCCTAATTCACAAAAGTACCCTCTTTTTCCCTAACAGCCACTGTTAATGATACCACATTTTTGCTTTTGTAAAATAAGAAACATTTTTTACACTATGACCTGGAATCACTGAAAGTTACTTTACAATTTTATACATTTTGTTTATGCCTGCAAATCTGGAGTTATCTGTTAGCTCTAAATTATATTTTCTACAACTTTGGGTTTCTATTGTTACAAAAGAAAAAGAAATTGCTCCAGTCTTTAAATTGATCTCACTATTTGCATAACAAATATGTGAGCAAAATTAAAATGCTCATTTGTGGCCTCAGTATCCAGTCTCCACTTCAGCAGTGTCATTTAACAAACATGACATTCTCTATATAAAGGGGACTTGTGTGAACTACACTTCCATTTCACTTTGAAGCAGAAGGGTAAGTTGAATTTCCTTTTCATAAATCACAAGGAATTTCAGCTAGAAGGCAAACCGATTTCTTTTGATTTCTGCGATCATATTTACAATTTAAAATTAAATTTCCTTTGTTAGTAGTTTTTTTATTTTGCTTATTCTAGCAATATTAGTAGATGAGGAGATGCCTGAAGGACAGTAGATAGTAATGACTGATGAAGGTTATTAAAACTGGATTAAAACTGAAGAGCCAGGTTTTTTCCATTTTGCAATATAACTGACTTTGCATCATAATCCAATTGTGAGCTGGATGCAGTAGTCATTCAAATGTAATTCCCTGAATGATCATCATCAGAAAAAGGGTACATGTTGTAATTGTGTTTCCTTATCTCAGAGATGTAAGTATTCCTAGTCACCTAATGCAGGTTTCTGTTAGAGATTTTAATAATCTGCTCTCTCTGAGCCATTGGTTAGCCTTCAGTATAGTGAAGGGTAAACAACTCAGGACACTTCAGATTCAACACAAAAAATTCAACAGCAAAAAATTCAACTTTTAATACTGCACATGTGTTACCTCTCTTTTTAGTGGAAATTCTTGATCCTGAGGAATAGATACTACTATTAACTAAACAGATACTATGTGCTACAAATTGATGATGTAATTGAAAATTCTCATGTTCAAGGGGATGTCCCACTGAATTTACTTTGATGAGACATTCCCCTAGAAAAAAGGTTGGTGGTGTTGCAGAAAAACCTCAAAAGTCTTCTATAACAGAATCAATCTAGAAGACATAAACAATTCTTTTTTAAAAAAGCTCAGATGATTCAAAAAATGGTCATAAACTGGTATTTTGAGTTTGCTTGGCATAAATACTCTGAAATAAATACCTTGTTATAACTGATGAACTCAAGTGTTGATAACCTTGCAGCATTCAAGCCAACAAGGTTTTATTTTCAGTCTTGAGTAGACCTAACTTTAGAACATATTATGTGTCAATTCTGATTTATTTTAAGGATAGAAGGTTTTAAGAGAAAGTAGGACAAGATCCTCTCTAATTCATACCTATGAAAAGTGAAGTAATGGGTATTACCTTATATGTTTTGTATGAGAGTCAACTCATCAGGATCATCTCATTAGAAATGGATATCCATTCTGGCCTCTTGACCCTTCCTTTATATCTCTTATTATTTTAACTGAATGATGTTGATAACTGGATATCTCCATACCAATTCAAGTTTCATAATTTCACAGCATATCCACTCACTGTGTTATAAGCCCATGATGCACATGTGGAGTGCTTTTTATTCATAATGTCTTAGCACTGAGATTATGACCCTAGTTAATGGTTTATCTGCAAGGATAAAATAAGATGAATAGATTTAATGCCAACCAGCAAAAATGCATTTTCTGCAAGATTAACTATGTTGGACATTTTCAAGGTTGTAGAATTTTGTTCAAAACAAGACAGGAATGCCTTGACAGGATATAAAATTTTGCCTATGTGTAAAAAAGACTATCAATCTGTTTATATTGAATAAACATACTTAAATGGCACTGTGCTTCAAGAAATTGCTACCTAGCTCCAAAACATTACAACAAGCACTATTACAGATTATGCCTTTCAAGTTATCATCATAAGCATCACTGAGTGATTATAGTCCTTACAGCCAAGGAGTGGCTTAAATGTGATCAGTTGCATCCAAACTCATAATTTCTTGAGGATTTGTCCAACAAATAGTCAGTGATAGCAGAAGGGACAATGTATCTTCACTACTCCCAAAAGTGTGGTTATCATTCTGTATCAGTCTAGAAACAGTTTTGTGTAAAAGCTACACAATGGTAGCAAAATAAATCTGGGAAATCTCTTACACTTAAATTATAGACTTTATTTAAACAAGGAAATCATGTCAATTTCAAGGAGATGAATGGAGGAGGAGAGGGGAGGAAGTGTGCAATTCTATGCCTACCATTTCTAACAGAACCATTACCTGACGAAGATGTGGGTTTGCTTACAGTTGGCCTGAGCAACTATGTTGTCTTACTCATCCTACATACTCACAGCTGTAGCTGCTTTGTTAGTGACTTGCCATGCAGTGAATAAATGCCCAGGAGGTTCTGGGTTACCTGATGTCCTTGGAAGAGATGGTCTGAAAGGACTGCTACATGTACCAGGTAAGTAAACATCCCTTTTTTGCAACAGATCCTTGTCATGAAGGCTGTGTGACACAGAAGGACATGTGCTGTCAAGGAAGTACCTGTGTTAAGCAGAGGAAGGAAAACTGAATGGAGGCAATGGGCAGTTTAATTTCTTTTTTTCCAAAAGACAGGCATCTTCTCTCCTCTGAGGGAAGACAACAGGTTACTAATACTTTAACATAGAAATATAATAGATAAATATGTCTTTGCAGTGCTTTTCCATTGACCTTCCAAAGGGAATAGCTTCTTTCACAGAAGATTTTTCTTGGGTTTTTTTAAGTATGAAAACAATATCCAATATTTACAAATGTAATTAGAAGGATTCTATCAAGTCTCTCTAGTGTTCAAAGAGGGTATGTGCAAAAGTAGACTGATAAGGAACACACTTTGCGTTGTACAATTTTCCTTCTATGTAAAAATTCTCTCTCTGTGTCTCTTGAAAAGGCTAAAGCACTATCAAAATTATTCATAAACTCTCTTTATTAGGCCAAATGTGAGGGGGTTTTAATGGATTTTGAAGTGCAGTAAGAGTTGCAATATTGCAACTTAGAGATGCAGCAAGATTTTGTGCTTCTATATTGCTACTTTTTTCAGTTGTGGATAATGAAACATGATCATGGGAGCACATTAGTGACTTTTGAACCTATGGAAATTGGTATAAAAGAGGAATCTACTTTAACAGTCTTTACACTATTGCTGAAGTACACCTTTAGCAAGCAGCTGGATGGACTGTATTTTGACACCATCTCCGCAGAAAACTTCCTCTACCGGTGTTTATGGTTTCCATTGAAACAACATCCCACTGAAAAAACACAAAGCTTCCACCTTGCACATTACAAAAAAAATGGTATAGTGTCATAGGAACTCTTCCCTCCCTAAAATCTCCCTTATGCTTGCCCACTACCATTGAATAGAACAAAACAAATTCTCTTTTGCAAAGCCAGTTTCACAGATATAACAAACAAAATGCTTCAACCTAGAAAAATTTAGTTTCTTCTGTGCAGAGGGGAATTAGCAGCATTTCCAAGGGTTGGAAATTTTTGTTAGGTTGCTTTAATATAGATTAACAACAGGAAAAAATACTGGGAAAATATTTATTTTACATGTGATGATGTCAAAAAATACATTGCATGTAGTTAATTTTGGAAAATGATTCATTTTTTCAAGGAAAGTGCTCCTATTGAACAATTGAGCCTACTTTGGCATGATTGTATAACTTTTATTTTTATCTGCATAGGTCTGCCTTATTCTCTGGACACTGATGGCCACAATGCTTTAGTAAATTTGGAACACCGACTTTTCCGAATTGAAGCTGGTAATTTTTAATTTTTCAGCTCACAAACAGTTTTAAGTGCAATAGCCGAAGTTAATTATAGACTCGTGAATTGCAGGTACTCATTTTCTCATTCAAAGCAGGGGAAATCAGGGCTCTGTTTCTCTGTAGAGGCATAATTCTCTTGGCCACAGCAGTGCACATTTATTCAGATTTGATTTATTTGAAAAACATTCCAACTGATGTTGCCCTATCCACATGGATTCATGGGAACTCTTCCCTCCTGTATTGCTAGTATTTTTATCTATGAGCAACCAGATTGTTGAGGGTGCTAAAGTGTTTTGTATTGAGAAACAATTCACAAAAAGTTATCACTTCTCTATTTCACTTGCTCAAATGTGAAGTCAACTGATCCTCTTTAGAAAGCACACACAACATAACAGGGCTCAGAGTGTGTAGGAAATGTTAGTGGGGCATCCTTGTCTTGGAGAGAAGGACAGGTGGTCACAAGCAGCATAACACTTTACTTAAGGAACAACTAGTGAATTGGTAAAAAAACCACCCTTTTCTTGTCTTAATCCTTTACTCTCATTTTTGTCCTCTCTTCCTCTTACTACTTTTAATTTTCCCTTCATCTTTGGATTTCTTTCTTTGCTTTTGCAATAGGCCATAGAAAATTAAAAAGCTAACTAGGTTTTTTCTTTTTGTATTTCAGTGCTTGCTTTGAATGGGAAAATAAGAAAAGCAGGAAAGAAAATTTTTGCTAGCAATGGGAAAAAAGCTGATTTTGCATCTGCATTAAAATCATGTGAAGAGGCTGGAGGAACTCTTGCAACTCCCATGAATGAGGAAGAAAATAAGGCTATTATGGACATTGTGAGACAGTATAAACAATATGCTTATTTGGGCATTAAAGAGTGTGAGGATTCAGGCCAGTTTACTTATATAACTGGCATGCCTCTTAGTTATACCAAGTGGCACCAACATGAGCCTAATGGCAAAGGGAAAGAAAAATGTGTAGAAATGTACACAGATGGGAGCTGGAATGACAAAAAGTGTAACATGCATCGTCTCACAATCTGCGAATTTTAAAGAACAGCCTTTCAGCCACTTCAGAGAATGGTGACAATAAAATATCCTGTGTCTCAGGTTTATGAAATTTCTGCAAATAATCTGTATCTTAAAATCTAAAATGAATCATATTTTATCCTTATGAAAATGCCAAATGTGGTAGGTGATTAACATAATTAAAATGTGCTCAATATCTGGTGTATTTCTTTCTTTTGGAGGGTTGGGAAAACCTCAAAATTTGTTTTTAATGGCAGACTATCTCTGTGTTTTTGTGAAGATTAGGAGAGGATCCCAAGGTTTGACTTGGGATAGTGGAAGAGTCTGAAGTTAAAATTACCCATAGATTCATTGTGGAAGCATTTCTAAATACTTCATAGTTTTTGCCTTAAAACTAATGCACAGAGGTTGACTTCACTGGAGCAATTATGGTCTCAGGGTTTGTCCATCACTTTCGAATACAGAGCTTGTGTCATATTGAAGCACAAATTGATTCATTCAGCATCCACATCTAACTTTGTTTTATAAAAATATTAACAGTACCAATTAAAATTGATTTGCTTAGTTTCAGAAGCTGGTCTCCATAAAACACTAAGAATAAGGATCGCATTAGATCCAAGTAGACAGAGATATGTGTATAAAATACTAAAGACTGCTTTGTTGCTAAAACAACATATTTCCACAGAAAACTGTGACCCATGCAGTGTTTCCAAAACATCTTTTCCCAAAATATTAAGCAAGCACATACTATTTTGGGAAAGCAGCTACGAGTGGAAGTTCAATCAGTTCAAACACAAACAGCTCTGCAGATATCATGACAAGACAACCACACAGACCACAAGTCAAATTTGATAGGACCAAGAAGCATCTTTTCACAAGATATTCTCACTCCTTATTCAGTTTGGGTAGCTGGTGAGTACCACAAGGAGCACATTCTCGCATGCCTACCTATGCAGTCAGGAAGTCCTGAGCTTATGCATTATCATTTCACACTACCTGAGGGCGGTGTGTGTGTGTGTGTGAAAGGAAGCACTAGAGTTAAGTGTACATGCATAAACACTTCCTATCTCCATCTCTCCCCCCCATTTAGGGCTGTCCAGGTAGCCTCTCAGAAGCTGGACTTGACTCTGGGCAGTGTTGTTCCCTAGCCTACACTGAGAAGAAGAAGGGATCTATTCATGTGGTCGTTTTAAGCCCTGTTAAGCAGGAAAAGCTTAGAGTCTTCAGGCACTTTTGACTGTGGATGATTCGTGTCCAGGCTGCATGCAGCACTCCAACTGATCAGACAGCAGATAGGGATTCTGAAAAAAGTACACCCAATACCCTGTCAGATAGATTTCAAAGTGGGAACCTGCCTTACAAAGTAGCTTGCTTTGGGACTTATGACCATGATACGACTTTAGCCAAAAGTTTCAAGTGGGAAGGGGATAGATCATACCATGAGCAAAAATCTGACTCTTAGTTTATACTGAGAGAAAGTAAGGCTAAATTAATACCTTCTAGTTTTCCTGGGCTTAGCTCTGACCAGATGCACTAAAGATTCTAGAAAGAGTAGAAAGTTTACTTAAAACTACCTCCTAAATGTTAATTGTTAGTATTTCAGTAAGGAAACCTTGCTAGCAATCTTTGACCCTTCTAGCCATGCAGATTCTTTGTTAGACTGAGGTGATTAACTGTCAAAAAAGGCATTATGTTAGAGAAAGCGACATTCCCCTCACCTCCCTGGAGTTAAAAAAAAAAAAATTACCAACATTACCTTTACTACCGGAACCAAATGAGCATAATCATATCCATAGATCTCCAGCCAGTCTTGGAGTATCCTGTTCCTTTAGCTAATGAACTATTTATTTCTACCACACTGGTGTTTACAAGCTGTCTATAAAAATCTCTTATTAAAATCTTTAATGTGTAAAGCCTTAGAAATGGCTTAACACGATATCTATTACTAAACAGATATAGACTTCAGGATACTTGGGTAGTTTTTTGAATCTAGTTAGAAAAATAAGCTAGTATCTACTACATCAGTAAGAAAAATTACTAAGCTGGGTCTGACAGTCCAATTTCTTCCTGCTTTAGCTATTTCTATTGAAAAGAAACTAAATCAAGCAAATCCATTCTGCTTAAAAATAAAAATTCCTCAGATCCAGTTAAAGAACTGCTAAGCAGCACTTTCTACTTTATGGTTCACACTTGATCTGTAACATTTCAGGTAATTGAACGAAACATAAAATATTTCATAAAATATCTCCATATACCATTGTACTTAGCTCTTCTCCTGCTACATTCTGGAATTCCCCTCTTTCCACTCTGAAGCATCTCCTTGTTCTGTGCCAAACATCTTGACTATGCCTCTTACGTAAAACTGAAGATACCAAGCAAACATCTGCCAGTTCCCTGCCTTCTCCATAAAAAAATTGTGTCCATTTTCTTTTGCATAGATTTCTATCTCCTAACTTTCATGAACTTCAGAGAAAAAAAAAAAAAGTCATGTCAACTACTATATGTGGAAGAAATAAAATCCCCTAATAAAAGCAACAATCTACAGACAAGCTTGAAACGTCTCTATATCTCCGGGGTTTCATCTGTCGCAATTGAAATCTTGGGATAGGCACATACTCAACAGAATGTTACTTGATTATTCTTTGCAGTTCCACAGAAAAAGAAAAAACTATTCCAAAATCTTTATTTTGTTCTCTTAGATGGCTTTTTTTGGCATGTTTGTATACAACTCTATCAATTTATACCCTCAAATGATGTTTAAAACATCAGCATTTCAGTCTATATTTTGTGAAAGATCTGAATTCCCCATTTATGTATTAATGATTTTTTTTTAAAATGGACAGAAAGGTTGGGCACGAGAAAAACAAAATAAATTGTTTCTGTGTTCTGTTATGGTAGTATAAATTCTGATATAATCTCTCCTTAGAAATGCAATGAGCAACAAGAATCCCTAATTTATATTGACCAGACCAGGAAAAATTCAGGTTAAGCTTTTTCCCCTTAATTTATAATAATTTGTTATAGAAATGCAACATAAGGATATGATCATTAAATCGCAAAATAATTTACTCATTCTTCAAATGCTATAGAAGTCACTGTTAAGAATTAAGATCTTAGTACAAGTGAAAACATAGCAAAAAATCATTCCCTTTGGAAGCAAATGGAATGTGTCTGACAAAAGAGACAATTAATGCAATGGTTATTACAGTACATTTAACAGTAAGATCATAGCCATATGGCTACTTATTGCAGAGAGAATTCTCTCTGGTCCAGAGTGATATCCTCGTTTGTAGCACTATAATTTATTTACTTGTTTTACCTTACAGATACAATTAGTAATTTTGAACTCTCAAAAACCTCATACCAGTGCCCTGTCAATCCCTACCACATGTAAAGAAATCGACCTTCCATTACAGCAAATAGTTTTTCCGTGGCTTCCTGATTTTTGAAGAAATTTGATGAAAAAAAAAAAGAGAAAGCCAAGCCCCATGGTTCTTGGGAAAAATCAGCCTTTTGTGAACATAACTGACAGGATGTGACACAGGCTGGCAGGACTACCTTATTTTAGACACAGGTCACAGCTTATATACTTTTTTATTATTTTTAAGCCACGTTTACAGTATTATTACATATTTCTTCTGGTCTTTTCCATAAAAAAAGAGTTTAGATGGTGGAAAAACACTTGTACTTGTTGCTGCAATATCCTAGTAGTAGAGCAAATGCACCCTTTAGGTTCATCTATGTTTTACATTTATTTGCAGCTTCTCTTTAGGAGAACAGTAAGTGCAAATATAAGAAGAAATGTTTGCCACGGGGAAATTTGTTTGGTTTTGAAACTACACTGAGAAGTGGTAGAAAGACTAATGGCCTTATTACCACTCCTATGAACCAGAGGAAAACAATGTTCTTGGGAGTATTGTGTAATGGTATAAGAAATGTTTGTTTGGCCCTCAGAGTATCAGATTGCAAGTGATTTTTCATTACCAGAAGTTGAAACATACTGTGATAAAATCATATTAACCTACAGTTATACAAACATACCTGATTTTAAGGCACAATAGATACAGGATTCTTGGAAATTAGAGTAGCACTTACAAAACGATGAGGGGACTTGGACTTTATTTGAAGTGCCTGTTAGGAAACCAGAGTTTGGAAGAATTCAGCTCAAGGGAAATAAGTCAGGTGTGATGCCAGGTGAAACCTGGAATGAAACTTCCACCCATCTCTGCCCTTGTGGCTCAAGAGCTGAACAGTACTCTAGAGCAAGCAAACTTTAACCCTTGAGGTGCCTGTGGCATTAGTAATTGTGGTATTAAAGACTCCAGTGAATTTTGTCTTTCTGCAGATAATGGAGGACAACTGCAGAATATATGGAATAATAGTTTCATCTAGTTCATGTAATGATGTTTTTGGTTTTTTCCTCATTAGAATGATCACACTGTCTGGAGGTAAAATGAAAACTTTCTGCTCTAAAATGCTGCTTACAATTTAAAAAAACCCCAAACAAACATGCTGAAGTTCACCACCCCATGTGTCTTTATCTTGCTAAAATCTTTGCTTTTGCTTTTTATTTTTGTTTTTAATGCTCAGCAAAAATAGCCTCAGCTCTCCTCTGAGACTGGGAGATGCCAGGTCCTACATGCCCTGTGCTCTTCCTGGTATTCCCAGACTTGAAGGAGGGCAGTCTGATGACAATTTGGAAGAGAAAAGGAAAGGCAGAAAGTACAGGACAAGGTGGTAACGAGGTAGGGCAGAAACAACAGTAGTACAGCACAAGATCAATGCAATCATAAAATATGGATGGGGCTGATGATATATAAATACAAATAGAACATAAGAAAAGAATTTTTCATGTTATCTGAAGTGTGACTAGCACTATGGAGGGAAAAAACCCCTAACTTTCAGAATGGTAAGCATACAAAGGAAGGGCTAACAAATAGGATTATGGAAGAACCACACAGCCTCTTTTATAAACAGAAATTCAACTCTAGTGGCTATATTTCTCAAAGCAGCTAAGAAAGCAATGTTGACCAATGTTTGCCAAGAACAACATTTGTCCTTAGCATGTTTTTACATTTACCTATGTACATTGAGCAACACAATCTCCTCTCCAAATATCCTTCATTTGCTAGTGCACTACTACTGAAATTATAAAATCTCTTAATTATAGTTGTGGAAACATATAAAAAAGTTCTCTCAATACTCAAATACAATTTGTTCTTTATCAGAACTGTGTCATTGTGTCTTGCTGGGCTTCTGCGATATGTGGCTCAAAGCAAGATTAGAAAAGCTACAATAGGTATATAAGATATTCCATTAGGCAATGATAAACAAACATAGTGGAAATGGTGGTATATTTAATTATTTCTTTTAGCTTGCTCCATCTTATTAATATGTTGATGAAAATCCAGAGAAGGAAAGTGTATAATTTAGCAAATCTACATCAGTTTTTCTTAGGAGTCTATCATAAGAAAACTTGGTGTCCCTCCAGGTTTCCCAGGCCATGAGTCAGCATGCGAAACCCATTAATGCAGGCCAAAGCTCATCCTCTTCTCACAATTGCCTAAGCTGTAGTTTCTTCCAGATGCAGTTAAAATGCTAAAATTGTTCTCAGCACAGATTCAAAGGCCCAGGTTCTACCAGTGACCTTTTCTAGGGCTCATGTAGAACCCAGCTTGTCTCATGTTTTCTGTTTGGTTTTGGTGGGGTTTTTTCCCAACAGAACAATTAGAAAACCTCTGACAGAAGGACGTTAAAAGCATTTCATCAAGAACGCTAAGGGTAGGAAACTTGAAATTTAAAAAGAACCTTTAAACAAAGGTTATTCATGCAAATTTAAAACATCCTTCTGTCAAGGTACATAAAACTGAGTACTGTTTATTTATTTTTCACAGGACTGGTGCCTTTTCTAGGGTACTCAAACAACGCTGCAGGAACTAGTCAGGGAGCTGTGGGCACCCCACTGAGAACAAAGGACTGTCTATCAGTTTTTGTGAGGTAAGAATGAAAGTTCAGGACAGAGTGCCTGTGGAGGTGATCCAGCAGCATCCCAGATTAACATGAATGCTGTTCACTTTCCCCATCTAGTCTCAAAGCACTTATTCCTCAACTGTCTTGTCTGTTAGGCTTGCTGCAACATCAGGATCCTGGCCTGACACCACAAGGATGATGCGACCACATCTTACTTGCTTGAATTGGAGCACAGCCTCAGACAACTCTCCTAAAAGTCTCCATTAGATCAAACCAATTATCAGCTGAGAATAACTATAAAGTGCTTGGCAAAGTGTTTCCATTTTAGTGACATTCCTCATCTTGAGGTTTCCACACTCACAGGACTCAGAGCAGCTTTGTCCTCCACTGAAAAGTCATTGTTTTGTTGGAGAAAACTGCTATTTCCGATCTATAAGCTTCCCCTAGATTATTCTGTGAGATATCTAAGTATGTGCTTCTGCAGCTGCCTCCTCTACATATGCTGTAGATGTACCATCGTCTTTTGGCTTTGCTGCTACAATTGCAACATTCTTTTTAGTTTCAAAACTTGAGTCATTGTCACCAGTAAGTCCTCAGTCTGTAATGAGAATGATGGTGCATATCGTTTTTCAGGTGAATTTATTTTGGCTTATCTCCACTGACACTTACAATTTAACATTTACACAGCCATTCTGTGGAAACATTAAGTATTTGAAATATGTATTGAGAAATTGCTCTAGGGTTGGTGTTTTAAAACATGTGAAAGTGTTTATGCAAATTAGAAAAGTACCTTCAAGTACATTCCTCACATTTTAAGTATCTTTTCCTCTTGAAGAAAACAATGTCTCTATCATTCAAGTTAAAGTTCATTAAATTTCCATTCATATGCAAATTCACACCACATGATGAGTTCTTTGTATTTCCCGTAGGTAAGAAGATGAATCGCAAGCTACGTGCCCTATAAATTAGACCATTTAATGAGCCTTTCTTAATCCATACTGGATCGGCTAGGTAAGTTGAACATCTTCAAACAGACTTCTGTTTAAATTATGTTAAATCTATTAAACTGTATCACAACATTTTCAATTTTAGATTTGTTTGTCTTAACATTTTTATTAATAATTTCACCTATTTTTATAGACTATGCCAACTGCAATGAAGATACATTAAAAAATGGATGTTGCAACGGACGAATGAACGTTAACAATTCTTTTTTCTCTTCACCAATTGATAAAGACAGCATGACCCAGTTTGTCCTAAACCAACTTTCTATTGCTAAAGCAGCCATGTGTCTACTGCTCTTCTGTAGAACTGAAACTATAGTTTTTTGTGTGGGAAAAATGGCATAAAATAGTATCTGTTGTACAAAGGAGAGCTTTAAAGGAGATGGTTTGAGGTTTTGCTTGTAGACTGTTGTAGAGTGGTAGACTAAACTTTTTGAGAGAACTTTTTAATTGATTGAAATAAGCTAACTTTGCAGCTACATCAAGGACATTCATGTCACTGGGAACAAAGCTTAGCATACATAAAACTTTACACCCAGACAGCAAAATTCTGATTCATTTTTATAATTTTTTTTTAATGCAGGACTCTACACTGGAGAGAAAACCAATCTTGTTTACCTTTAGCTTTAAATGATGCCATCTCCACTGTTATTCCACAAAATCTTAGGAGTAGCTTTTTTCCTGCTCCCATTCTGTGCTCATGGTAAAGCTGCAGGAATTCTTTCAGTGCTAGGTTTCAAGCCTTTGACTGAAGATGGAGAAGTTAAAGGAGTTATACCAGGTACACGAAGTTACCATCTCCATTTTTATCTGCTGTGAACCATTTTTATGTTTTGTAAACTCTGTGCTATCTTGCATAATCTGATGTGGGTCCTACTTGATAGAAAACAATCAGATCTTTATTAATACCTTGTATGAAGGAATTTCTTGTATGAAGCGAGATGTTTAAATATCTCCTATTTAATCACACAGTGCTTAAATTCATGAGAAAAGTTTATAATTTTCCATAGCATAAGAAACCTGTTGCTGAGTGCTAGGTTGGAGCTGCAAGCAAGAGCTTGAACAGCTTGAAGAATTCTGTCAAGGATTCAGTCCCTAGACACAGGTAAAAATCAACTAAATCTACTGAACAAGTGTCAGTGTTTTTCCTGGATTGCCTTAATCACTTAGAGGGAAGACTAACTCAATTTGCCATTTCCAGTTTTCCATAAATATCACTGCTCTCTAGGTAGTTTCCAGGAACGTATGCCCTGTCCTTACAAAGATTAATGCGTGAAGATATCCCCTATTTAAAACTAAATAAAAACTAAACTAAACCTTGTCAAGCAAACATTTTAAAGTTTTGTATTAGTTTCATTAATTTCTGCTTTATTTTGAAAGTCAACAGCTGGTTTTGTTTATAGGTTTAATCCAGTGGGAAAATAATGAAGAGGGAGACATTAATCAACAATTAGAACATCGGATTTCCAGACTGGAAGGAGGTATTTTTTCTGCCTTTACTTTGTGCTGTAACTGGATTAGTAGGGATAGGCCATAGGAGCAAAAATGGCTTCTTAGGCAGTATTTTCTGCAATGTTATTGTATTTCATTTATATTTTGTACACTGGTAAATCATTGCATGATAACTTTTGAACAGGGAGAGGGAAGATTAGATTTTCATAGTGGGAGACACCTAGGTAAAAGCTCTGAAGTATGAATGCAATCAAGAATAATGTACCAGTTTAAAATCCCTGCCTATGTGGAACTGCTCCATGGACACCTCATGCTCCCAACAGACAAGTAAACTGAACACTGAGAACATACCAAAACAATCACTATCAGATTACATCTAAGATCCTACTCACTGAAGGACATAATACCAAATGTCAAGGACATTTGGATACTGTAAACCATCTCAGAGTGTTATAGAGTGTCTCAAAGAAAATCACACACTTTTTCCAAATTCCTTGTTTCCTTCTCTCCTTATCCAATCTCTTTTGTGCTTCTGTTTTGCTGCTGGGGTATTTATGTGTTTCTTCCCTTTTTCCTCCCCTCCACATTTTCAGATTTCTTCTGGCTTTTGGAGGTTGTATTTCTTTTTTTTTTTTTTAATCTTTGATTTCAAGTTCACCTCTCCTTTACCTTTTCCTGGGTTTAATCTAAAGTTATGGAGGGAAATGGCATGAGTTAATACTAGCAGCAAAGTGACCGCGAAGAAATGCATAGAAGTTTGACAACTCTCCCCTCGTCTTACAGTTCTCCGCTTGCAAAAGACAATAACAGAATCTGGAGGAAAAATATTTGCTACGAATGGGAAAAGAGCTGATTTCAACACTACGCTGCAAATATGCAAAGAGGCTGGAGGGTCTATTGCTGCTCCGAGGAATGCGGACGAGAATGATGCCATTCTGTACTTCGTGAAAAGTTTGAATGCTTACACCTACCTGGGGATAAAGGAATCTCTTATTCCAGGCAAATTCCACTTCCTGGACGGTACATGGCTCACCTATACTAACTGGTATTTAAATGAACCTTCTGGCAAAGGGGAAGAGGAATGTGTGGAGATGTACACTGACGGTACTTGGAATGACAAAAAGTGCAACCAGAATCGTCTTATTGTCTGCCAGTTTTAGTACTTCCCTTGCTGTTCTCTGGCAAGACTTTCTGGAATATCAGCTGTCTCATCATTTGTAGCTAGTGAACTCAGATAATGCAGCATGTAAAAATAAAATCACTCTTTCTGGCCCGATTTGTCTTTCAAAAAAATGCTTGATATAAAGAGGAAAACGTTCATAATAAAAGCAATGACCATTTTGTCTGTTTTGTTACTCATTGCCCACTGAGTCTCTCAATACTACTGCCTATGGGCTCCTACTGCAGTTAGTCTGCTGATTTCTTACACGACCCAAAAGTAGATTTCTTAGCACATACCTAAAATGGGTTGCAGCCACAGGATTGTCCAGCACCCCTTTACTCATGAGCCTCAAACTAGTGTGTGTTCTGATCCCTTTCTGTAAGTTTCCTTCACCAAAACGACCCATACAGACAATCCTCTTATCACTGCTGTTGCTTTGGCCACCTCCACCCACAACAGGTCCCCTGAAAGAAGGCATGAGCAGTGCTGATACAGTGACACAGAGGACTCACCCTCCTTATGTTCCCCACGAAAAAGCTTTAGAGCCAGCAGGTCTTTAACCTTCATATACCTCAAAAGCATCAACCAGAAGCCACCAGTCCTAAGCCCCTCCAACAACTCCTATTGCCTTTCTGACTCAAAGGAGTAGCAGCACAAGAAACTCAAGGTCCTGTGCTACACAGGATGTGCATGGAAGAAAACACACAGAAGCGAACAGTAGATACCATGCCAATGTGGAGTAGTAGAGCTGTGACAAAGCCTTTTTTTTTTTAAGACAGATAGTAGTGAGATTCAGATTTTGGGCACCTCAGAGATGTTTGTCACCTGGGATTCCCATCGGGCTGAGCTTAGTGGATGCCCACATTTCTGAAGCAGCCCATACTCTGCACTTTTTGCAGAAGCTGCTCAGAACCTGCACTTTCCAGCTCAAGCTAAGCCTCTTCATAAGCTCCACAACACAGTACAAAGGCTGGTTAAGGCTCTGAGCATTCCTCCATATACACAAAACAAGTACCTGGCCGTCAGTCACACTCACTCACGATTTGCTAGTTACAGTTTGGCCATGGAGAGCTGAGCAAGGAAAGATCCAGCTCCAGAGCTAGACCAGCTCCTCTCACTCTCTGTGTGACAGGGGGACAGAATAGGCAAAGTATGAAGCTAAGTGAGAAGGGAAGGCATATTCACAGTTGGTATGAACAAGGGGGCCAGCAAAGGGGCTGCTTGCAGCCTCATAGCTCTGCATATCACTGCAACTCCAGAGCAGCAATTTGCCATGCACAACATTCCTGCACTGGCTTAAATTCAATTACTGAATTATTTTGAGCACATGGTCTCACCACCTGCTCTGTGGCATGGCTCTTCCTGGCCTCCATTCAGCCCTGATTTGATGTCAGGGCCTGCAAATCATTCTTGCTGTTATCCTCTGCAAACTAAGCAATTTATCTTACAAGTATTTACTTAGGATAATTAATACAACAGGGCTAACATCAAACCAAGATACCTTTCTGCTTGAACAGTTTGGTGTCTGCAGGTGGTCTGCCTCCACAGGTTATTTAATTATTCACTCCAGCAATATTCAAATCCTTCATCACAATGCATACTAAATAGGACCATGTTTCCATGATTTGTAAAGTTTCTCAGCATAGGCAAGGTTAACACCTTGCTCACAAAGTCCTCAGTTTATCCATGCATCTGTTTGGAATGTAAGGAGATCTATAAGCTATTAACTAATACCTCATTTCTGGAAAACATAGCCAAAATATAAACTACTGAATCCCTGTCATCCAGCTGCATTAACCCAGTTGAAACAGGTACACAGAAAAAAATTAAGGACTCAGGAGTTCATAGGCACTGTTTCACTTTCAAACTCTCTTCTCACTTACGCACAGCCTTCAACCTTGTCTCCTGTTGTGAAACTAACTCTGCCACAAACACAAGGAAATGAGATGGTAAGCATCACCTCATAAGGTAATTTTCCACTCATCATATTGCAAGTTTACAAAGTTTAAAATTATTAACATCAGCCTGAGAAACAAGTTGAACACACTCTCCATCACCACCACACATTTAAAGCCCATGAGAAGTCGTTTATTTTATCCTGCTTCTCTTCAGGAGGTTACAGAGTTATCTCAAAATTAGAGCTATTTGCAGGTGTGTGAAAGAAAGTGCCTGCCTTCAGCGTTAGTCTAATGAATATGTGTCACAGCAGAAATGTTCCACTATCACTCCATTTTCGGGAATTTCTCCTGTGGACTTCCAGGGAAGTGGGTAAGAGACTTTGTACGTTACTCCACAGCTACAGATGTAGCTAAGAGGCTTAGCCCTGTTCAGATAGGACTATTTGTGGTACTACGTGAGGACATAAAACCCCAAAGCAAATATTTAGTACTCTGCCTAAAGCCTCTACCTCCAACAACCCTGCTGACATCAAGCAAGTCTGGAAAGAGCAGTCTTGGCCTGAAAAGCGAATTGGTTCAGTATTTGGGAACCCAATTTATTTCTTTTATCTGAATGAGAGGCAGTACAGCATTTGTAGAAAGACAAGATTCTCCAAGGATAGAAACCAATTACTTCAAAGTTGTTTTCTGAAACATTTGTGAACTTATTTTAAAAGCCTAATCCACTCTATCCTAACTTTAAATGCTGGTTGTGCCTCTTAAGACTGCCACCATTGCCATGTATTTATCAGTACTTGTGTATGTTCTGGACAACTCAAGGTGCTGACAAGCCAAACTGTGATGTCCATTTTTCAGTCAATGGAGAGCACCACTTCCAAATGTGAGCATAATGGTATCAATACCAAGACTAAGTAAAATTAAAATTGCCTTGGTCTGAAAAGTCCAAGTAAAAAAGAACAAGATAAACAGGTTTCTTGGACAGAAACTTAAGAAGGAATTTGGTATTGGCAAGATGAAACGTTAGTGTCATATATTACGAGAGTTGGAAGTCACATGTCAAGTTTTGAGAGAGGAATGTGTTACTGATTCTGTCTTGTATAGTGAAAAAAAATTATTCCTGCATCCCACAAACAATTGTTCAGAAAACTGCTTTTGGTTCTTTAAAAATATCCGTCATGTGAAAAATTCTCCTTAAGAGGTGTTATTTTCTGTACAACTACCCCGTTTCATATTTTCTCTGTTTTTTAAGAGTTTAAAAACCTGTTGACAGTTGGGAGGCTTTGAGGTCTAAAGGGACACCCTTGCAATCTGAAATTTGGGTGCAGTAGGTGCAATCATACACACCTTTGGACATATCCATTTCAAGACAGATAGTTGCACAGACTTCATTATTCCTACCGATGAGGTTTTTCTCCCAGCCTTCAGTTTGGCCTTCACACCTTCCCTTGTCAGCAGACAAGGGTCCAATGCAGTGCTGTGTTCAGGCAGGAGGGCCAGTTTTCAGGGACTGCATAACATCACTTCCACAGTGTGGAGCACAGCCAGAGTTGGCTTGGCAAGGCCTCCAAAAACATTTCCATGTGTTCTTTACTCACTATAATACATACTGCAGCAGCCTGAGCACTGTGATTTTTCAGATATTTATCTTGTAAGTTGCAAATGAGTGGTTGAATATAGATAGTTGGAAGAGAGTTGGGTGTATGCACCCCTTGGATCTGCAATAACGTTAGGAGCATCACCTTCATACTCAGAAGGTTGCCTGTGCTGTTCAAAATGATAATTATTCAGAATCCAAGGAAAGCTTGAGCGGTTTTCTGGCAAAAAAATGGGCCATTATTTTTCACTACAAGTGACTATCTCCTAAGGCATCTTGTGCATGTGTATTCACTATTTAGTACCACTATTGTTTAGCTGATCCTGAGCAAACTGCAGTCAAGGCAGCCTGGCTTTATCAGTTCTTTGGAAAGCGTTGTGCCACTTTAAGAACACCAAGTGGGAGGCGATAAAGGCATTGCTGTACAAACAAGTACCTGTGCACACTGCTGCACTCACCTGAGGGGACACTGTCCTCACCCTCCCCTTTGGTTCTGCAGGTTGAACACCTTCTCTAACACACTCTTGCTGCCTGACAGCAGAGGATGGACACTCAAACAGAGCAACTCGATTTTATTTGCAAGATTTGCAAGGCACCTTGAGGACACAGAGAAGGTAAGTGTGGACAGAAAAGCTCTGAATACTTAAAGGACCACACAAGATTTAGAGAAAGAACTTATTTCAGGTAGTTAAGTTGAGAAAGGTGAAAAGATTCTACAGAAATTCAACTGCTTCCTGTCCCTTCCACAAAAATAAGGGGATAGCTAAATTATTTATGATTTGGTTAAAAGGCTGTCAGCAGGGATGCTATGAAGAAAATATAGAGTTGCTATTCACGTAATTTAAGTTCGCTAATATCAAAATAATTCTGACCATTCAGCAAACTGTGTCTGCAAGTGGACCACACAGGGCAATCCTTTAATCTACTTATAAAGTTAGCAGACTTTCAGCTTTGTGTAACTCATAGGTGTTTAAAGGCTAAATATTTCAAAATAGGAAAGGTCTGTTTGTTTGATTCAGACGTAACTCCTCTCTTCAGCACATTCGAGAATCAGAAAACAAATAGACATGTGCTAGAATGTACTAAGACAACACAAAGCCATCTTAGACAAAATACAAAAATCAAAATTTACATGTCCAGAAAAGTCTCATAGGTTAGAATTAACTCATAGGTTAAAATTTCATACTGTTTTAAAAATATATTTAGCTAGGTTTGTGTACTGCTCTGACTTCTCATAGGAAGCTAAATATACACATATTTTACTTATAAACAGACTAAACCACAGCATGTTTTATAAAGGCTGAAGTCCTTTAAAAATCAATAAAGTGCTAAATATAAATATTTCAGCATTCAATTGTTAATTGTTGAGGGAGATATAACAAAATTCAGTTACATTTCTTTTAATATTTTAATGATTCTGAGCATTTTCATACACTCTTAGTTTCGATGATTTGGCTCTCTAGGGATCAAAGAAGCATTGTTAGAACTTTCTTAGCTTTTACATAGTTTAAATGCAGCCTTTTCCCTAAGACACCAAACTCATTAATTTGATTTCTAGTTCCTACAGGAGTTTTAAGTGACACTTTTAACTTGGAGTATAGTTAGCTCTTGGTCATCATCCTCATTTCAAGTCCAGCACTGTGCCAGACATTCAAGTCTTGTAACTTTTCATGTTACAGGAAACATGAAAATGCTACCTCTGCTTGTAACACACAGTCACAGAAGTAGCATAGGAATCCACCTTTCTGCAGTTGCACACTGTTACAACCACACTATGGACCTCTTCAGAAAACTAGTCATGTGTAATTCCCCTTAACTATTAATAGGAAGTTAGCAGTTAAGTTAGAGAACAAGTGCACAGTAGCACTTGTTTTCCCCACTTGAAGGCTAAATATTTAAAAAACCAAGTTGAAAATGAAGCAGAACAAGTTCATTGCTGTTGCTGGCTTACACCTCTTTTGACTTGCTCTCCTGTTAAAATAAATGTGCCTGGGAGAAGAGTGTCCACACCTGTACAGAACAGGAAGTGTTCTGCAGCTCCAGTTTTTCTAAAGCACCTGTAGCTCCATATTTGTACGTGACTGAGCAGCCCTCATGTGCTGATAATAAAAACCCTCCCCACTAAAGAGATACAAGCCCTGTTTGTAGAAGATACTGGAATCTCAACAGCAAATATCTGATATTATTTTATATACTTAATTAGCATTATTCAGTGGAATTTGTGAATTGTAGAATTAGTCAGACACTTCAGATATATGTTTTTGGTTTGTACTATTGATTGGGTTTTTTCACCCAATCTGACTGTATTAAACTCTACCAGACAAACTAGAGACTGAGTACTGTCACTTGAATACACAAAGGCTAATTCCAAAAGTGTATTCCCAAAAGTGCTAATACAACCAGATTTTGTAGAAGTTCTTTTGTACTGGATGTTCTAGCTTCAGTCTGCTTCAGTAATACTGAAAAACTAAGCTTATGCTGAATAGGACCCTGCCTTGAGGGTGGGATGGAGAGGGAAAAGGGAAGGATTGACTCTCACTTATATATTACTGATTAATACAATGAATGACCCTAGTGTTCTTGTAAAAAATTTGTCCTGGCTGATTGGTCTTAAAGCTACAGTCATTTTCTTTAATTATAGGAATAGTTTTTCTCATCTGCTCCTTCCTCCAATAAGAAATGTAAAAAGCCTTAATTAGTAGTGATTACTTGACAAGGTTCATGACAGACCCTAGTGCCCTGCATATCTGTTTCAGGGACAGCAGCAAAACCACGCCTCACAGCCATGTTTAGAGACAGTTTTTGCAAATGATATATACTGCTGAAATCCATATGCCTACATTTGTCAGTATTTTCTTGCCTACAAGAATATCTCGGGTAGAACCTAATGCTGTTGCCAGGAGTTACAAATAGCATTAGAAACAAAAATCTTAGAGCAGGTCATCAAGCACAAAATTAAACACCAAATTCAACACCAAATTCACCTGTTTGGACATTAGTCAAGGGTATAATTTCCTTGATGTGCTTCCATAAATACTCAGATACACAAGCTTATAAGCAAGTGTCAGCCTAAGGCATGTTTATGCTTGCTTTACAAATATTTAGCAGCAAGGTTTTTACTCAGTAAGGGCACCGAGAAGTTCACAAGTGAGGAATTTGTTCTGTGGCAGGCACTGAGGTTCTTATCTGCCTAAAGCCAACCCCAGAAATCATTTAAGTATCACAGAACTTACAGTGAATCAGTTCTTTGCAAGAGCATTTAAACATTGGTGTTAACCCTGAAATGCTGTGTTGTGGTAGGTGAAGGAGTTGCAGCTTTTCTGTTGGATGTGATGAGGAAAGGCAAAATTGCTTTGCCGTTTCCAACTGAATGAGTCTTTTGGTCTGAAGCACTTTTAGATTAAGTGATGTAGTTATTAGTCAGAATATCCTCCCAGAAACAAGAAAAAATACAACTCTATTTTCTGATATAAAACAGGCCTTGAAGACTTTGATACATTATGCCTTTTGATGGTTGTACTTGCAAATTTCCTGGGCTCCCAAAGAATTTTTTAAAGCCTTTTTTTCTGTTCCCAGAGTTTAGTCAGCAGTATTAGATCTATGACTTTGCAAGAAGACAGAAAAAATTATTACCTGATAGTCAATAATTATGAAGCTTGGAAGCAGATAAATTATTTATATAAGTCCCAATTCAGATACCAAATCATCTTTTTGCCCCATGTAAAACATTTTCTAAGGAACCATAACTGAGAGCAAGTTACAAACCAGGAGGCCACCGCCTTCCACAAGTATCTTGCTTGAGGGAACTTCTCAAGTTACAATGCCTCGCATAAGCTTTGGTATCTGTCTGGAAGCTTTACTTTTGTAGTCTGCATATAAACCTTTTCTTTGCATAACAGAATTGCTACTGTCAGCATCTGACCTCATTGTACATTGAGGAAGTGTCTTCCCCCATCTCCAACTCGTGATAAAGGGATAAATACAGAGTAAAGCACGCTGTCTGCCTGTGTGTGTTTCCTTTTTTCCTAATCACAAGTTAAGGCTTCAAATCAGATGGTCAAACAGTATTTTTTGGCTTTTCTATATTGCAGCAAGCTGTAAGCCAGCAGACAGTACATAACTAAACATACTACAGAGCAAGTCTTGTTTCCTGCTTGTACAGTCCTCTGCAACAGTTGTGTGCCGTGATCTTAAAGATATTGGAATTCATTAGTGAATCCATGCCAAGATAAGGGGAGCAGTGGAGCAATTCACAATCTATGAGATGCATTTTTGCAGGGCCTACTTTAGATCGCATTAAGCATAGGAAATTAAGAAAGCATGCCATCTTCATTTTATACAGGTTTAGGATTGTTTTCTCTGGAGAGTTTAAAATTGTGGTTTTTCTCTGAAAGGCTTCTGCCCACTGTTCCAAGATGAAGCCTTCTTTAGCACCCAGAAAGGTCTTCCATCAACTATAGTACAGAAGAAAGTGCACTTTAATTTGTATAGTCTTTAGGCAAACCTTAACTGAAAGAGCAGAAATGGAAGGTACAACCCAAAATCATACTTCTCCAATAGGCCTCTTTTTCCCCCACCACCCCAAATACCTTCATTATTGTATACTACTATAACAAGTCATTCATTGCATTCTATTTAATGCATTCAGCTACAATCCTTGCAGAGGTCCTTATTCTTTGACCAACTTGTTAAATTTAAGAGGTAGACACAGAGAATCCTTCACTGCAAAATACTTTGTGTTTTGAGACCAGATTTGACATGTTTACACGGTCAACAAGGAGGATTTTATTTAAGATAAAGAATTTTCAACACTCCAGTGAGAGTACGAGTTTATTCCGAAAGAAACATCACTGCTCTTGTATTTCTAGAGCTATGTTTTGCATGACTGCTGTTTTGATTCATTCATTTCCTCCCATAATCAAACCTCAAAGTTGGCAGGGATACTGGCTCAGAGAAACCCTAAGACATGAGAACACGAGTGCAGGAAAAGCACAGAATATGTTGATAACCAAATTAATACTTTGGAGGCTTACAGAAGGCTTACTATCTGTTACTAGCCAGCAGCAGCTTTTCCACTTAAAGCCAATGTAGTCAACAGCTCTGACAGGAGAGCAAGGCCCTTGGCAAATGAACCACTGCACTTTACAGCCTTCAGCTATACACTCTTGACTCCTCAGAGCTGCCTCTACACACAGACCTTCCCATCACTTCCCATTTGCTTCTACAATATCATCCTTACCACTATTTTCTGGCAGAAGAGCATTTCAGCTGCTCAGAAGGGCCAAGTCAGAACCCCAGCAATGCCTCCCAGCAAGTGCTTCCCCCACAGGTGCATGTAGGGTGCTTTTGTCAAACCTTTGTTTCACTGCCAATAGTACAACTGTCAGGACAGTGATTCCTTATCCAAGCATAGCATAGGTTATGTCATCTTCACCAAGAAGAAGACATCTTCCCTGTGGTGCCTCACACTCCAGCGTGTGGAACGTGCATTGTGTGTTCAACCACACCTCCCCTTCCCCACCTTAAACAACAGCATTTACTTTCTCAGCAGAGGAAGAGGACAGAGCCTTCAGCCCTCAGGATCCAGCGTGTCTTGGGATCTCTGTTTCTCACACAACGTGCAGTTGTATATAGTCCAGCTAAAAATCACTGGAAGTTTTGTGCAAACGTAACTGGTGTGACCTTCCCTCACATCCAGGATTTAAGGAAAGGGGCAATGCTCTGCTCTCTCTCTCACCAGATGAGTCTGCTGGCAGAGCAGGGGATGCTCTCACTGGATTTTGCTCCCATAGCAATATGCTGGTAAGGAATCAATAAATCAAAAAACAGGGGTAGGGATTTCTCACACAAACTATGTCTGAATAATTGCTTGTCCAAACAAAGGAATTGCGAGAAACAGAGGGGAATGAGGAAGGGAAGTAAAAAACAAACAGCAAGAATTTAAATGAAAGCTGGAAAGGGAAACAAAAGTAGCAGAGGCGAGAGCTTAACAGAAGATGCCTGACAGAGAAAAAGGCAGGAAGAAGAAAGCACAAAACCAGTCAGAAAATCAGCTATTTAAAGGAATTAACTGACAAAGAAATTGACATTAGAGGACAAGAGGCCCACCTATGACATTCCCTGTGTAGCAGCTGTAGGCAGCAATGAGGCAACACAAGGAAGCTCCGTGAGCAAACATATCCCTCTCCCACAACCTCTCCTGTTTGAGAGCAGCCTCACACTCACCTTCACCCACCAGTCAAGGGGAAGAGAATATCAAAGCGTGCCACAGGAAAGGTCAGAATATCACGCAGCCTGACAGGCTCCACAGCACAGCCCACGTCAGCAGAGCTACAGGTCAGAGCAAATAAAACCAGGCAAAACCATGCAGCTCTTTCATAGTTTGGGTAAAAACAAACACAGCATAGCCAGCTGCAGGGAATGTACTTGGTGGGCAGCATTCCAGCTCAAACCACTCTTCTGCAACAGGTATTTGGCTTCACGGGTGAGGAGGCAGCAGCCACAGCAGGCCTTGAGCTATGTGAGCTTCACCTGCCTCCGTACTTTTCCTCTCCTTACAAGATTTGACAGTAACCTAACTGTAAAGTGACACAAAACCAAGAGCAACTCCATTTAGGAATCTGCCTAATGGATAGCTAGGCTCCATGAAGGAATAGCATAGTCTAAATCCTCTAAGATCTGTTGCCAGTCATCCACTGCATCTCCTTGCAGGCCACAGCAATTTTAACACTACCAGATACACAGTTGCTGACAATACTTCAAATACTTCTACTCTATCTAAATAGCCACATCCTATCAACCCTGTTTCCATAACATAAAGGTCAGGACTAGTGACAAAAACCCAGTAAATCACCTACCTGGACAAACCCAAGATCGCCTCTGGGGAGTTGTTGGCTCAATTGTCAGGCCCTAGGCAACACCATAGCACTCCACACTCTTGGTACAAAGGCAGGAGGCTGTGAAGGAAAAGACCTACTCAGCTCCTGGCACTTCCTTTTATTCTCCCTCTAGCAGAGCTTTGATTTCTTTAGAACTTTCACAAGTGTGTGTTCTAGGGAAGGAATTGAAGTTCTTTTGGCTTGCAGGTGTGTGGGTCTGTGGAAGAAATTGCAGTGAGCTCTCCATTTGCTAGGACACACCTGTTAATGCTCCTGGTCTCAAAATCAACGTGATTTAACTCCTTAACTTCCTTGCTCTTTCTAAAGTCTATTTTATAAGGGTAGAAAAAGTCATAAAATATGCATTCTGATGGCAGATTAACTTACAGTTTTCCTTTCCACTGTATTCTTTTATTCTCAGTCTTAGCTTTGATACACGTCAGTGTAATAATAATTTTGTTTAATGATGCTCTAGAGTGCGAGCAGAGTGCCTTAAGAATCAAAATTCTAAAGAGAAGTTGACAAAGTCTTGCCCAAGGGTCAGGAATGGTGGTTCAGGGTGGACATGATGTTTTACACCAGCAACTGCAGCTCAGCCAAAGGGGAAAAGCAGGCTGATTCTTCATGGAGGATCTTGAGGGGACAGAGAGAGAGTTAAAAAAAAAAAAAAAAGAGAAAGAGCAGGAGCTCTTCTGAGACCTGTAGCCAAGGAAATTGGTTTGTTCTTCAAGCTGGTAAAAAAATAGACAAAAAGGCTGACAGCCCTATGCTGGCTAAAGCAAACATTTTGTACAATCATAATTCCTATTTGCAAGGAAATAATGCAGCGTATCTTTTGCTTTACAGCTTCAGACTCTTGACATGGAGGAAATCGTGGTGGAAACAATCCTGGCCCCATGGGAAATACTGCTAGTCATTCTTGCTGCGGTGCTGATAATGAGTTTTCTCATGCTTCTGCCCCCTGCTGCAATGGTGATCTGGAGGATGAAGCGTGTGCCGCAGATCTCGCTGCGCGGCTCAGTGTGAGCCAGCCCTGGTACCAGATGTAACACCACCCGTCCCTGCAGAAGATGGTTCAGAATGACAACATCTCTCAGGATCACTTTTTCTGCCTATGACCCACCCAGAAGCAGTAGGTTTAGCAGTCTATTGCTGCTAAGTTCCTGTGAGAAGAGACTGATTTGCAGTTCTCTGCACTTTGCCTTCCATTTTTTTGGCTCTGTTTTAATTACTGTTGTTGGCTCTGTTCCTAGACTGAGTTCTTCTCTTATGTTATAATGGACTGAAAGAGAAGCAAGGATAATACAGCATTTTATTCCCTTAATTAATATGGGGAAAGCCTCCCTTTTTATAGTTACATTGTAAATATTACCAAAGCCTTTAGCTGAGATGACTGACAGTTATGCAGGTGGACTTATCAAAAGCGTGCAGGGTACTCTGGGGAGGTACTCCTTCAGTCTGGTTCTATTGCAAAACCTAAAACAAAATAAAAATCAGAGAATGGTGCAATAAATAGGCATCTTGTGCTTCTTTTATCTGATTTGAAAACTTATTGGCTTAAAATATTCAGAATTTCTCTTCTTCTATGTGAATTTTCTTTTCCATGCAACCCTACAGTGCCAGAACACAAAGCCCTCCTGTCTTGGGGCTACAGCAGGAACATGAAGGATGGCTCAATGCTCAGACATGCCTGGCCAGACACCAACACGAAGTTAATACAAACATACAGCAACTATTTGCCTGAAATAAATTATGCAAATTTACTCTGGGAAATAACATTAGTAAGTTTAATTTAGTTTTTAACTGCATCATAGAGGGTTATTGGTTCAACTTCCCTTTCTCATATATAAATAATAACTTGGATGGTGGGCATAGAACAAAATTGATTCTTTGCAAGTTTTAGATAAAACCCCCTGCAACCCAATCTCCAGGTTAATATCATATTCATGATACATCATATTAAAGCTTTCCAGCCTAATTCTTCTATATTATATGACACTCATCATCAGGATTTCTGATGCACAGATGTAACAGTTTCCATTATTTTACAAGAGCAATGGGTTTGATTTCATCATGAAATACAGTATTTGTTTTCTTTTCTTTTCTTGGTTGGTGTAGAAAATCACTTGAATAGATTAATAGGATTGAAAGAAAAAATGTTTTTTAACACCGGTAGAAAAATTATACTGGAAAGTGCTCCAGATATTTTGACTGTCAGGTGATAATGACTTGGCTGGAAAGACTCAAAACCATTATAATTTCATTTGATAGAGATCATTTGTTTGCCAGGAATAAACAAATCCATCAGTGATTCAAAACTCATTGCTTTTCTTTAAGATTATAACACTTTTGTCTCCATCACAATGACTTAAGTTACTGCTGCATGGTTTATAAGCAGCCAAAGCAGCCAAATGATCCCTTTGCTGTGTAACTGTCTGCCCCACTCATTCTCGTATGACTGTCTGCTTCTGGGCCCAAAAGCTACTGATGTTTTCTTTTGTTTGTAATGACCGGATTCTGAGTCTGAAATATAGGCATGCAAATATATGCATCTGAATCATTTATTCAGTTAATGATGTAAAGGTCAATATACATCATTTACCACACAACTATGCTGTCTCCATCAGAAAGATTACAAGGGATAGGGAAAAGGCAAAGGGAAAGAAAAACAAATAGATGAGTTGTTTGTCTTCAAACCTACAGGTTCAGTTTGCTCAGTGGAAGAAAATTAAAACATAAATCCAAGCACAGATTCCACTGAAAACCAACAAAAAAACCAAGCTTCTTGTTTACATTTCATAGTAATTCACATGCACATCTGTTTGGTAGCTACAGCTTCACAAATAAACTGGATTACCAGTGCTAAGTTGTCTTAGGTCTTCACTTGTATTGAGTGCCAGGTAGACAATGGACAGGTTTTCTGCTGCTGTTCTAACCCCCAGCCAAGCAGGCACACGAAGGAAAAATTACATCCCTACAGCCAGTAACTCTTGTGACTTACACTACTTTAATGGGCATCAGAGCAAGAATAGTGATTAACTGGCAACTAAAAAAGCAAGTAGAAGTGTGGCCCTTTCTCAGTAAAGTTGATCCCTGACAGGAAATGATTTCTGATAACAATTAGTGTGTTTAACTAATGATTGCATTCATTAAACAACTGTGACCGTTATTTCATTCCAGCTAGAAAAATTTAAGCCACAAAAGTGAGCTTCTTTCTTTGAGACACTTGTACCATGAGCTTTGTGATTAGATTTTCCCAATACCTCTGTATGCCAAAGCTGAAGTCATATTATAACAATGATCTCTAGTCCTTTAACTAAATAAAAGCTGTATGTTTACATGTCTCAGTAATGTTTTCCCTGCTGTGCTTCTCTTGTCAAAATATCCATGTCAGACTGCAGACAGCTGGCTGGTCTGTGGCACAGGATTTTTGGTGCTAGTAACCACAGATGATACAATCAGCCTCCTTGTCCCGTTCAGAGCCGTCGATGCCCTGCTCAGCAAGCTCCTTGAGGAAGATGTTTAGCTGCTCTCTCTGAGTTTCTGTGAAGGCTAGTGTGTGCAAGCAGGTGCTGTTCGTGGAGAAATAGGCAGATTTAGCTCCACCGATGGCCATCTCAGAGGCTGAAAAGATCAAAGATGACCAAAAGAAGGAAAAAAAAAAAATTAACAATAATAAAGAAAACCCCCTCAGCTGAATTACTTAGCTTAGATTTGTTCTGATCTTTGAAAAAGTGCCGGCATTACCATTTTCAAGTCCTCGACTTGGAATAAAAGTGCCTAGATGATTGCTTTGGGTAAGCACTGTCAACAGTAAAATATTTTCTCTTAGCCATAGGAGAGATAGGGTGGCCCTTTTGTGTATCTATATGCATAATTATTTTTAAATTAAGGCAATAATAACAGAGCCAGACAGCCTGCTTTGAGTCACAGATTGCTCAATGAACACAACGGGAGCAGTCTCAAAACCCTTGGGCTGCTGCATGAAGATGTTGGCTAGGGGCCAGCTGCTGGGGTTTATTGTGTGTGTACACACAGGGAACAGTCCAGGTGTTGGTCAATTTTGCTGAGATTCTTCAAGCACTGTTGCAAAATAAAGAGTTTTATCTACTGCTGTCTGTCCAGTGGGTCACACAGCACTTGTGCAACAGGAGTTTGTGTTAAGGTGATACCAATTTATTGTTATAAAAAAAAAAGGCACATCTTCCCACAAACATTGCATATGTGCCACATTTGCTACCCCAAGCTAAAATAGCAATGCTCAGGCCTTCATGATAGTTTTAAAGTTAACGTGATTTTTCATTCAGCTGTTTGGCAACTCGGTTCTAGCTCTCACATGTCACAATGCCGAGGTTGTCACACATGTCAAGAAAGAAAACCTTTTCTTTCCTCCTCTATTTTAAACAAAAGAGACGGAGCCTCCTGTCCTCACAAACAGGTATGTCTGAGAAATACTCACGATTGCAAACAGCAAGTTCCTTTCCCCCAACAAGCTGCGTGGTCCAGGAAAACCCAGTGGCATTGCCACATACTTCATACAGTCTGCTGTTTCTGAGGAACTGAAAGTCATAACCCTTGGGAAACAATGACGGGGAGAAAATAAACAATCGGTGTCTCAGGATATCTCATGGTAACTGAAAGGTGAAGAAACATTCAGCCAGTTAAGATCAATACAAGCATTTCAATCTCTGTCAGCCCTGAGGGATACAAAAAAGTATAGCAAGAAAAATTATGCATTGCATAATAAAGAGTTGTAAATTAATGAATCGATGCAGCAACACAGCAGCAGTAAACCGCGAATGTTACCTTGTTGCACATGGGTTTGCAGTACTGAGCGCTGGCAATGGTGACACACACCAGCCCGCCGTTTCTCGGGGCCTGTGGGACTGGGCATGGAGGCAGCTGCTTGCAAACTTTTGCGTGGATTAAGTAGAAATAAAGAGAGAAAAAGGAAACAATGTATCAGAGATAGAGTAATTATGAAAGTCTCCCCTTCCCAAGCAAACTCATCGCCACGGGTTGGGTTGATAACTGCCCCCACCACCTGACTTTGCCAAAGTAAGCATTTTTGCTTGTTTAAAACTTTTTTGCCCCTTTTTTTATTTTTTTTGGCAACGCCCAATTTTCCTATCACCTGTCCCTGTAATAACAGTGCCACCAGCCCCAGTTACACTTTAGAGGTGGCTCAAAGAGGCATTTGCATTCCCAGCACTGACATTCAGTGCTGTTGTGGCTAAAACTATTCAAGCATTTCTTAGAAAAATATGAATGGCATGCTGGCTCCTAGACACCGAGAAAGCTCTGGCTGAAGGGCACGGCAGGTTCCGTTGCCCCTGAGACTCTGTGCTGATGCTCAGCACCGATGCCCAGGCTGCAGAAACCCCCCCAAGTTTGTGCTGCCATGCCTCCCCAGTCCCTGCCAGCACAGGGATTAAGCACCCGTGTTTTCTGTTGCTGAGATGTCTTTTATGTTATTCCCCTCAGAGAAATTAAGGCATTTAGTTCACTCTGACTTTAGGTAGAAGAGATGTTCCTATTGCTTCTCCACTGCCACTTTGTTCAACACCCAGCAAAGGGGAGCACTGGCTCAGGAGGGACCTCACATTGCTCTTGAGCAGGGCGCAGGAGATCGAGAGTTTCTTGCAGTGTCCAGACGAGGGAATTGATTGAAGCTTTCTCACCCTTAGCAATCATTTTAGGAAGGCATTCTGAATATTTCTATGGATTTAGGGGGGAAAAAAAGTCAAAATTGAAGAGGAAAGGTCTTGAATTCTTGGAAGTAATTAATGAAAGTGGTCAAATAATTTTCTTTTTTTTTTTTTTTTTTTTTAATGCATAAGAACTACCCTGAAAGTTGTGTAGCTTTAAGCAATACTAATTCCCTCACAATGTTTTGGAAGAAATCTGATAGCTTTTTTTGAAACCTGTGACTAGATAGGATTTTTCCATCATATTGAGCTCAAGAAGAGAACTGGCATGGGTTGAGTGTTTTTTTTCATACATATGAAAAGATGCCTTTGTAAATAACTATATGTATCCTCTTTCTATACAAAACATTGGTTTGTTGTGCTTATCTTCTGAATGCTGGCATCTCACAGACTCTGTGTGTGCATGTGTGTAAAAATATCTATTTGTAAATGTATGTAAGCAAACACGTTATTGTATTTTTAGCTAGCTATTGTTATTTACTGTTGACTTATTTACTATACTATAGCTATACTGTTTATGCTAAAACCACTCTATATATCTGGAACAAAGCAAATCTGGAAAACATCTTTACAAGGACATTTTTTGGACTAGCAGTAGCAGGACCAAAGACATGGCAAGCCAAACAACACTAATATTTTTCTGCTCCCCTCCCCAGCACATATTTTGTACTGTGCAATACATGAGCTGTGCTTGCTCAGCCATCAGAAGCAGATGCGGCAGGAGCTCACCAGCACAGGAGGTGTGTGCAGAGCAGGCCCTGGGGCAGCCAGTACAGCCTCCTCTTACCTCGAGACTCTCAATCACATCATCTATGGTTGCACTTTTGCATTCACTTTGACCGGCAAAAGCTCTGATTTCCGGAAAATCTAAAAGACAAGCAGAAGCAGGTACTTAACTATGTAATAATCCCTCCTGACACATGAACAAACCCCAGATACTACCCAACAGTGCTTGTTTAGAGGAATTGTGCTGCTATCCTCCAGTCTTAGTCTTGCTTTTTACACTTGAGGCGATCAGGATTCAAATGTGAATAAACTGTATACATATTGATTTATTTGAAGCAGTTAGCAATCTGAACACCTCTTTGTGGCCACTTAGGGCTGGATTCCCAAGCAGAGTCCTTCCACTTCTCTGAGAAAGCCACTATTAAAATAATTGTTAGTCATATCAAAGAATGGTAATATCTTACCTGCAAGAAGCACTCCTAAATTTAGAAAAAACAGTGCTTTCCAGCGCGAGCAGGAGCTGAACAACATTTTTTTCTGCAGGAGACCAGGGGCTAATTACTTGTTGCTTGTAGTGCCTAAGAACAAAAGCACTGGAGTCAGGCACAGAGTTGTGTGTCTGTGGGTGGCTGCTTGTTTACAGTGTGCCTTGCTCCAGGGCAATGCTGTGATAAGAGACCAGGGGGATGAACATATTGCCCCACTTGTCGGGAAGCCCAAGGAGAGTTTGCCAGCATGGTTTAGGGAGGGCAAGGGGGTGTTCTCATTAGGCTACTGAGGCGGACTGGCTTCTCTGCTGCTGCCAACTCAACCGGGAATTTTTCAGATTAACTGGTTTACTGTAAATATGTTTACTGTATGCTCTTGCTCTCTCTCCACCTCCCCAACTGTCTGTGTTTGTCTGCCTCTCTCATATTCATGCACACACACAACCATATAGAAGACATAAGGACGCCTTACCTACAGGCCTTCACCTCACATCTCATGCTCCAAGAGAAAGCTCAGAACATCAAATGATGACTGATTTGAATGAAAGGGATATACTCTGTATCCTGTAGCTTCCAGAGTTTAGCCGCTTTTTTTTTTTTAAATGGAGCCATGAACCTCATCTGCTTATATCCCCTTACAGGAAAACTGAATAGCTAGTAAAATTACCACAAAAGTTCAATCATTTCTACCCTATAGATTTACTAGCAGATTTATGCAATTATCCAGCTAGTGCTAATGTGCTAGGGGCGTGCCCGACATCCTCTGTAAAATGCAGGATTCAGTCACAGCCTTTCATCTGATAACCGGTCACACACCCCCACACACTGCTGAGCCTCCAGCCAGCCTTGCCTGCCCACCAACGAGCTACACACCCAGCTACCACAACCCTGCCCACTCGCCCCCCCTCCTCTCTAACAAATTTTTATGTTTGTTAACTGTCACTACCAGAGCAGAACTGTTAATTTTATCTGCAGGTGTTTGTTTTTGTTGAGATATGGATATTCTGCTTGTGTGTTATGTTATGCAACGCATTTATTTATAAGGCATTTTGTCAGGTTTCTTTTGGTTAATTTTTCATTTACTTGCATCTGCTGGCTGTAGTGTAATACATTATAATTCTTCAGGAGATTCTGAAGAAGTTAAGCCAATAGCCAAGCATCCAGTGCAATCACAAAGTGTCTTATGCCATCTCAGGAACATCCTGATAAACAGGTGTGTGTAGGACTGTAACACTTCTATAAAACAGTTTTGTGTTAGCATGAATGGTGACTTCCTTACTATTAGTAAAATACCTTTGTATACATAACTGATAATAAAAGTTCATTAGCAAAACAAGCCTTTAATGATGAAGACCAAGTTTTATGTTTTTGGGCAGACCAATAGGACCTGGTTCCAAACAGTTTACACTTCTAAGGCTGATACACACAGAGCAGTCTTCTTCACTGGAAGATAAGCAACAAGCACCTGGGAAAACAGTCTCTGGGAAATCTTTGCCAACTCATTCTTTAAGATGCAGCTGCTCTTTAAGATATTTTTGCTGCCAAAATGTACTCAGGTGGGCACCCAATGAGGCCCATTGATTCATGTGGTAAGTCCTTGTGAGATCAGGAGCTACATGAAAACTGCTACTTGTTGATCTCAACTTACACAGAATATATAGCATATTAGCATAAATAATAAAGTGGAGCAACCTCTGACTTGATCAGATAGAAACTGTGTTTATGACATACTTGAAAGGAATAAATGGCAGCTTTCCCTTCAACGTTCATCCCAGACTGGCACTCTCTTTCCACCACATCTGTTTGAGAGGCACTGTACAAAGACATTTAGTTAGGAGATAAACACGGGGTGGCAGCATTTCTCCAGTGTAGAACATTTAACAAAATGCTGGCTAAACCACAAATTCCCTCTTGGGGGCCATACACAGGTAACCTTTGTATTGAAGGATTAAGTTCACCCTTGTTCCCTACTGGCAAACAAAACCGATCACAGAAGATTTCACAGCCTCCTCATTTAAACAAACCTGCAATTAATCCACAGTCTTTTGCAAAAAGTAATTTGCCACTGTCTAGGACAGTGCAGCACACAGGCACAGAAACAGCCTGTCCTCAGGCTAGACCACGCAGAGCAGAGACCCTGCCCTGTCAGGAGGAGAGGCTCCAGTAGGAGTAATGGGGCACACAACAGTCCCCAAACCCTGCAGCCAAGTACTGGCATGGGCAGGGATCTGCATCCTGCACAGCCTCACTCCCAGAGCAGGGGCACACAAAGCCAGCTACTGCCCAGCTCTTCGGTCAGCAGATGCTGACAGGGAACTGGTCCAAATTTTAACCTCATGCTAAGTGTATTTGATAAAGTTGTGCAGATATTTCTCTGTTTTCCCAAATTACATTCGACATAGAAAGCTATGCAATAAACCTAACTTTAGGGAGCAAAAGTTATGGAAGAATACTGTACAGCACCAAACTAAAAGATACAAACGAGAATACTTATTCATCTAAAGAAAGATCACACACGCATTAACAGACAAATTCATATCAGAATTTCAAAAATCTAATAAAATGTAATTATGCCGGTAAACTAAAATCTTAAAAGAGTACAACAGACTGAGTTAAGATGGACCATTATACCACAGCATTAAAAAATATAGAAAAGAAGGCACCTTTACATACAGGGTAGGAAAAAGCTTTTTATTCTATGATTGTTTCATAGGAAAGCACTTATGTTTCAAAAACATAGGTAATTGAAACACAGAAGTAACAGCACATATGCAATGAAGGTGATTTAAATATTATATATATGTTAACATCTTCTACAAAAGAGGCTGAGATACAGTTGTGTGATAGTCAGCCCTTTCCCACCAAAGCAACCCCCATCTGTATGCAATGCTAACTCCAGTAAGGAAATTGGACCCCAGAATTTCCCATTGTCTAATTAGAAGCAAGAGATCTGCTGATCCTTAGTCAGAGTTGGGAAACTTGTCTTCACCTTTGCCCATCAAAGGTTTGAGGTTCAGCTATTGGTTTGAGTACCTGAGTCATACTTTGTCTTTATCAAAAGAACCAACAGAGCAGCAGTTAAAAGTAAACTGTATTTTGTTGTCTTATGCTGATTAAAAAAAACAGACTCTGTCCATTGCATCTTGGATAATGAAAGACACTGAGGTTAAAAAAATCAATTTCCAAGAAAATATCCTTTTCCTCCTTTCCATTTAAAATCTAAAATTCCTTTTGTTGAATACAAAGCTGTCAAATTTAATTTCCAGAAGCATCCTCATTATTAGTGGACTTCCTTTCTGTTTTTAAAAGGTGACTGCTAATGTCAAAACACAAGTTTTTTAGGCACTTCCCATGGAAATTCCTTTCTTCCAAAGTGACCATAACATGCAGTCTTCTGGTAAATAGGCTTTTTCAGATCCAAATCCCTGTGTGTATAACAAAAAAAAGATAATTTTTTCATATTAAGATACTTCATGACAACTACTATTAAAATCCTAATGTGGATATCCATTTCACACCCTTAGTCTAGCAAGCATACTCTGGAGATGCAAGCACATCAGGAAACATGTCCTATGGGGACAATAATAGTGACAACACAAGTCTCAAGTATCTTAGGGCTACAGGAAAAGGCCTTATTATTAAGAATTACACACTGTCATGGAAAACATAAAATAACCTTCAATTCCTTTTGCTAAACAAAACATATAGTTTTGGGGTTTTTTCCCCAAAAAAGTAACTTCAAATTCTTGGAATACGGAAATTGTTTAATTTGAATTCCATATACTATAGAAGGCTAAATGTTGAAAGTATATGCTTCATATGCAATTTCAAAAATACATCTGTTATCTTAAAATATACAACACACTGGTAGAACCATAAAAATTATCAAGTGCAAAGACCAACTAAATGACAGAAGGAGAGAAAAATCCCCTTGTACTGCACTGAACAATCCTCTGCTAGTTCAAGAAGCTGACTCTTACAGTTAAAGGTTTTGCAACAAATCATTTCTAGGATGTGACCACCAAGATATTTTGCTTTTTGTATGTGTCTATACCTGACAATGACTCCGGGCCGAAGATCAAAGTTTTTGTTTACAATGTTCAGCAGCTCTTTCTCTGTTTTTTGGGACGTTCCATAAGTGAATAGTGAAATGGACAGTGGTTGAGCAACCCCAATGGCATAAGAGACCTGTGAGGAAAAAAGTGTCATAGTTAGCCAATAAATAGAGTACCTCAGGGGCAACTGTTTGCAGCAGAAGAAAGCACTCATTTATGAATCATCTTATGAAAACTAAGGCCTCTCCTTCCCTTCTCATATTTGCACAATAGGTAATTGTAGGGAAAAAAAAAAAAAAAAGAGAAAATTTTGAAAATACTGAGACCTCTGAATAACATTTTTTCCCCATTATTCAGGCACACCATGCTTATTTCCATGACAGTAAGTATCAAAAGGTTGAGGACGTAAAAGTCCAGGAAAACAACCAATAAAATGAAAGCTAAATGGAAAGGTCCGGCTTCAAGAAACTGACAGGCTACTAGTTACAGTACAGTGGTCTTGAACCAAACACATTGTCTTCCTTTCTTCAACCTCAAGCCAACCCCAAGACCATTTCTACTACAGAGTCTCATACGATGCGTATTCAAAGTAAATTGGAAAAGGAAAAATCTTTTTGAGAAAAGCACCGTTCTGAGCAAACCATACCTGAACCAGAACACGGCGACAGAGCCCGGCTTTCACGAGAGACTTGGCCACCCAACGGGCTGCGTACGCAGCTGACCGGTCCACCTTCGTGTAGTCTTTCCCAGAAAAGGCACCACCTCCATGTGCTCCCCAGCCACCATAAGTATCCACTATGATTTTCCGCCCAGTAACACCAGCATCACCCTGATTCAGGAAAAGAATTTTTCCATTTTACACTCCATTTTTCTGTAAGTCTCAAGCAAGGCTGTGCATTCCTTCAGAAGACTACAATCTGTAAATATGTCCACCACATAGGGAACACTGTGGGGTAGCTGAAAGGATGAACTTGTCTCACTAACTTGCAACAGTGGCTATAATTATTCTTTAAAGCCAGATTCACAAGACAAAGCTATTCACAAATTTGGTAATCAAACAAACAAGTCTACATCCAGATGTCTAGAGCATGCACTGTCATTAAATGTAAATATTCCCGACAATATGGAAACTTTAGTTTAGAAATTACCTACCTACCATATCCAAACTGACTACAGAATATTGCTGGAAAACTATGTGACATATAGGAACCACTGAGAGATTTCACACTGTTAAAACAAACAAACAAAAAACACTAGGCTTCCATATCCTTTGGTCAAAATCCGAAGTTGTGTGAACATTAAGTAGTAGACAGGGTTTTTTATTTACCATCAAAAGGCTTGTCAACGGTACCCTGTACATCAGCAATTTCTGAGTTGATCTGGGCTAGCTGATCAGCAGCTGATTAATTGTTTGACCTCTTCAATTTACTAAATCCTTAAGCTTTCTGGTGTGAATAGAAACATTCAAATTTTAAATTCAGTCACCACCTGTGCAGGCAGATTTGAAATCCTTTATCTGAGAATATCAGGTCACTAAAATTCAACTGCTGGGATGTTTGCACGGCAAACACAAATGGAGAGTCAAAAGTTTTTCTTAGGAAGGCTGTGCATATACACAGAAGAAAACCTTTGGCACTGTTTGTTTCATTCTGCTAAGACAGCAGCATGATGTAAATCTGAATTTCAGACAGCTGAGCCTGTCTAAAGAGTCCTGTCCTTGCATTCATCTGCTTGACTCAAACCTTAATTTTTGATGGCACAGACAGTTGCAACAAGAACAGCTTGTGTGCCACCACGACTTGACTGAAGAATTGAGAGGAAGAGAATAAATGGACGTGTTTTAAAGGTTCCGAACAAGCTCAAATGCATCTGAAAAGCACATGTAAGTTATTATTGCCATGAGCTGTAATGTCCTCATACCAGCAGGTGTTACTGTTGGGAAAACAGTGACAGCAGCAAAACTACTAATTTTGCCACAGTGAAAATTCAAGGCAGCACTGCACTCAAAAACATAAGGTGAAAATCACAAGTGAAATACATGTCTTCCTTAGATGAACTGAGCTGGAAGTTAAGACAGCCTTCTACAGCTAACCTTATTAAAAATAAAACTGAGTAACACTCTTCAGAAAAGTAACCAGAAAGTTCAAGATGTTAAAGCCAAGAAAATAAGTAGTTATTTTCTGGTTGCTGCAATGCTATTGTAAATTGCAAAAGTGATGATAACAGTTGTAAGGTCATGGACACCCAGGCAGACTGACCCATACTAAGTAAACTTAGTCCAGGTTTAAAAAGCTGTAAACAGACGCTTTGACATGCCTCTGTGTGCAAACATACGCAATAGAGCTCCAGCACAAAAGCAGGAAGGGTATTCCTGGCTGGCTTATCATATGCAATTATATTACATTTTAAAATGGATGCAGTTCAGTACACATCTGAAAGATTTACATTTTTAATGGATGCAGTTCAGAGCACATGTAAAAATTATCATATGTGCAGCCTTGTCTTTCTGTGTAGCTATGATTGCTGCATTGGTCCACTCAACTACAAGTTACAGCTCAAGTTTGAATCTCCATTTCTACACAGTCTAGGACATAAGATACACAAAATCACAGTGATACAACCAATTCAATTGCACAAAAATACTTTTTTTTTGTAGAATCATTAGTATAATGATTAATCTCAACATCTTTCTATCTGTTAGATGATACTAATGTGTAAAAGACACTGCACCTTAGAAATAATTCTGGAAAATTCCAGTAAGTGAATGAATTTGAACAACAAAGGAAAACCAGTGTCTACTTGGATACATTGTAAAATTAAGCCTAATTTTAGTAAGGAGCTTTGAAATTTTATGTGATAGTTCTGAAGGTATCTGAAGACTAAAACATTGGTAACGGTGAATTTGTTTTCAAAAACTACATCTCAGAAGTGCTGATCCTATAGAGTGGAAGTTCTGCCTGATTGATCAAGTTATAAATCCCAGCTCCTGTATTGCCTAAATAAAGTAAAAAGAACATTTATTTTCTCACCAGAAGAAGTATATTGGGCCTGATTTTCAGGACAGATGAACACCTTCAACTCTTACTGGTGTCAGGCACAGTGAGGACTATACAGATCTGAAAACCAGGTTCAGTGTAAGATAAGTAAATCTTCCTTGACCCTCTCTCTGTAAGAAGTGCTTTCCATGAGAAAAGACTGGGTGTCTCACTTAGTATTGGTCTTGAGAGGGTTAGAGGAAACAAAGAGCTGGGCTGTACATTCCACATGCAATGTACAATTCAGCTTAACTTGTACATATGTACATATAACTATGCACTCAAAGGTTACTTTGGGATATGATAATGAAACCTTGGGCCCTTCTCCCACATACAACTGCAGGAAAAACTTCCACTAGGCAGCTTGGTCCTTACACCCTAGGACAGACAGGCCTAGAAGCTGAGTATTTAAGACATACAGACAGTGAAAGGCAAGCTCATAAAAGCACCAAAATAACACAACACAAACCTGAGGCCCTCCAATAACAAAACGTCCACTAGGTTGAAGGTGATAAATAGTTTTCTCATCCAAGTATTTTGCAGGGACAACATCTTGGATCACACGTTCCTTCAGGGCTCTGCGCATGTCCTCCAGGGCAATGGTTTCATCGTGCTGCACAGATATCACAATGGTGTGAACGCGCACTGGGATGACTGCTCCATTCTTCTGGATGTATTGAACTGTGACCTGAATAGAACAGGGAGAAGGAGGAAGAAAACACCAAGGTCGCTATCAAATGTATTTGAATGGTATTCATCAAATGTCATGTATGCTATTCCAAAAGCAAACCAGTTGCAAACTGTCAAGGCTGACATTATAGTGATCGCTGCCCATATTGTGGCCAGGGTATGAGAAATGAGGCCTATTTTTGCATTCTTCATTTTTGCTGTGTTAAGGAGAAGACAAAAAACCCACACCTCAATATGGACAATCTAATTTTCTATGAAATAGTCCAAAGTGTATAATTCAGTTGGGATTTCCATCAAAACTCCCAAGCCTCAGAAATATACTTTCTCAGTGTATCTTTAAAATGCCAGCCTGAATTCCTAAATACAAATAAATTCTTTGGATGTCCTGTCACTTTTTCAATGAGCACAAACCACTCAGATGTGAAGGTTTAAATGTCTCCCCACTGATAGATGACTAAGGGCTCTGATACAAGTTAACCGTTTTCCAGCAGTCAAGGAGACAGTGTCATAAGCATCAGAAAAGCTCTACCTATTACTTGTAGGTTATCCTGATACTCTTAACACTTTTTCTTTTCAGAAATACTGAATAATTTTCAAAACAGCAATTGATGTATTCATTTTTCTACTATCTGGACAAGCCATAGAAGTATTTACCTGTGTCTTAGAGTCAGGTCTCAGCCAAGGAAGTTCTCCATTACGCCTCATTTCTGCTAACCTGGCATTCAGTTTGTGAGCAAGAATAATTGTTAGAGGCATACATTCTTCAGTCTCATCGGTTGCATAACCAAACATCAAACCCTACAGGGGGAGAAAATATACTTCAATCACTGTTAAAGGCACCACAACAAAAGGCAATGAGATTTCATTTGAAGCCAAAAGTAAACAGTACCCTCAGGTTTACTTTCTACTGTTTTACATCAGGCTCCAACATGTTTTAGAGTAATGAGAAACAAACTATGTTCCTAGATTTTTTTACTGAAAGCATGAATGTTGAGCTGGAAAGATGGATGAAAATGGAGAAGTTTCTGTGGAGGAAAAAAAGATCAAAAAATCAACAAACAAACAAACAAAACAAAAAAACACAACACAGCATGTTCTGTCACAGAAAAAACAAAAAAATCTGCTGGAGAAAAAGTTCAGGGCTCTTCTGTCATAGGAAAGATGGTATCAAGTAGCCTAAAAAGGATTCAGAGGCTTTTATGTATGCATATAGACCCACTTACACTGCAGCTCACATCTGAAATTTCAGTGGAATGGGATGCAAGCACTCCATGAAGGGCACACTATTCTACAGTTTAAGGCACCTGCCTCCAATTTTTCAATGCCATATGCTTCTAGTCACAGCTTCTGCTGCTATGCACTCATGTTCCCTGTATCATATTATAATTTGTTATATAGAGTTAGCAAGCCAGATGTCTTTTCATCTTATGTAGTATTATGTCCCCTTGATAGCATAAAAATACTTTAATTTAGTCCTCAAGAGACTTTTTGAACAGTACAAGCTTTGCTCCTGACTCTGGTCAGGACTCTGATACCTCCACTTACAGTTCTCAACAGCATTGTTATAAATTAGATATTACTTTTAATGATAACTACTGTAAATACTAAACTCACTCATATTGGCATCAGTCAGATTATGGAGTTTTTTAGTATGTGAGTATATGTCTCTAGAGAATGTATCATAATAAGCTATATATGTACTTTTTAGCTCATAGAAATGCAGTTTCAACAGGCTTAATTATGTGTAACGCCTATTACAATAGCTGCCTCCAGGAAATAAGTGAGAATTAAAAGCACTCTGGCATTCATTGTACTAATGCTGAGGACAGCCAAAATATCATCTAATTTTTTGCTGTGCAAAATCACAAGAGTTCTGTGAAAGTGAAAAGATCCTTGGTTTATTCCATCTTACACGACTAGTCTGGCTGCAAGACGTATGATCTGATGAACTCAAAGCTACTCAACAGAAACATGAAATACCTCAGCAAATACTTTTACTAAGTTTTAAGGAGCAATTCCTCAGCTACTACAAACTGTCAGAGCTCTCCTGACTTGCATGGAGTGCTAAAACAAACACCAGGCAAAAGTCTGCCCTCAAAGAACTTCCAACTGTTTCAATAAAAATATGATATTTCTTCTGGGATAGCCCAAGACAGAAATGTAGAAATATTTTGACAAGGGTTTTGATAGAGAAAATAGAGCAATAAGATGGAGTTAACATTTTCCATTGAAACATCTTTGGTGCTTTAGATGTGATATTATGTCTACCTGGTCTCCAGCACCAACATCCTCTTCATTCCTGTGTAGATGAACACCTTGGGCAATATCAGGTGACTGTTGTTCTAATGCCACTAAAACATTACAAGTCTTGTAGTCAAAGCCTATTTGAAAAAAAAGGATAGCAATGAATTAACTTTTTCTGTCACAATTAAGGAAAGTAACATGAAACCATGTGACAAAATTTTCATTCTATAGGACACCACGTTGAGGACTCAAAACCTTACTGTTATTTTTAGGGGTTTTTTTGGTAAATACCACACTTGAAACATTTTTTAGAATGGGGTGGGGTATATAGGCTTTCCTTTATAGCTTCTTTCTGCTTATTTTCTCTTGCACTGGCTCCCTGTGCCAAGCCAATTCAGATTATGAATTGTCAACTCAGAAAAGTAGTCAAAAATGTAACTAATGAGTCCCTCCCAAATAAATAGAAATAAACTTCTCTACATAAATTCCTAGAAGCTGGTGTTTCCAGCAACTGACAGTTCTGCTCTCTGACACATTACTTATAATACATGAGTAGTAGTGTCTGTACCTAAATTTCTCATGAGACTTTGTGTGAACCACAAACAGAGAAAAAAATAAAACCAAATCTCACAGCAAATCTGGAAGTGGGAATTTACATGACTTCCAAAGACCAAAAGTAAGGTTTTAAAAAGAAATTGAAAGAAGACTGTGGCAAAATTTTTTACCTATTCCTAGGCATATTAATAGTAACTCACTCGTCTCCAAATCTAACCTTTTCTAGAACTGTAGCTATTGACAGCTGCTGGCCAAACTCATGTTCAGCCAGTACAACAAATATGCGTGTCCATATGCATATGATCCACTTGAATGCTCTTCACCCTTCTATTATGAAGGCTATGTAGAGAAGAAAACTATATTTCTGTATTCAATTGTTTGGTTTAGGTTTTTTTTACTTGTAGAAATTGTTTTTTACTGGATCACTGCATCTCCCCTCATCATGTTTGGCAGTTAGGATAAAAAAGAGATTTATGACCTACTAGATTTGCCAGTGTTTTCTGAAAGCCCTGCTGTTAGGTGATGGTGGAGGCAACCTGCAGATGTGCTGCTCTAATATTCTCCCACCACAATCTTCCTGGAAATTCAATAGCAATTAAAGGACTGCAGTAAACAACCTTTTTAATCAAACGCTCATAAAAGATACACTTCACAGTAACAGAATACTTACAAATTTTTATAAGAATATTTATACTGTATAAAGTCAAACGCATATCAGAAGGTAAAATGTGTCTGGTGCGTGGAGCATTTTGTCTCTTTTGTAATTTGCGCATTACACAAACTAGATTTGGACTGCACGCTGGTCAGCATAGGAGGATTTCTTCAGAGCTAAAGAGCACCCTGCACACTGAGAGTCAGCTTTACATCTGGGATTCTAGATGCTACTGCAGTAACAAAAATACTTTTCTATTGATAAAATAGATTGAGACTCTATGAGAATATATTGAGAACATAAGAGATATTATATGATGAAATGAACTAGGTTCTTCCTCTCTCTTTCAGATCAAGACACATCAATCTGCTTGCCAAATGAAAATCCAAGAGTCAAGATCTTGCAAGTTTGTAGGGAAGGTAAGTTCTGTGGCTCAAGGTGCAGTTAACTATTCTGGCCTAATACCACAGATCAATATATAGTCTGCCTATTCCCAATTCAGTTCTAACTAATAAGTGGTAGTTTCTTACTTACTGGGATAAAGCCAGAAAATGTATCATGTAGCACCATGTAAACAGCTTTCATACAGTATATTCAGTTTTTTATCAGGCTTGCTAAAGCCCATGTATGGAACTGGTGACAGACCTGTTTTGCAGTTGCCTATTGCTTGCTCTTCCAGGATTTCATGAGTTTTTCCACCAACCTTTAGCTGAATCGTCATAGCCAATATGTCTAATTGCATCTCGGACAACTCGCTGATAATCCACAATAGCACGAGATGTGATCTCCCCACAGAGCAACACCATTCCTGTCTTACATACTGTCTCTGAAAAGAGAGATGAAAACAGGAAAGTAAGGAAAAGACTAATATGTCAAATTTACAAATAGGAAAGTCAAAACACTGAGCATGATTCAGTGTTATCCACCAATTTTAGGGAAATACAGGATTAAACTGTGATTTTTTAAATCCACATAAACAGTCCGAAGATACATACTGAGCCTAAAAAAAAAATCATCAGTCATCAACTATTTTGAAATCCAGAAAGAAGAATAAGAAGATGGGAGTTAGTTACATAATACATGGACAGCAGTAATAACCTGAGATTTGATGGTCTAACTCTTTCTAAGTAAATTGCAAACAAACAAGCAGTAACTTGGACTGAAAAAATAGTACTTTATAAACATATTAAATCAACTTTTCAATATTCTAATATTTCAAAAAGACACTCTAATCAAGACAAGTCTGTTTCTTCCAGGACAATTCAGTCCACACAAAGAATCAATGGCGCTACTCTTCTACACCCTGCTTAGGCTTCAGTCTTTATAGAAATTTTTACTGTTTCTTCTCATCCCTCCTTCTTTTGAAGACTGGAATTCTTATATTCTTTTTTAAGAGTGAAATGAACTAGCTCTTTGCAAACCTCCTAAAAAAAGAATGGTGACTGTATGATGATTCAAAGCAAAGCAGCAAACAACTTACCACAAGCAACCTTGGCATTTGGGTCTTGTCTGAGATGGGCGTCTAGTACAGCATCACTGATTTGATCACAGATTTTATCTGCAAGACATCAAAGCTGTGATTCAAAACCATAGCACTCAATACCAAACATAGACTGTTTGCACCACTTTGAATAAGTATTTTGGAAAGGAATTCTTTTATTGCTTATTACCTGTGTATTTAATTTAGCAAAATAGAAAGACATGTGAAACATACTGCAAACAAATTCAGCAGATGCAATGGGGTGTCTACTTACTAGTGTAAACTGACTGTAACTTTACCCACAGTTTCTTGCACTTAGGTGTGAAACAAGTATATAGTGTACAGAATTACCTGAGAAGCTGAGATTTTACTCTCAGCCTTCTCCTTCTCTAACACCACAAGCCAGTACAGCATGCACTCCACACCAATAGTGTTCTAACAGAACAGTGATGCCCAACACCAACTTCCATTGCCCCAAGAGAAAGCTAGAATGTACCTGACCAACACTGCCAATAAAACCTGAGAAAGTGTTTAGATTAATACAGATAATTCACAGCTCAGTTGAGGGCCTCTTTCAGGTTTGCTTTTGTCACTGCTTCCAAATATCTGGCAATAATCCCTAATGGCAATAATCCCTGCAGCCCACATAAGGCATCCAAGGGAGTACATACACAAAAGCAAGGAGGGGTTACCAACTGAAGTTTGCCTGAGGTAAATCTTTAGTTACACTCCAAGTACAAAGGTTTCAGCTCAGGTTTATCATAATAATCTTTTACATTTTTCTTTCTTTCTTTCTATTCTCTTCTTTATAACAAATATTGAGTTTTAATCAAAAAATTTAGCAGATCTAATGAACAAAAAAGGGTAGTACTCATAGCAGTGCCTTTATATGAAAACGGCAAATTTTCTCATATAATTTAATTGTATTATTCTTAAAAAAATCTAGCATTACATACTGTGTTTAAATTTTGTCATAACATGCTGTGCAGCAAAATAAATTAAACTACTGGCTTGCCATGTGCAACACAATCTGCTGGAAAGCAATGTTTTGTAAGAGTCTGTCATTAGAGGCTTTTAATACATTTAACCTCAAGTCAAAATAAGTTCTCATTTATTTCCATGAAGAAGGTGTACATTTAGATAAAAGGGACAAATCAAAGACTGGAGAACTAATGTTATTCTGACACTCTTATCTCCTGTATTAACCACTTACCACAAAAAGAATGAACACAAAAGACAATTGGAAAATGTAGGCTGCGTTGGAACTTTTCAGCCTTGCAAGAAGTGTACATGGATTACTAAATTTGGGACAATTATTACCAAAGAGCAACCAGATACCATTCTTAATTAGCTGTCCAACTAAACCTTGCTTAGCAAACCTGGGGACGAAGATAGCATGAGTGGTTAAAATGTATCTTAGCTAGTTCTCGTCAAAGGTTTCATTTTTATAAGGAAATATAGCCATATTTTCAAGCATGAAAGCAAAAATTATTGATGAAAACATGCAATTGTTTATTACACGGGTGAGATAACAAAGCAACTGGGGTTAGAATAGCCTTCTTAGTGCAGGTCCAATGCCCGGCAGTAAACTCCCAGTGACTGGGACTGTTTTTCAGTCTTTTTTTCACCACTCAGAGTTTCTTTGCCATGAGCAATCTTTATCGTGTCCTTGCTCCACATGAAGCCTGTCTCACCTGCACTGAATGCCAGTGTCCCATCTGTCTAAGTTCCCTGTATGGCACACATGGGGATATTATATGCATTCTTTCCAAAACACTCAAAAAGAGTATAGTTAGTCTCATATGATTGATTCATACTCATTTCTCCTTGTGGCAACCATCTTGTACAAAGAATCTTATGTTTGTTTTACATGCTGTGGTTGCAATTAATTAATGAAATGAAACTCCCATGAAACATCTCAAGGGACCAATAGCATAGTAGCCAGGGAAATCAATAAGTGAAGATTCAACAGGATGCTTTCACAATGTTGGCTCTTGGTTGTTTGGGGGGGGGGGGGGGGGGGGGGGGTTGCATGAATTTTAACATTAGTATGTACAGCATTTCATGGATATTCATAGACAGGAGTTCTTTTGATTCCTTCTGTGAGAAATAGCACAGCAAACATTCCATACTTACAGAAGGGGAGAATTTGTCTTACAAAATTGCTACTAAGAAAAGATCGTGGTAGAACACAGGTGAACAATCATCCATAGAAATGACACTAACTCCATACAATAGTATTAGTGATACTGCTATAGAAATACTAAATTTTGGTGGTGGTATTCCAAAGATGAAGTTAATAAGCTGTGGGAAGGTATAAAACAGACTGAGAAGAATGACCCCAATCAGAAAAGTCTATCCTACAGGAGTAAATTAATCAAACCCAATCTAGTTTTGAAAGGCTGAAGAAATCCCTATAGGCACTAGGATCACAGTCTCTAAGAACCTAAAAATGCTATGCTGGGAGAAAAGTTTTTCTAATGGGCAATAATGTAACTACTTTTGATAAATGAAAATTAAAAAGAGATAGATAAAGATTGAAAAAGGAAAATCTTAAAAGGCTGAGAGCCATGGAAACCCTTCATCCAGAGGCATGCAGGATTCCTTGTTCTTTCAAATCTCTGCATGAAAATTAAATATAATTTTAAAAGCCATGAATGAAATTCAACCATCATTTACTAGATTACTTGAAGAATTCTTGTATGAAATATTATTAACTATTTATGAAGGTCAGACAAGATTATATATTGGAGGTACCTTTTGGTCTTTAAAATCTATGTGAGAATCTAAGCAAGTAAAATAATAGATTAGAATAATTTCAGCTACTATGCTGAGATTATGCCTTTAGATTAAAATAGCCTGAGCTAAATAATTTTGATAATTCATGACATATCTGATTTTTGGTGCAACAATCAACATTTCTAGTGCAACTAAATCTCCCAAATACACATATATCTATCAAGACTGGAAAGAGAAATCTAGCTGGGTGATTGGCTGATTAATGCATGAAATTAAAGGCATGTATATTAGTAAAGGTCTCAGGTGTAAAATAAGATGAGGCATTCTACTTTTAGCAATGCTTTGTGCACCCTTCATTCTGTTATTGAAATTTCTCATCTCAACCATCTCATTGCTCTTATTAGCTGCTGAATGTGAGAGGACATACTTGTCCATAATTTCCTTCCTTTTTTTCCCCCCATTCTTTTGGAAACAGGTACCACTTCTGGTGTGACATTATCATCTTAAAAAGATGATTTAAGAGGTCAGAATTCAATTCAAGCATACTTTCATGCAAATTACTATCCAATAGGACAAATACTGCAAAAGGGATGTCTGAACTGAGGATTTCTTGACTGAGGAGGAAAGTATTAGATAGCCATGAGTTCTTTTCATGAAATCAAGTCATCCCACAGAGCCATGAGTTCTTTTCATGAAATCAAATCATCCCACAGACCCAGCCTTATAGTAGAGATGCCAATTAGCCATGAAACAACTCTTGCTAACTATAAAATGAGTCTAAGGAGGTTGATGATAAACCCTTCTCAAAAGTCTAGTTGTCCTATTTTGAAGTAAAGGAGGTGTTCAACAACAAAAGTGTTTTCCAATAAAAGGAAGAGCTTGACATTTTCGAGATAGTGAAATGTAAGTTTGTATGTGAATCTAGAATATGGAAGCTCCTAACATAAGTTCTTGGGACCTTTCCAGGAATTCAGTTTCACAGATTCACCACGCACAGAAAACACCTATGAACAGCAGTAAAATCTGAAAATTTAATTCAAAAAAGCTCCACGTTTTGAAGCAGAAAAAACAGGTACAATCGTACTTCTGATTTTGCTAGTGTAGTAAACATAATAAACATTGAACATTTGAAATGGTTAGATTGATTTTCTTCAAAACCTGTGATCATCAAAACAAAATTCAGTATTTTTAATGATATTTATATCAACAGAAAAAATAATTTTAAACTGGAATGTGAAAATTTATATTGAAAATATGAGCAATTCTCAGTTTTCTGGGGAAAAAAAATAAAGAAGTGAAGAAATGTAGATACTTATCTTGAACATTTTAGCAAAAAAATAGCTTTCCACCAAAATCTAGAAAGACTTCAAATACCTGAATTATGCTGCACATTTCTCCTATTTAAAAGACTCTTGAGGAGTGCTAGTTTATAACTGCAGTGATACTGCTCTATTAGCACTGTTTGAGTGTCTTGTACATCTGTTCAATACACAGTTTACTGAAGTCGTATGTATATCATTAAGTATATATAATCTTAGATATAAGATTAACAATCTGCATTTTCTGGTTTGTTTTTTTTTCCTTCATGATTTTTTTTTTCCTGTGAATATCTTGGAGATAAACATATGCTTTCAATATGGTTGAAAATCTGAGGGTGCTTTGTTTTAGCAGATGTTTGGTCATGTATTTTTAAAGAAGTTCTTAGATTTTTTCTGGAAAATGGAATGACATTTGTTTTGCAGGAAATTCCACCTGCAGTCACACGAGATAGGGGAAGGAATTATTCCTAAGTGGCTTGACATCTGCAAGACATTGTGGGGAAAAGAAACACAAATGCCTTTCAAAGCACCATGAAACCACTGCACAGCATGGACAGACACTACCAGACTAAGCAAAATGGAGCAGTGACAAAAAACAGCTAAATAAAGAAAAAAATCTTTCTCTTTCCCATGTGACTGTCTGTGTGCTTTTATTATTGTATTGAAATGAAGAAGTCATATGTACATCTTCAGAGAATTTGGAATTTACCCCATTAAATGACTAAATGATTAAAAACCTGAATGGGATTCCCAGATGTTATACCCAAGTGATTCTGAAGAATCTGGACTGAGAAAATGAGATAAATAGTATTCTATCATGTCTTTGGGGAGCATAGGTAATACCTGTATGTTAATTATTGCCAGCTGTTAGTTGCTTCTACGGAATTTGGGCTTCTTAGTGACACCCAACTGTAGGCATTGCACAGGTATAAGGCAGATCTCTGCTTAAAATAAATAAGCATGTAATTTCTCCTGTTTTGTGCACTAAGATGGAGGTGTCCATTAAAGCATTCAGTCCTCGGCTAATATAATCAGAACAATTCAAATTTCCACCAGACAAAGATCTGGTTCAGGATCTTTACTTCACATAATGCCCTCTAGCAAAATTATACTATCACATACGGAAGAGAAATAATCAAGAACACGCAAATTATCCATTTTGTATAAACAGAGGAAATCAAAACTCGCAATAAAACTGTATTGCTACAGATAACGTCAAAAGCCCAAGTACAGCCTCAGGCACTGGCCCTCATTTTAAGAAATAGCAAAGATTTTCCTGGGTGATAAAATTCTAGTGGCATGTCTACACCTCTAGTGCAAAACCACAGAGAGGGAACAGAGGGAGATGGCCAGGAAGTAATGGAGATCAGTTTGCTGTCAGAAACTAAGAGCTACAGCTGAGACAATTAAGATCCATTGCTGTGTTCAGGAACAAGAATTTGAAGGACCGCCCAGAGTTACTGCCAACCTGTCCTCCTTTGATCGGGAAAATCTGTACCTTCTCTTTACGATAGGGTTTGAGCTTTCAGTATCCTACATGGAGATCTAGGCTGTTTAAGAAAGTATAAGCATCACAGACTTGAAAACATCCGAGTAAATTTCAATTTTTCACTTGCTATACAATAAACCTCCCAGACTGCCACTTGGCATCTCAGAGTACCCAGGCACTCAGCAGCCTCTGCCAGGTGAGAGGCTGGACACACATCTGACAAGTGGTAACAGTGTTTCTCAAGGGCCTGCCCCTGCTTAACCCAGGAGAAAAACAATGTTCATGGGGCTTAAAAGAAAGATACTGAGGGCCAATAGAGGGTTCGGAAACAAAGAATAGAATTTGAAGAGGAACAAAAAGTGGACCAAATTCTAAACCAAGAAACAAGATAAAAAGAGAAGGGACAGAGCTAAACCTGGTGACTCAGTTGAACTCTTTCTGTTCTGATACTTCCCTACCATTTCCCCAAGGGGATTAAAAATAAGGATTAGAGTAGCATAAATTGTGACCTGCCATCTTTGGAAATACCATCATCCATTTAAAATTACCATATTGTATAATGTTATTTTTCATATGAAACTACGTAGTGGTACAGACACTGGATGTAATTATATATAAATTCAAGATAGGACAGATGTCCCAACAACAAAATATGGTTTTAATTTTCTGATTGTGTTACATCAGAAAGAACCCCAACTGGTCTAACCTGATGTAGCTGCCTTCACATTGATGGAGATGTACTCAATTGCATCAGCCATCGATCTGATCTGCAGTAATAAGTCAGCATTACAGAAGAGTATCAGAACTACAGACAGAAAGTTCTCATTGCTGACCTTTTTATCCTCTGCTATCATTCCACCCCATTTATGAGTTACTCACCTAACATGAATATAGACCTGAAAAAGCCTTATTACAGCAAAAAGTGTAGGACACCAAACTGGCTTCTAAAACAAATACACTCTTCAGGACATCAAATAGCCTATTGTCCCCTGGCCTCATTTGAGGGAACAGTTGCTGTTGACACAAGGTACATGTTTATGGTGGATGAATATTTGTTTTCAATAAAACTGAACTAATCTCTGCTGACCATACACAAAGTTTAGCAAATAACTGTCCACTATTTGCTTAAGCAATTCCATATATTGCATCAGATGATGGAAAGGGGCGGGAGGCAGGTTGGGGGGGAATCAGCAATTTTGCCATGTACAGCTGCTGTAAGCACTAAAAAAAGGCTTTAAAATAGGCTGCTTAGGGATATTCCTGTCATGGGTGACAATTTTAGAGCATTGCATACGTGGAGGACAGTTTCACAGGACACATAAAGATATGGAACTTGAGAAGCAAGCTATGCATTCTCATCCATATGTGAAACTTGAGTCTGACAGAGATACAGTAGTGTCTCCACAGGAATACTGAAAGAAATTCAGATGAAAAGGAAGGAGCAGTAACCATAAACCTCACTGACTGCCCTCCTTAGTTTAACACTCCCTGCAAAAGCACATAAACTGTTGGAAGCACTCTAGTTATAGTAGTTCTATAATCTGTATGGATAAAGTCCAGGCTGTAGGAATAAAGCCAAAAGTGCCCTGTTTCAAATAATTTTTATAATAACCTTATTAGCAGATGAATTTTTCTTCAGGTATTTAAAACATCTTAAATGAAAATATCATTCTTTTTACCCTTTTACCAGAGCTGGTTTCTTACCTGGATGTCCTTCTCCTACTGACTCTGATGTGAACATGAAAGCCCCTTCATCATCCAGAGTGTAATCACATAAACCATCCACTGGTCCATTCATGGTTACGATGCTTTTCCGGATGGACCACTATAAACTGTGGTTCAAGAGTTCTACCTTTATTGTCTTCTCTTTGAGGAGAAGGTTCTTTATCGGCAGGACTATTGCTGTCTTCACTTGTTACCTTCTATGCTAACTTGAATTTCAGTGTGTGAAAGCAGCATGTGCTTGCATCTGTGCATGCATGCAAGGAGAATGCATGTGCCTGAAGTCTGTATCCCTACCTAGCCTGATCTGTCAGTCCCTGAGCCGCTCCTATATATGGAAAAGTGAAAGTGCCTAGATAATCATGTGAGGAAAATGGAAGAGCCCATTTCTTGGCAGGGGAGTTAGTTAACTTCAGGATATTTCACTAATTAACTCAGTTCTTGGAAACATTCTGGATTCAACCTGTCCAAGACTGGTTATCTTAGCGACTCATCTGAGCATGAAGTAATGCAGGAGTGCTAGTGACAGTTCAGGTCAGTTGCTTCTTCAGTTTGTCTGTTCCCTAATTCTGGGATCTGTGTTGTGCTTCCAGCTGTGTGTTGGGGTTTTACAGGGATAGATAGAAAATAAGTAAATGCAAGTCTTTCCTAACAAAAGACTGTATGTTCCTTTTTCTTTTTGTCCAGGAGTGTAGAATTCTCTCCTTAAATGTTTTTTTCATTTTCATTCATTCCTCATGCACATTTGAGAGACGAAACATCTGATAAGATCTAGCATGACGGCTGCTTCCCATTTACACAGACGTCTCCCTTCAGCCTTTTCTTTTCCCATCCCCTCTTCTTGTAATTAATATCCATTTTAATTATATTTTTCTATCATATTCTCATATTAAATTCCATAATGCTTAGAAATACAGTAACTGCCACATCTGAGTACTCAGTGATCAGTTCTGCTATGAAAAATTTCTAGTCAGATGGCTTGAGTCTGGAATATGCTGATGGTATGCCAGGTATGAAGGCAGATGGCATTTTGTGGGTATTTGTGTCTTTTAGTTAGTATACAAAAAACATGTAAACACTCCCATGGGGCAGATCCACAAAATGACCAGCACTACAGCACCAATATAAATAAGTGTAATTATCCTTAATTCTTCCATAGAAACCACTATAGTCTCATTTTCAGACCAAAGCATAGGGCTATTAAAATAAAACTCTCTCTTCACTTCAATGCTCACTGAATCATACTCTCTTAATCATTCCAAGTGTACCTGGCACTTGGATTGGAATGAGTAAAATACTGTGTGTTCCACAGCCCTTGACATTTTGACAGCAATGAAATCCGTATCATCCTTCAGTTTAAAAACTGACTTAGTTGACTTCAAATTACTTCAAACCCTTGGTTAGTAATATTTTGAAAGATCTCTTTGTGTGGTTCCTTGGATTCACATTTTTGCATTGCTACATGGTTATGTAAGAATTCATTAGAATTTTCACTTTCTGCCTACATTCCAGAAAACAATAACCAATGCCTGTGAATGTTCACCAGTAATCTGCTGCAACATTGGTGCCTCTCTAATTATCATTGACAAGGAATTGTTCATTTCAAATACTGTTTCTTGGTTTTCTGTTGTAGAGAATTCCTCTCATGGAATGATGAGCACTGGCTGCACTGAAAAAATGTGCAATTCACATGTCAAATACACATTATGAGGCACAGCTTTCTCTTGAGTAAACTCTCATCACCTCACTGACATGAAGATACTATCCCAGCCTGAAGAAATTATGCATTAACACCACATAGAAAAATAATAACTAACTATATTAACCCTAGTTAATGGGTAACATTGAAAAATTATATTAACATTTGAAGTAAAATCACATGAGATAAGCATTCATTCTTAAATGCAAATATTTTTTTTCTTATGGAAGCACCAAAAGACAATGGGAGAGGATAAAATGACTCTAACAACTCTTTTTGCACGTGTTAAGAGTTTTCTTTTTATACAGTTGTCCAGCAAAAGCAGACAAGACCATCAGTCTGGGAGTTCCACTCTTGCTTATGATTTTGCTTTTTCTTGGTTTCCAAAGCCACTTAAGGCAAGAAATTGTAGTTTGGGAATCAGCATTCATGTTTTTAAGGTAACACTCAAGCAGAATGCAGAAGCAGGCCCCTCTTATCACATATTAAAATAAAAAGCCCCACAATCTCTAAAATGCTGAAGAGCACAAGTAATCTGACATATCCGAGGAATGAGTTTGCAGGACCACTGTTTATTTTGCTTTTACAGTTCCTCTTTTTGCATTCACTTCTGTCTAGTTAAATGCATGGGTGCTTGAGACCTTTGGAGGTCATTAAAACAGCGTCTCTGGTAATAGTATTCTAGAAATGTTGCACAGCTGCATTTCACATTAACTTGTGTAAAAACTCCAGTTTGAACTTCTTCCAGTTGAGGTTTTACTATCAAGAGCAATTTACATTTCTTTATGGCCATGAAGCTCCTCAGCATGTTCTCTTCTAGGACATCTGTGACCAATGCTGAAGCACTGTAGGGTTAGGTAATGTTTAATTTGGCTTCTCTTCCCACAAAATGTGACTTTTTCAATATTTGAAAAAAGGTAAGATAGTGCTCTACCATCATGTCTTTTTGGCACAGCACTTCTGTCTATGAAAAACAAAAGCATGATAAAAGAATGATTGATATGAGCATTTTCCCCTATTCCACTTTATTGATAATGACTCGATGTAAGAAACTTCCAAATTTTCTATTAACTTTCTTGCCATACTCAGTACCTTTGCGGACTGAGCCTTAATAATGCTTCTCTGCAGATTCATGATTTATATATTGGCCATTGCATTGCATTATCTTTTGGCCACATTCTATGAGCTTTATTCAGAAGAGACCAAATGGTAAAATCTTCCCAATCGGTATGACCCCGCACTTTGAAATGAGGCTAAATACTGGAAATTCACGATGTAAAAACCAACACTACCCTTCTATATTGCTTTATATTGACTACAATGTCTATTACAACCACTGGAATAGCAATGGGAATCTTTCCATTACCTGTAAGAGTCTTCTTATTTGGCACCATCCCATAGTTTTGCTACTTTTACTCACAACAGTTCAGCAAAACCACCCCTCTTCTAGTTCATATAACAAACACTTAACACCTGTCAGAAGGCAGGGGTTTACTGCAGTCATGGAAGTAATGAACAAGATTTAACTGCTGAATTTTATGAATTATTGTTATTGATGCTGCTGATTCTCTAGACAGATATGACTGATTGACGCTACACCTCATCATATTCTCCTCAGATAATTTTACTTGCTCATTTTCTGCTTTTCTATCCTTATTTGATTTTTCTCCCCTTCCCTCATTTTATCTTGCTTATACTCATATGGTTAAAACACATTTCCCTTTCTTCTTGGCTTTTTCCTTTTACTTACTCCTTTCCATCTCACTACTTACATCAGTTAGTATTTTGGTCCTGTTTATGTTATAATCCACCCAACATGGAGCCTATGTGGATGAATTATACCTGTAGAAATGAGAAAACAAGTATGAGTTAAGAGATTACAAATAGATACTATCACAGGAGAAGGGGAGGGAAGAAAATAGGCATCTTTAAGACTTGGTTATCCCCACTTCAGCTCCAGAAGAATTGTGATTTCCCTGGAAGCTGTACCCGTTCAGACTCCTTCACTCATACACTTTTGCCACCATGGTAGCTTTTAGGCAACTTCTTAAGCAATGTAATTTGTCTATCTCATCACAGCTTTCAAGTGTTGAGGACAATGACTGTATAGAGAGCACACGTCACAGTAACTGAAAATTACAAAGAACACAAACGTGCTTAAGTTTAGCAATATACAGAAATACTTCATGCATACAAACCACACATGAAAGTGTTTTCCTAAATACTTCTGTTTTGTTCTCTCACATTTGTCTTCTTGCAAGACATTATTTTACCAAAGTTAACTGTTTAAAAGCAATTTAAGCTTGTTATTTTGCTATTCTGTTCTCATTTCAAGTAAGGAATTTAGTCCTAAATAGTGCCTGCTGAACCCAAACAGTTTTTGAAAACACCTGCAAAATAACTTCAATACTAGTTTCATTTACTGTTAGTAGTTCATACAATACGGTGTTCTCAAGGAGTTACCACAGTCCATCTTTTTTCCTATTGGAAATTAGCAATAAATCATACAAGCCTTAATGGGATGTCTTTGAGGGTCTTTTTGGTTTGCTGGTGAAAAGCCTTTACATTTTGTTTTTAAAGGACTATTTGTTAAGCTATGGTTGTTTCTTCTGCATGAAGAATGACAAGCCTGGTTAGAGCAGCAGAGTTTGAACATCAGGACCTTAAGACCCACTTCCCACCTACTTCAAAACTCTCTCCTCTATTTATTATTACGTGAAAATGTAATGGCTCAAGGCCTCTCAGATGTGCAGGTGTAGAATTTCACTGACCCATAAACATTCAGGGTAAAATAAACAATGTGAGGCAGAAAAAAAGAGTTTTGATTATAAAAGGTAGTATGTGCCCTGAGATGGGTGTTTATGATCAGCATTTTTATTTCATATCACCTTTCACCTCATGATGGGAGTACAGGACCTCCTGCAACCTCTGCACATGACCATAAAGAACTTAGCTCTTCCATTGTGAGTTTTTTTTTTATGATGTTTTGAATGAATGTTAATTCCAGTCACACTAATTTTATGGTGTGCATTTATATAACTCATTGCACAGTTACTTCAGCTACAGGGAGATCCTCTGCTGTACCTCCTATCTGCAATTCCTTCCACTCCCTAAGAAGTCTTTCCAGGTTCTTCCATAATTAATACTAAAGAAAATATTTAATTTTGCTTCTCTCCCATGTGCTTGTCCTCTTTGCATCTGTTTGACCTTGAATTCTCTATTCTAACACATCTCTGAATCACAGAATTTTTGATAATGGACAGTCTCTTAAGTCCAACCCTCTCCTCAAAGCAGGACCAACCTGAATAGGTTGCTCATGGCCACATCATGAAGCAACATGTGCCAGGGATTTATAGATATATGGCAACTTTTTGTTTACTTCTTAGGAAATAATTAAAGCTATATTGGGGGTTAAATTCTGTTTCTATTAAAATCAACTGTCTCTTGGTATTAATTTCACTGAAGGCATTTGTTCCTCAGAACTGGAACATTAATTGGAAGTGAATAAAACTTAAGTTTATTCTCTTAATAAAAGTCATAGCTTTTCACATCTCAATGCTGAGATAACGATAAATTAAAAAGTCTGCTTTCTAATCAGTCTTCAGAAATAAGCATTTTTGTACCAGAAGTGGTGGAAAAATATCAAGATTAGTTAAAGTTTAAAGTTGTCTGTTCACTGATTGGTTTCTATTGCTTCATTTAAACAGCATTAAACCATATTTGCGTATCATCAGTTCTACCCTTACTCTTTGGCAGTTTTCCTGTTTAAGTTATAAGCTCTACAGAGCAAGACACAAACACTTGCTTGTGTTATATCTTCATGTGATGGCCTATTACAACAAAATCACGAATTTTCTGTAACCTTCATAAATGATGAGAGGGTTGGAGAGAGAATAGAACCCTGTTCCATATTCATCTCACACAAGTAAAATTTTTTCAGTTTCCAAATTGAACAGTGTACAACCTACAGCATCTTGCTTATAAGGTATTAGAGTAAATTTAATAAATTAACCCATTCATTATTAAAGTTATGCCTTGGACATGTATAGAAAAATCTTCAATTAGAAATGTTCTCCCTTTAACCTAATAAAAAGCCATCTATATACATTCACTGGATGTTTTTTCTAGTTGCTATGGCCAGTTTGACTAGGGAAAGATTGTCATTGGGCATGTAACAAACCACAACCCTCAATTTCAATCACGTGGGGTGTCCACACATCAGATACACACAGCCACAGTTCCTTAGGACTCCTTGCTGTTAATGACAGGTCTGATCACCTGTCCAGACTAAACTCCATTTTAGCCATAGATCTGTATCTTAAAAACAATTTGGCTATGGAACTTCAGCTGTCTTTCATCAGCTTGGGATCTGTACAATCTTCTGTCTTCCCATGTATTGTGACATTATTAGTGTATATATGTAAACCATTAGGACTTCCTCAGTACCTTAGGAAACAGACTGATGCATTTGAACAGCTATTACCCAAGAGCTTTTGCTGCAGCGTTTCATAGATGTTTACAGTACAGGTGGTCTTTGGACTTTGAAACAAATATTGACTCTAGTACATGAAGTCAGGTTTCAGAAACCTATCTGCAAGAACAGTTGTGGAATTCGTAACTTCTGGCTTCCTGACAAGGAACATAAGGTTAAATTCAGGCACTTTTGACTTTTTCTAGATATAATGCCAGAAGAAATTTTTCTTTCATATGGTATAGGACTGTTGTTACTTTTCCGGATGAAAATCACCCCCACCCCCCACCTCCCACTCACAATGTATGTGAAACAATAAGAAATATTTGCAAATGTACCTCTTAGGACTGCAATGAAAATATTTACATGCTCAAACTGTTTGATACAGGCAAATACATCTATATAAACACTCAGTACTAATCTAGTAAATAATACATAGCATAATTTTGCATGATTGAAAACAAATGCACAACGTTGTAAACTCCAGAATTAGGCTTGTATGGCTATCCTGAGAAAAAGACATAACATACATCCAGCAACCATATTAGTCATGATTCCTAACTGCAGAGTACTCACAGACTTTCCAGAAATTCCCCCATTGTCATTGCTACAGACCTCAAATGCAGTACTGATGCTCTGAGGTCTGCAGGAAACTCTAAGTCATCTGATTGGTCACATCTTTCAGAAGTTCTCCAACCTGACCTTGTTGCTACAGTTGACTCAGACAGGGCATTGCCACTCAGGTAATAATTCTGTTTCTAACCAGAAGATTCTTTCCTGTTTCTGAGGTTGACAACTTACAGGTTTCCTGCTACTACTTTTTTCTTATGTCCACAGTCCATCTTGCTTGCACTTAAACATCAGTGTTGCCTTTGGCCTCTCAACAGTTTGATAAGAAGTCAGCCAGAGAATAGAGAAGACCTGCCATAACTAAACCTATCAACTATTCCTATCAACTCTAAGAAGAAGCATTTGACTCAGACATATTAGAAGGTTTAGACAGTAAAGTGAAAGACCATCCTTTAAAAATTAGTATTGAAAATGGCACCTACCATAAACCAACTCCTCTAAGACATGCTCTTTTCTGTGTCTTTAGAAATCTTAGCTAATGAGAAAACTAATGGCAAGTTTATACTGCAGTTTGCTGTTAAATTCTTTCCAAATGCCACCAATGGCTTAGCATCCTAACAGCCACAGTCAGAGAACAAGGCATTTAGAGGTTTTGGGTAATCAGTTCTATTTTGTTAACTCTTCGCCTCTGCAGTACCATAAGACATGTCATCAGGATTCTGTAAGTCTTTAGAAGCAAGGTCAAAGTTATTTCAATGTGTAATTACTCTTAAGACATGTATAGATATTCCCACATGGTTGGCGTGAGAGTTTTACTACGACTCAAATGAAATTCCTGTCAGCACATTCAGTAAGCACAGACCTGATCTCCTTAGAAATTAAATCAATTTTTACATCGACAGAAAACTAGAATACAAGATTAATTTCCAGATTTTGACTTCACAAATATTTGAACCTATTCAAAGCCACAGGTTTCATTTTTACAGTGTTTGTAACATTGAAATAATGTAAGCAATAAAAAATTATTTTACTTAACACTAGGAATTTACTTGTCCTACCAAACTAAGCAAAATTCAGAAAAGTCAATGGATCTCTTTTAAAGGTTAAATGGTCCTTTGATTTAAAGAAGCAAGAACAAGAATACTGGCATATTGCTGCCAGGAGCATGAGCTTACCACACATGCAAGTGCGACTGTCTTGCAGTCATGGAATACTGAGGGAGTTGTAGCTCTGGAAAGAAGAAACTGCATAAAAAAACCCCAACTTACCTTTACAGTACCCTATGTCAAGAGACAGGCCATATATATGGAAATATGTAAGTCTGTCTGTTTTCTCCTAAATTTAGGTGCCAAGCAAAGTCTGGCCAAATTCTAAGACAGGTTCACACATTGTAACTATGTTGAATTTCCAAATGATAGTTTAAAAAAAAAGCTAGAAAAGTTGCATAAGAAGGTTAAGAAAACATGTTTGAGTCAGTGGCCTATGTCTAAGCAGTGGCAAAAACATTTATCATAAAGATACTAAGAGATCACTATCTATAAAAACATGATCCTTTATAATAAGAGAATAGTGGCTCAGTGTAATGTTTAAGTATATGGTCAGTCATAGTTCTTACAGAGTTCATACTTCTTGCAGATAAGTCTGACTCAATAGTTTTCAAATGCAAGCAAATACAATAAAACATAACCCAAGTCAAAGTAGGAAACAAAAGTGTAGTGCATTTTTGCTACAGACTTCACTTAGATACACATGTCCACAGAAAAAATGTTGAAAAACAGCTGTTTCAAAACTTCACTGCAGTCCCAGCCCCTAGAAATTTTCAACTGTCAGTGCTGAAGGGTAACTTTTCAGTGCAGCAAGGCTTACAATGAAAACAAACAACAGTTCCTGTTTCCAGCATTACAATTATCACCTAAATAAATAGCATTTTTTAAACTTATCTACTAAACATCAGTGGCAAAACCGCAATTGCTTAAGATAATGAACCAAATACAGGTGTGTCCATGTATAGCCAGTCATTTCTGGAAGAAAGTACATGCAAGAGGTGGAGTAGAAATCAAGCAGAATGATTGGAGAAGCCAAACACACTCCCAGGAATGTGACTTGAAACTGAGCAAAGGAGAGCTGCAGTACTCCTTTGAAATGGGAGCAATTTATTATATGAATGTTTCCTCTCTACAACTCCCCCCCCTCAATAATTAACCTTTTCTATTTCTTCAGTATCTTCTCAATCAATTAATATATTTAATAGTAAAACATGAGAGAAAAGTTTTATAACTAGGAGATGGCTTTTCAGAGGTAGAACTTCTGTTAGTTGAGAGCTTAATCCTCTTACAATTTAAACCACAGCTTTTTCAGCAGCTTCAATGACAAGACTAAAATCCTTGGAAGACTAGTTTTGGCAAAACAAAAATGGTTTGTTTCAATTTTTTTTTTTTTTTTTTTTTGGAAACAAAACAACAGTAATAATCAACTTTATAATAGAGCTTAAAATATGATTGAGCTCATCGTGAAAAAGAGGTTAACTGAAATACTGATCAAATTGAAACATACTTCCTCATCCTCCCCCAGGAAAAGCCAATTTCTTTATCTTGAATCTGCTAGACAATGTCTAAATTACATTAGAACAACGGAATAAAAAAAAAAAAATCTTTTGTCCAGAAAACAATTTGCTGAACTCAAACGTCAATGGGTTTTTGCATCAAACTAAATTCACATTTTTCACACTTACCTTCCCAAGATTATGGGGGAAAAAACCCCAAAACTTTTATGATAGCAATTTCTGCTGACATCTGTGAATGACTACATACAGAAAGTAGCAGAATCTCCCTTTAGAGTTCACTAAAAGACTCCTAAACGCTCTTTAGATAGGCTAAGATTATTCAGATAACTTTAGTAGATATGCCCAAATATCAATGTTTTTTTTCTAAATCAACCCCAAACCTATAATCCTTTAAAGTACATTGAAATTTTAAATTATGCTGGATGCAAAGAAATGGAATTTCACTGAAGGATATACTTCTTATCAATTTAGAGAATCAATACAGCCTTTGTAAAAGATAAGATTAATCAACAAGAAGAAAATGGCTTCTCTACTTCTCTACTTGTACATGACTTGACCTTATGCCTGTGGATTTACTTTCAGGCGATAACACAAACATGCCTGATATTAGTAGTAAAATAGTTTCAATATTTGGCCACTGATTTTGAATGACCTACAACTAAAGAAAATGGAAGCACCCAGTATCTTCACACAGGCTCTAATGTAGTGTCTTCTAATTTATTTCACACAAAAAATAGCACAGATTACAAAAATTCTGATCTCCGATCTAAGTTCAACATTGATTTTTGTTAATTATAATGATTCTACGAGGTGCAGGTTAACAGTGAAGACCCATGGCATTTAAATTCAATATACATCTGAGAACTCTAAAGTCCTGGGAATGAGTCTTCTGCTTCTTAAAAAGTTTCCTACATTGTGAAAGCTCAATTAAATGGCACCTTCTTCTACCTGGCCTTTCTCTCACTACTTTTAGCCCAATACTTATATAAATGTTTTTAATAGTATAACTTCTTCCAATGTGTGAATTTTCCCAATATAAAGCACAATGACTGCATGAAGGATTATAATGGTAGTTCTGGAAAACAAAAGTTAAAAAAATAAGGAACAAAAAACACTCACCAAAACAAGAAAAAAAACCAAAAACAAACCAACCAAACAAAACCACAAAACAAAAAAACCATCACAAATACAAAACCAAAGAAGCAAACAAGTGTACTATTAAGATATTTTTAAAACTACATCAGTCCTTATCAGCAAATAACAGGTTTAGACTCTTTTCTAGCTGTAGTCAATAGACAACACTGTTGTTTTTCTAACCTAAGTACAAGGAAAACTTCATAGAAGCAAAGCAGTTAATAGCTGACTTGAAATGTGAGTAAACTGTATTAGGAAAGTTCAGAGGAAATCAATTTTACATTTAATCCAGATTAATTCATCTGGCTTCCATTATCATTAGCCAACTACTGCATAAAGCTTTTGCTTACAAAAAGATAAGTTAGTTCCGCTACACTGTGAAATCCATCCATTGTAAGAAAGCTCAATAAAGCCTATTCTTTTAAAGGATAACATTAAAATGTGCTTGCTGCAACATACATTTGTCCTTTCTCACACTGCAGAGCTGAGTTAACTATCAGTTTGGTCACAAAGATGGTAATGTGAATCATTATGTCCTATTCTGGGCTTCATATCTGTTTTCATCCTTATGCTTCAGTACTGTTGGAATGAGAACAGCTGTGAATGGGCACATTGCTATCACCACATTCTCTGAAGGATCTGTACATGGCGTGATAGCAGTTTAAGACTGTTCTTATTGTGGAGAAAGGAAAGAATAACAATTTCATAAATCTTCTGTCATTGTTTAGTACCCTATTTTCAGTGTCAGTTTCTATCATCTGCCTCTGAATAGCATCTTCATTCCACAAAAATGTATTCAAAGGGAGTGTAAGCTGTAGATGAAGTTGCTGTAGGTAATTGTGATTCTTTTCAATATATGACTTTCTTTTTATGCAGACGTTAAATTGTATTAACACATCTGAAATCACACTTATGAGCAGTAACTAAAACAGTTGTCTTCTCACTTGTTCTCTTCCTGTTCCAGGCTCTAGCTTGCTACACTCTGAGGAAAATGAAAGTTCAGACAGAAGGAAAAACCATTTTAAGCTGCCTTAATTTGCCTCCATGTTTAGACCCCCAAGCAGAAGTCACCTTTGTCATGAACTTCATTTCCAAGATAACCTACAAGGCTGCTTTGCACATCAAGAATGCACTGAGCCAAAAACAGTTTACCATCTTGTCCCATATTCAAGAAAAGAATATCTATAAAGCTGTAGAAGGGGTCTATACATATCAAGTCTTGACAAAACGACATTTGAACAACAGAGGCTTTCTGTACATAACAGGAAAGGAACAGATAAATTCGAACCTTTTATTTTGACCCTTGCTAAGCAATTTTCTGATAATTTCTGATAAGTTTCCATCCAAAAAATTCAATTCCTATCTTGAAAGAAAATGGAAAATACATACTGCAGGATTACAAACAAAACATCACAGTTAAAAATAAGCTGAAACAAAATGACAAACATTAGTTGCAGTTTTCATGGGCTGTAACTCACAGAGCCCCCAGTGCGTTTATTTAGGATGCACTCTAGTGGACACACATGTAACTAAATCAAACGAAGATACAAATATTATGAAAATACTAAAAAAAAAATGAAGGCCACATGCTGTTAGATTTATTTCCTAGCATGTTTTAATATTGTCTTGCAATTTGAAGGCTGTATGAAGGCTAAGATTTTCACAGTCAACATGATTGGACATAAAATGTAAATGGATGTGAGTTACTTAGAAATTTTTAAAAATTTTCATCTAAATAACAAGATTCAGGTATACACACAGGCTCAAAGGAGAAGCTCCATCTATTTATCCAATTACTCCATCCCTCTGAAATTGGCACAAGAAGCTGCTGTGCATACAGTGTTAAGTGTAATTAGAACTTCAGTATCTTAATGTGTGCACTTAAAAATACACTATTTTAACCATTACTAGTAAATATAATCCAACTGTGACAAAATCAGTTTACTGGAATATCAACCACAAGGCATATTGATGCCACAGTAAAGGTTCTTGACTATCACAGAAATTGCAAACCCAGATCAATGCAGAACAAATGTAGACAACAAAGCCTGATCACCTAGTCACAAAAATAAGTTTTCATTACTTCAAAACTTAACACAAATATTTCTAAGTATTTATACCTGGTAAGTGACATTTTTCTCTTGATTTTAAGGATGTTCATGTAAGACATGCTAGCTAACAGCGTCCAAAAAGCAAGGTAGCAATGAAAAGGGCAGAGGATTTTTTTATTAAATATACTTTATTTTTAGGGGGAAAATAATATATTACTAAATATAAATACTAATATATATTACTAAAAATATTTAGTGTTTAAGCATGTAGGAATTGATAAGATTATGCTTAGTATGAGCTACATGAACAAAAAGTATTCAGAGTAGAAAAATATTTATTATGTGATTGACCTTTGTCTGTTGAGTAGGTATTTAAGTTTGCCAGCAATAATATAAAAAATGAAAGTTCTCACAAAAATCTATTATAACCTAAAACTGAAGAATGTTGTGAATGTATTAAATATGCATTAAATTTTTAATGAAAGATATTCTCATTATAAAATATTGGCAACGACAATGTAAGTTGTCCGACTAACCTGTATTAGAAGATACTAAGACGCAAAGGCACATTTCATTGAAGAAGTATAGAATCTCTTAATGCTGATGTCTTTTTCATTTAGCATGAACAGAAACAGAACATTCTTGACAACCTATACCAAGATATCAGCGATTCAACATGTGTTCTTATAAAAATTAAGTGTTATAATCCTTGAAGATGCATCATTTTTATAGATAACTATGGATCAAGCTAAATATTGTTCTGAATCTTTTTAGAAGTTTTGAGAAATAATAATAGTATTTAGTAAGGACAACACAGATCTAATTTGTGGATTAACAAATTCATGACAAATGCAGAAAAGATATAAAGACTTGACTAAACAAAAATGATATGGAGACACTTATAGCTCACCTAGTATCACATAGTATTCAAACAAGCTTATTATAAAGCCTAGAGCTTACAAAAAGCCTAGTGTTACAAAAATCACCTCATGATTTCCAAGAGACAAGATCTTCTTGTACATTTGTCAACTGAAACTTATATTCATTGCTTCCAAATACACTGGAAAACGTGCTGATTGGATTTTTGCATCTAGTGTGACGTGTAGGACTATCTCTCCATCTTCTAATCCGTAGAGCATTCTCTTTTTCTATCAGAAATCATACAAACTCTTGAAAAATCTTTTTTCAAAAATATTCTTTGAATATTAATTCAAATTACCATATAGTAGCATCTGTCCTCAAATAATACTGACACATTTATTATTTCTGTATTGATTATGGTTACACTTGAAATATCAATGTGTAATAAGTAGAAAATGTATTTGCTACTTTCACTTCAATTCAGTTTTCTTCCTCCAAGTCAGCCAGGCTAACTACAGTGGTTTAAGAACAAAAAGGAAGAATCAATGCTAGAATTAACAGATTTCATACAAACAGCCTGAAACAGACACACTGAAACAACAGGTATTTAAATCAGTATAGAACTGATATGAAATATGTAAACCAAGATGCTACAGTTCAGGATCAGCAAGTCACGAGGTCAGTTGGGAACTTTCTTCTACTTCTGCTGTGGGATCTCTTTTATCCTAAAAAAAAAAAAACCAAACAATAAAAGAATAAATTCTATCACACATCAGCATGAACTGAAATTTGTAAAAAGGAAAAAACCGCACATGACAGACAAGTTGGTACTCATCAGTATAACCATGTGTTCTTCCATTCAGTGAAACACAATGAACCAGACTTTTATTAGAAAATCCAACAAATCTGGATAAAGCATTGAATGATTCTGCCCTCAGAATTGCAGTAGTGCAAATCTATATTTTATCAGCCTGTTCTTAATTTGTAGCTTAATTCAAAAAACATATTACTGTAAAACATCAATTAACATAACCAAAAGCCAATGTAATCATACTTTAAATTACTTTAGGCAGGAAAACTGGGAAGATGCCACATGTAAGAGGCAGCAGGTACATTTACTACTCATTTTCACTTCTGGTTTTGCAATTTGCTTATTTAAGAACACAAAATATGCCTGGAGTCTCAAGAATACTATTCAATATCTGATTATCAGAAAATTGTAAGAACTGAGGCTGTACAAGATCTTGATTTAATTTAGTAGAAGAAATACCTGTAAAAATCATAAGAATTGTCATAGGTAGGTTAACAAATGTATTTAGATAACACTTATAAAACAGGTTGTTATTAAAGCAGCCTTAAGCATAAGCCACACTAATACCACAATATAAATTCTGAGCTAGAATGATGCCAGAAATAAAGTGAGGAAACTATTAAAGTTAATAGAGGAAAAAGCTTTCAGATAACGATGTACTAAAACGAGTATATCAGAATCTCAAGTTATCACATTTGGAATACTCTAACTGGAAAATGTCAGACAGGTGTAAGTATTTTTATGATCAGTGAATACTCAGAAAGCTGAGTAATTTTGCAGGAATTGGCATCATCTGTTAAAAGCACTGCCTTACCTTATTTTAAATGAAGGCTGGCTCATAGTCTCTTGTTTCCTTGGACTGTCCAGTATAATTGGAATTAAAAACCAATTAGAACAGCTTAACTCATACTAGAGAACAAGCTATGTGCAATTTGAAGGTTGCAGCCAAAATCCCACCCCTTAAACCCACAGAAGAGAAGGAACAACTGCTTTAACATCTGATATGTGAGCACAGAAAAGCAAATCTAAGAATCGCTCATTCAAAAATCTCTTTCTAAACACTTACCTCAAGCTGTTCATTCTGATCCAGCTCCTCAGATTTGGTCAGATCAGGTGTTCCAGGTCTATCTGTAGATTCAGATACTGTCTTTTCATTTTCCTATTGCAATACAAAACCAGTTTCCAGTTAAAAATATTCCATGCCATGAAATCCAAAGAGAATATTTCAGGTTTTCAGGTGTGTAAAAAAGATATTATATATCAATATAAAGAGAATACTTTATGTAAGAACTATAAAATTTGCATGTGAACATGGTCTTCATATACTTAAGACTATTTATCTTTTTCTAATGACCACTATTTCTACATATTCATTTTCTGTCACTGTCATACTCTCATCTTTCTACAATTAGGTATTTTAACAGTGGCCTAAAAAATTCCATATTTCTAAAATATTATATGTTCCATGTAAATTTAAGAGATATTCATAATTAAAAGCTTTATTGAGATAAACATACCAATTATCATGTTTTTACTGAAGTACCATTAAAAGACCACATTACGAGACTCGGACATGTGTATACACACTCTTCTTTTAGTATAAATTCCCATGCACCAAGGAGATCTCAGAACCAAGAGGCATCACAATTCCAAAACACAGTAACTTTTCCGAGTACAGCAAATGGACTTTGCCGTAACTTTGCACCCTGTAAAACATTATTGTCTTGATACTTAAGTTACACACGCTTATAATATAATACTTTCTCATAAATGCCATGAAGGAACGTGGAAGCACCACATAAAATGGCTCTGTGCTAAATTCTGCACTGCATTTATGCTTTCCTTGGAATATAAACTACCCCAACAGAATAGGCCAAAACCCAAATTAAAAATCCAGACTGCAAAAAAGTTAGACATTTTTCCTCCATTTACACTTAATTATGTGTTAATTCAACACTCTTCTGTCTTGTGTTTCATAATTGATGCCTGCATCTGGAAACAATCTACAATGAAAGATTAACAATATCTTCAAGCTATCAACTAAGCTTTGGCTTAAACCTCTTGATTGTCTTGCTGCAACTCCGTATTTTCTTCTTTATTCTGCAGTTCCAACTTCTGACGTTCTTGCTCCAATTCAGCCTGCAGTCAGTTTGACAAAGGACAAATTAGAAAGAAAAACTCACATTCTTATTTTTCACTACATTGCTTACAGTGTATTTCATAACTGAAATTATAACTAAAATATAAAGGAAGCATAAAAATCTGCAATTATGTCAAAGTCCTTTCAATGTCCTCTGGCTCAACATTTTCAGAGGTTTTAGACTCTCGGGGAAAACAAGGCTTTACTAAAGGAAGAAGAAACAGTTAAGTGAAGTTAAGTGAAGGCACTTCAGATATGTCTCATTCCACATGCTCTTCATCAGTCTGTTTTAGTTACCTCCTATACTCTGGATTGAACTCTTTCATACTTTGTGTAGTATTTAGCACAGAGAGATGAATCAGTACAGAATCAAATCTGTAGAAAAGACTGGTAAGCAGTGTCATTAACATTCATCATGTCCCTCAGCAACCTTTAGTATTTTCAACTGGAAATAGCTACTAAAAGTGCTTGTTGTTTGTAAGCATAAGTCCTACCGCATCAAAACTTCAGAAACCTCGTAATTTAAATATTTACATTCAAAAATACTAGACAACACTGTTTGTTCTTGCATTTTGTGAGCAGTTACAAGAAATATGGTTATGTTGTTGAAACTAGGTTTCATGTTCCTTTTTGGTGCATATAATCAAAATTTGCCTGAGTTTAACTACAGCCAAAACTATGAGTTAAAAAAATGCATCTAATGTGATTATTGCTAAACATTTTTCCCGTAGTTGATATGAAATTATTTAATTCTTTGTGAATTCTCTCTAGACAAAATCTTATGTTCTTATTTCCATTTACTATTTTAATTCAATCATGAAATCTTTAAGCACACAACTTCTGATCTGCAATTAGTAAATTCCAAATTTAAAAACTGCAAGTGAAATGGAATGAATGCATCTTACACTAAAACTGGGCTTAATGTGAGCAGCACAAATTCCAAATTATGCTTTTGATTTTAACATTGTGAGTGTCAGCCATATAAAAATATGCAGTTAGATCACGTCAACATCAAAACAGCAAGACTGAAGTTGTTACACATCTGACCAAGTTCACATGACTCCTTTATAAAGAATACTTTATAAATAAATATAACACCTGTGTTTCTAGCTATTTCTCTTAAGTCCAAACAGTATAGGATTCTAATTGCTTTAGGCCAACAGAAAGCTCAGGCAGCTAAGGAAAAAAGGCATCTCACTCCATCAGGCTATACATACTGCTTAAATAAGCAATCTTCATTGATTGCCAACCATTTTCAGGACTCTGTAATTGTGTATTCTCATTACATTTTTTGCACTGCTGATATTACACTTAAGCAGCTTGACACAATGGTTGGTCATTACAGCCAGACCCCCCCCAGCACTTTTGCAATGATTTCTTGCTTTATTTGCACCAGCTCCTTTTCATAATTAACTACAGAGCATAGTCTACTTATTTTCAGCTACTTCTCATGTCTGTCTTAAATTGGTTTCTTTTCACCTTAAGTGCTTCCATTTTTTTAATAACATTTTACTGCATAGTATGTAAATTTTCCTACCCATGTGGTGACTAATAATTTCAGACAAGTGAAATTAAAATACTTGGTTTATGCCACCTTTAGCAAAATCATTACAGAGAGATCAGAAGTACACAGAGCTGCAAGATGCCACAGCACCATATGCTATTTAGAATTATGTATTAAGTGTTATTAACCTGACATCGTTCTTCAAGTTTCCTCATTAGCTCTTCCTCTTCCTTTTTTCTTAATATTTCAAGTTCTGCTAGTGCTGCATCTCGTTCTTGTTCCAGCTCAGCCCTCTCCAACGTTCTCTATTTCAGAGGTAACACAGAACCAAGTAAAAAAAATAGATATTGAATAGCAACAATCTTACAGTAATGATTTCTTTTGCCTAAGTTGGATCCACCTTCTTTTCTTCATCTAAGTTTCTTCTATAACGGTAAATCCAATGTGCAAGATAATCTATAGGATCTGCTGGCTGATGCTCTACAACCTCTGCCAGGCCCTTTGTCAAGCAAGTTCCCAGGCATTGCTTCAGATACTCAGAATCCATCCAGATGTCCTAAAAACAAACACACAGATGTTAGCCATCAATGACACAATTAAATTAGGGGTTCTGAAAGTTGTTGTGCCTTAGCACCAAACACTGCACATGGCATTACTTTTTATTAACCTTGCAACTTACACAACAAAATTACTTAAATTTAACATTGGTTTAGTTTTTGCATGCACCATAATAATTGGTGCAGAAAAATGCTCAACTCCCTCTCCCCCTTACTGTTTAGACATGCACAGTTCACAAGCTGTTTGGAAATATGCTGGTAACTCTATATTTACACAATGGCAAAAGACTCAAAATTACACCAGGACTTAGAAAACTCCTATACAAGTACTCAAAAGAAGAACAAACGACTGTGAACAACTAAGGGTGGAATTTTGTTTGAGCTAACACTATAACACTACCTTTAAGGCATGTATGCAAAACCAAAACCTGAAACAATACAGCTATGAAAGGAACAAGTCCCTGCACACACATAAGGTTCTACTCGCCCTGTTTAAGCAAACACGACCCTTCTTTTAGTGCCAAGGGGCCTCAATCCGCGCGGCTCAGTCCAGGCCCGGACAGGGCAGGGCAGGGCAGGGCAGGGCACAGAGCCCGGGCACTTGGCACTGCCCCGAGTGTAAATCCTGCCCCACCCTCACAGCACCTCCCGAGGCAGAGAAGCCACAGCGGGCAGTGAGAACTTGCAGACCCAAGAAGGCTCTCCCTTCTGACCTGAGGCCGCCGCCCGCGCCCTCTCCCGGGGGCTCCATTTAAACGCAGCTGGACCCCCGCCCCTCCCCTGCGCTACAGGCGGGCCGGGCTCTCCCCTTCTCCCTGCGCCTGGCGCTGGCTCTCCCGGGGGGCTCCTTACCCCACCGGTACTCCTCGGACCGGGGCCGGTGCAGTCCCTTCCTTGGCTCTGGTACGGCGGGACAGTGCGGTCTCTGCCCGCCCTCCGGCCCCTTCGCCCCAGCGCCGCCCCGGACGCGGGGGTTGCCCCGCAACAGCGCCCGGCTGCGGGCACGAGCCCGCGTTAAACGCGTTTGGTGCCATCCCTCCGGGAGCGACTTCCTCTCCCAGCGGGAATGGGTGTCCACGAAGCCGAGAGCATCTTCAGTCAGCCCTGAGTGCAACGAACTGGCAGCGCACTGACCCTTCTCGATTAACTTGGGCATTATACACGTGTGTGTATAAACGCAGACGCGCACGTAGGTAAAGACTAAAAAGCAGTTCAAGGAAAAAAGCATTCTTGGAAATTTAGCAAAAGGAACCTGAACTAACACAGAGTAAGAATTTTGTAGGCAACTACAAGGTGTGTTTTTCATGAAACGTTTCATTAGAGAGCTTGAACTTCCAGCTTTAAGGCACATTAGTATTTTCTCCTCGCCGACAAACTCCAATTTCGCCTGTTTGTTTCACCAGCAGCTTCTAAGGCGTTATTAACAAACCCTGCAAACAACTGCAGCTGGAAGAATTAATTCAGTGTATGCATTTAATCTGCAGTTTATCTGCAGGAACGGAAGTTCCGTGGCAGGAATGAAAGGCTGCAGACGGACCGCTCCCCCGAAGGAAAGGCTCACGGGCGTGCTGGGACTCTGGGAAAAGGAAAGATGCGGCTCCAGCAGCTCTCGGCCGAGGCGCGTTCCCGGCGTGCGCGGGCACGGCTGTCCCGGCCCGCAGGAGCCGCTGGC